>OY787672.1:33220442-33820442 GCA_963678985.1 Spisula subtruncata
TAATCCATCTAGTTGTTTGCTGATTTTATTGACAAAAGGTATCAATATTTCATATACACGCATTTTCAATAATATTTTATGATAACTCATATGCTGTTATTATTTTTCTTTGCTATTGTTGTTTTTATTTCATTTGGTTAACATTGTATTTACCTGTACAACAAACAGACTGTACCTTGATTGGTCAATATATATAGTGGAAATATTACCGATTTTATATACGGTGCCATAGTCTAGCACCGTGAAGTTTACAAAAAAAAACACATTTCAAAGTATGTAACGAAAATAGTAACCATTACGAAACAGGCTTAGATACATTATGTTTAGTGCATAGAATATAAATGAATAAAATAATGTTTACTTGACTAAATTGACTTCAGGAACGACATCAAACGGATACTGATCAAAGCGAACGCAGACTTGACTTTTTGGATATCCTTCTAACAGCCAAAGATGAGAACGGTCATGGTTTGTCAGCACAAGAAATACAAGATGAAGTGGATACATTCACATTCGAAGGTAATCCTCACAATATACCGCTTCCTTTAAGTGATAAGGTCGTAAGTAAAAAACGATATTTTGAGAAACCAGAACAATGCGAGAAAATTACTGTTTACTTACGGTAAAACAAATTGTTTCAACTTCAGTTTGGTCAACATGACAAGTTCAAATTTTCATGAAAATAAGCTCATAAGGAGCGCGTTTTAAATAGGTATCAGTCATATACCTTCTCATTCTAAGCCAGCGATATAACCGTATGTTCGTATGCTATAATGCGTCAAATATCTAATTAAATATCTTAATGACAGAGCATCCGCTTAGAGTGTCGGGAGTGTTTCCTCAGCGGGTCTGTGCCTGCATGCGAAGGCCTAAATAATAATTGTACCGGTCGACATTATATCTGCTTGACTCTCAGTATTATGTGTTGTTTAAATGTACTGCCTTCATTTCCATTCATTCCATTTCAATATATTTAACCACCATGACTTTTCTATTTAATCTTCTACCTCTGTATTTGCCCTGGTGACATGTAATATGTCATTTGTAAACTGTGTTGTTTGTGCCTTACGTCCTCTGCGTTTTCTAATGATTGCTACCTTCCCTGTCCGATGGGGTGTTGTCTCCCCCCTCAAATATACTGCAAACTCACATATACTCCTGGTGACCACATTACACTTTGTTGAAAGTCTGTATAAGAAGAACTATTTAAGAAATAAAAATCTGTTCGCGTTTATTGTCGGTGAATAAAACACGGGCAGGAGTTCGGTTGCGGAGAAATTAAATCACGAGTGCGTAGCACGAGTGATTTAATTTTCCGCATCCGAACGAGTGCCCGTGTTTTATTCACCGACAATATACAAGAACAGAGTTTTTATTTCGATTCTAAATACGATAATATCCCGCACTATTTAACTGGCGCATTCCATTTTCACCCATTTGACATTGAACATAATTCCACGAAGAAATTGAGTGGCTTATTAGCTGGTACAATTACCTCCCTCGTTAATGAAAACGACCTTCGTAATTTTCTGAAGGAAATACCACAATTTAAACATTGAAACAATTTTAATAACACGAGTATATGGTATCTATTTCATAAAATGAAAAATATAAATGGATTGATTATCAGAAGTTTTAATAAAACTTGGTTTAAACTTGGAGTACATTGGAGTTTCTAAAAATAGATGCGTCATAGATGTAACACTGGATTCTCGTGCAACTCGCCTTGTCATCGTGACTCGTAGTAAATTTTACTACATTCATTCATAAATATGTCAAGTGATACTGGGCGTAAATAGAAACAGCCGATTTGATAGGTATGTTTTATGGGGGCAATAAAACATGGTTCGGTTCGTTCTTTGTGTATTGGATTAATCCGCGAATCGTGTTAGAATAAATGATAAAAAATATTCGACCACCTGTTGTTTCCTTACTGTTAGTCAGGATTGTATGCCCTTAACACACGGGTGACTCGGCAATTGGTCAGTTAAATATATCTAATAATTATTTCAGAAAACCCCTCAGCTTTTATCCGTGTTTCCGTCTAATCAGTTTTATCAGGCACTGATAAGAATCAGTGTGGACAACCCCAGTACTAGTACTTCATCTCATTTCAGGCCATGATACCACTGCTTCAGCAATAAGTTGGGCAATCTATGCTCTAGGAAAGTATCCTGAATTACAACAGAAGGTCTACGAAGATGTTCAAACTGTCCTTGATGGCGTACCCGATGTTACAAGGTTAGTAAATAGTTTTATTTCTAACAATAGGCGGTCCATGGACATGGACATGGTTATCACTGCCTCGATAGATCAGAGTATCCCAAAATGACCGACACTTTCATTCCTTCACATTCTGCTAACGTTATACAATTGGTAACTGGTATACTGAAATACAAGGCGCTGTTGGTAGCATACTAGTTAAGTTAACGTTGCATAAATTATATTATTTTGTAAAAGAAATAGTTACGTAGATATAGTCCGGTCTATAAATGAGATATTTAAAAATATTTACTGTACAATACCATGCCGGGTCATTTTTCAAATTTGACCGGACTAATGTTATATATACATATACATGTTTTATAGACGTTCCGATCACTAAACTCTTCCTGTAGTCACGTAATTCTTTCTCTTGAAACAGTTTAGCATGCTTATTGTGTAATTAGATCTAGATATTACGTATGTCTATGAATACTGAATTCTCAATAATTTTTGCAATTTCAGTACTCATCTTGGGCAATTTAAATACCTACCCTTATTTATAAAGGAGACACTGAGATTCTACAGTCCCGTGCCTATCATAGGTCGAAGACATACCCATCCAATGATGTTAGACGGATATGAAATACCAGTCGGTACAAGTGTATATGTACAGATCTATGCTATACACCATAATGAAGAAATCTGGCCAAATAACATGGTAAATTACATTCCCTTAAGACGACCATCAATATTACAAGCTCGGAGACTATGTCGAGCAAATTTCGAAGTCCTGGCATATATCATTTGCTCAAATGTGTGCCATAAACGTCAACATTAGCATGTTCGTGTAAATGTTTGATTCAACTTTTAAATAGATTTACACTACGGCGTCTACGATGTTTTTTTACAAGCATCCAATTCCTCTGGTAAAAGTTTTATAATGTTGGTATGAACAAAAAAGCTATACACAAATAAAGGAGATCGCATTGGGCCTTATTCACCGACGTTATAAGTCTAAAACTCAGACTAAGGCTTAAAGACACTACCATTTCTTTAAAATTAGATTTAACCATACGAAGTTTTATCTGATTATTAGTGATTACCTACGGAAGATGTATACCAATTTATATCAAAATTGATACTTTTATAACAACATGAGAGTGAATAGAACATTTGGCAATATTAAGTCTAAGTCTGAATTTTAGACTTATAACTTTCCTATAACTGCTAATTTCACTCTTAGTGAAATATCAGTTCCACGAGCGTCGAAGCATTCTTCATATGGTCACAAACATTTTACTCATGTTACTATGCAGTTTTACAATATTTACGGCATTTGCTGTTGTATTATGCCCGCACTTTGTATTTGTTTTATTCTGCAGGTGTTTAACCCCGAGAGGTTCAGTAAAACTAACCGTGACGGAACAGAGTTGTATGGTTTTATTCCATTTTCTGCAGGAGCAAGGTAAGTTAATGTTGTATGCACTAGTTACACGTTATTTTTAACAGCTAAAACTTCTAGGTATTCAGTTTTATTTTCTTGTTCATTTGTGAGTTCGTCATTATGGCGAATGTTTGCGGTGTGTGTTATTTCTGTATTCTCTGATAGGACGTTTAAGTTGTATGTTGCCTTCCCTGTGCGCTTTTCATTATCTTTTAAATAAAGCTGATTATGGTTATGATACCAATTTCTCAGCCTACTTGAATTGACCTTCCAAAACCCCACAACTCCCAATTACCACTTCCATGCGCAATATAAAAGTAGTTCTTCGCGGATCTCACTAACCCGCCTTTAAAAATGCAGAACATCACTATTTAACATTACAGTTTCATAAAAAAAGTGTAAAAGAAATATTATTGAAGCAAAATTGCTAAGCATTGACTAGGACATAGTTTCTATTGTTTACATATTCATGCGAGAATAAGTTCCTCACTTGACGGTCTTATGCCGAAAAGATACGAGTGTTTACGGAGACAGTAAGAAGAAACTTTTTTTCTGAGACATTTTTTGAAGACATTATATTTGGTATTAATATAAACATATTTTAAATATTGTTATTTCATTTTGCGTTAACAAGACATTCCAGAAAAAATAAAATGAATTTATTTTTGATACCGTAATGCCCCATACATAAGTCGCACTTCTTGAAACAAATTACCAAAATACCGCGATTGCCCATACATGAGTCGATACTCTGTATGAGTCGCACCCATCAATTTTTTTTAAATCTCTTAAATTTAACATACTTCAGTATTAGAAAGTCGACTTCAGCCATCAGTTTCAAAATCTTTAAGAAATTGTTTGCCAAAACATTAGCAAGGTATTACTTCATGTTGTTCAATTGTCACAGTCTATATGACTGTGCATGTTTGTGGGTAGTGGGAGGCATAAATGTCATTCTGACATCTCTTGTTTACTAGTACTTAAACTAGATAGGCAAGTTAAGCTTGACCAATAGATTAAACCTTCAACTTTGTACGGTCAGCATAACTGTACACTGCAGCTGGCAGTAAAAGAGCGTGGATCCGTTTACATATACTTCAGTTTAGTCACTAAACTTCTTCCCAAGCATACAAAGTTTAGCCCCAGGCCTTCAGCGCTTACAGCGCTTTGATTCAAGTTGAGTTTAAAGTACCATGGACGCCCAACTGACACTATTTTAAATAAGGGGGGTAATAATGACACATGACACTGAACAAGGGCAACAATCACAATTGGGCTGGTTATTTTCTTCGATGATATGTCCGCAACCCCTTTAGAGGTAATTACAAGACGTAGTAATCAACTAGTACACAACCTGACTACAGGTAATCATGTTAGGATAACGGACCGTGGTATTACATAACGTGGGCATAGAAGGAGAAGGTCGTAAGTACAAAAGCAATATATTCGGAAAACAATAAAAAGACTGTCTAAAAATACTCTTAATGTACGAAACCCCCAACTCTTTTGACTTCAGTTTGGTCAACAAGACAAGTTTTCCGATTTGTATGATAATAGCTCATTAGAAGCGCTTTGTTATGCAGATTTCCAAGATGTATAAGTCTTATAAGGTCGTAGATAGTACTTTGGCATGGGTATGTGTGGGCATTGCTCAGGGTAGTTGTGTTGTGGTGTTTCTAATTTCTGTGCTCGGCTAGCTAGGTTGAGTGCTACCTTCCCTGTCGGATTTTCTGATACCTTTTTAATGCATCTATAAGTACATAATCTAAGTTTTCTCCCTGTTGTTACAGGAATTGCATTGGACAAGTGTTTGCCATGAATGAGATCAAAGTATGCCTGGCTAAACTGGTGAACAGGTATATAAATCAACGCTTATCAAAAATAATAGTATTGATTTTTAAGGACCCTTAGAGAGGCGTTCCCTATAACTGTGATCGTTTAAATATAAAGGAATACTATACATTAAATGAGAATCGTTATTGCTAAAACTTCTACAAAAAGCTCCAACCAATTACCGAGAGAAAAAGAAAATATATTTCCGTAACGAGCCAAAAATAGTCATGAGTTGTTTCCCTTTGACCACATAATAATAAATCGCTTGAAGCGATAAATTATCATTGGTGATTTGAATATATTTTTGATATTATAGAGACATATTTGCGCACACCAAATTATAATAGTTGATAGTGCTTTGTACATTTAGCTTATTTAATGTGATAGTATAGAAAAATATGCTTGTTATAGGGAATGCCTCTTTAAAAGTTGGTCGTAATAATAGTCGTAGTGTCGGATTTTTAGCTTTAAAGTTAAATAAAGAGCATGGCTGTGCCAATAAATAATTTAAGTTGGGTTAACCTTAAAGTGATGTCTGGGCTTGGCTAATTGTATTGCTAGTTTAAATAAAATTGTTATTATTCATTAATATTTATCATTATTTAATGTCGAAGGATCGATACAATGCAAAAATCCAAACGCATCACAACCCTAAAGCAGGATATTATTTTGTTCGAAGAAACGGTAAATTTATCATATTTATTACTCTCCAGAGCAACAAACACTGTAAAACAACTAAATGTAGTAGTCATATTTATTTGTGTTAGTGTTAGTGGTTAGTGCGCCTGTCGTCTAATCTGGTGACACGGGTTCAAATCCGGATGGAGGCACATACATTTAATTATGCCCGCCATTTTTCAACAGAAAACGAACTTGAACATAAAGTTTTTGCTCTGCAATTAAAAAAGAAATAAAACTATGATAAAATACTCGAATAATTTCAAACCAATTTTTTATGTGTTATGTTTTTTATTTGTGAGCATTTATTGTATTGCACTTCAGGTATGAAATAGTAGCGGAACCTAACCACGAGCCAATCTTGTTACCGGATATTGTAATGAGAGCGGAGCATGGAATACGAGTGACCTTAAAAGGTAGAAGTTAAAGTCGCTCATGTTTGGTTAGTGTATGTTGCCGCCAGGGAAACAATGAAGCTAAAAAGCTGTTTTCTCTTCTGACACCATTGTTATTGATTGTTATCAGCGCTGTTTCTTTGAGCGTGAACAATTTTTAGTCGCCATATATTTTTTGTGATATATAATTAGCATTCAAAATGAGGTGTTTATTTAAAACACACACTGAACCATTTCCCTTTTACAGTTGTTGGACTTGGCATGTGCGGTTATGTCACAGACGGACAGGATCAGTATAGGCTCTGTATGAATCCTGTCAGATGATTATTCACTGGCTTTGAATGAAATGATTGGTACAAACTTATACGGCTGATACATATTTGAAATCTGCATTACAATGTGCTTCGTCAGAACCTATTATCATGAAATCCAAAGCTTGTCATGTTGACTGAACTGAAGTTGACACAGCTTGTCTTTCTTTTTGTAAAGGGTACTTGCCAGTCAGTTTTCATCTAGTATCCGTAAACTTACGACCTACTCATTCTAAGCCAGTGATTTGAGCTTAATATCGACGCTCTAATTGTGGCCTTGTGTTGTGGAACAATATGCTGGTTTCAGATTCCTTTCATTCCGTTGTATTACCGGATAGGTGATATCTCCGGACAAACAGGGAAGACGCTTTATTTTAGTCAAGTTAGGGTGCTTCAATTTTATTGGCATTTGGCAACACATGACTACAATACATAAAGTATCATACATGTATATGCAAATTTTATTGTAATCAAGGTTTGAGAAGTCACTGAACCGAACCTCGAAATGAAGTGAACGAAAGAAATAAAAGTCACCAAATTGTTTATTTATTGGTAAGTTGCAACCAACTGTACAAATCAAGCACCTGTTGGAAAATATATAGCGTATGTATGTAATTATACACATTTATAAGGAAAATACGTTACTCCCTAAACGCTTTGAAATTTCTGGTTGACGATACCCTTCTTGGCGGCCACCGGAGTTTGTCTTCATTAGTAAAAATGCAGTGATCTCAACAGCCGTAAAATGGGATGCCAATAAGATTTTGCCAATCTAGCATATACTATACTGTGTCCGATGGTTACGATTAAACCCTTCCTATGTCTGTGGCATCTTAATTCCATAACCGGAAGTCGATAAAGAAATATGTCAGGGTACAAAGAACCACAGAAACAATGAAGATATTTTCAAAATGGACCACAATAAACCTTAATTAAAATGTTACGGAATGCATATGTTAGCAAAATTTCTAATTCGTACGCTTCATTGACTTCAAGGTATAGATATAATAGTAAAATGTGTTAACCGGAAGTGGTGTTTTCAAATAAAAATGAGTATGGTGCCACCATGTTCGCGTACTTTTATCTACAGTTTATCTCACTCACACAAACAATCGTAGGTTTAAACTGCTCCTTGAAAAACACTGTGAAAGTCGTTATATCGTCAACAGACGATAATTAAACTTCCTTGCCACGAAAAACGTCACATATCAGTTTAAAGTACGTCAATCTAGGATGTTCGCGATCCTAAAAGAGTGGCAACGTAAATAACACACCCCAAGCCTTATTTGATCGTTTTTCGGTCGGGGTATCGTTTGCCGTCAATTTGTCGGTCAAAATGTCACACCAAGTGGATCCGTTATGGCGTCACATGAAAATCATCAAAATGACGTCAATAAGGAGTAACGGGTTAAATTGAAATATGTTTCGTGAAAATTCATACCAGCTATAACACTATCATCCCATTTATTGATTTATATATGCAGTTAAATAATCATAAATTAGTTAGCGATTATAATAAACTAGACACACAAATTATAGTGTTTACAGAACATTTGACGCTCAGTATAAGTTGAACACCCGCTCGTATTATTTTCATTGGAAATAAAATATTAGAAACAGGCAGCACTAATACATCGGAACTTTTCTTATCTCACTAATAAACTGAAGCTCTCCCGTTGTCATCCGTCTACATTCTTCACCAAGTACTGTGAATTCTTCATCCCAGGCTGATTTATCAACGAACAGTTTTGAATTATCCTGCAGGTTTGTTTGTGAACAAAATGCATGCACATCGTTGAGTAAATTACTAAAATATTCAACTTCTTTACCGAAATCACCACTCATTGATAAAAGTTTTTCGTCAAATATTTTCGCAAAATATTCGTATATAGCAAAGTCAAGAAAATTCGTCTCTCGCACTTTAATTTGCTCGGATTTGTTAAACACAACTGGTTTATGTCCATGTGAGTTGGTTTTTAAATATATAATATCGAGAAAAGACCAAGACAAGTATCTCTTCATCATAACCAGGGACTCGTCAAACTTTTCCATAATCATCACTAGTACAAACTCAGAATTCAGACTTTCAAGGTACGACCTTATTTCGTCTTTGTCCGTCAACGTCAAATCTCTTGAAAATCCAAAATCCATTGCCATACTGTTGTGCGTCAGAGAGAAAGGACTTTTATCGTATATCTCCTGATGGTTTATGAAATTGTGAAAAAAATTTGCTTGAGGAATTGCAGTCAGATATTTATAATGCCAAACGTCTCTGAAATAATACGCTGCACTAACCAGTCTGTCAACCGGTTCACGGACAATGCCGATCTTTACCGATCCTGTTGGAATTAGTTGGTTGAAAAGTTTCTTGCTGTATACGGTATGAATAGCGAAGATATTATACGTTTTTGGTGGTTTCAGAGTTTTAGCCTGCCTAGTGCTATATAAGTGATGTCCTTTTTTCGGCAACAGGATGTTAAGATTATGTCTAATACCGTACCTAAAGAATAGGTTTTGCATCGTTGTAGAACCTGCCTTGTGAACTTTCAGAAAAGCCACGTTGTTTACTCTGTCACCATTTGTTCTGTTTTCTGGTTTACTATGTGCAATATACGTTTCGTTTCGAACTGTGTCATCATTTGCTTTGTTTTCTGGTTTACTATGTGCAATATACGTTTCGTTTCGAACGGTGTCATCATTTGCTCTGTTTTCTGGTTTACTATGTGCATCATACGTTTCGTTTCGAACGGTGTCATCATTTGCTCTGTCTTCTGGTTTACTGTGTGTATAATACGTTTCGTTTCGAAAAGTTATATTGGCTAACAATTCATATCTATCCGAGTCGGCGGTGAAGAGTTGCCTTTCTAGTGTAAACTGGAATCTATTTAGTTTGAAGTCAAATATGTCCGTTGATAGTACCAAACACATAAATACAATTCCAAGAAAATTGAGTCTGAAAAAGGAAAAAACAAATACGCACATAGTTTTTCATTTTTCACATAATGTTTATTTCCTATCAAAGGTTTATCAAATGTAAGGTCAATGATAAGTTAATTGTGTAGTGAGGTTGGTCGCAACCAGTTTATCCAAATCATTCATTTTATAGTTTTGTAAAACGTATATGCTTTTATAAATGCGTATCTGAATAGAAAATATCAGTATCTTAAACAAAACATCGTAGAAAACGTTATAAGATAATATGAAATCGGATAGACAATGCAATATTCAACAGACAAAGTAGACTAATATTATGTAAGATACGCTAAAGAACAGTATACACAGGGTTATCCCCAGATAATTCCTACTGGGCGTGTGTGTTTGCATGCGAATTCTTTATGTGATGTACGTACACCAAATGCCCTAACACATTACCATAGTATTGAACAAACACTATCGTTCACATATCGCTTTAGATTAAGACAGTCACCGTTGTATTCTGTTTGCAATGAATAAGACTACCCCATGTAAGAAGTTTGCCGACAGAGATATCAAAAACAGACAAGGAAAAGCAAGAAATGCATTCATCAAACTAAATAATATTTGGAAGACAAGAAACATAAGCAAGAACACTAAACTGAAACTTTACAACATCTGTGTAATGTCAGTTCTACTGTACGGAGCAGAATGCTGGAGGATGACTGAGAAAGACATTAACAGACTCTCCAGTTTTCACAACGGCTGTCTCAGAAAAATTTCAAGAATCTTCTGGCCTACAAAAATATCAAATAAAGAGCTGCATAAACAAACAAAAGCAACTGATATGAGGACGATACTGAAAAGAAAACGATGGCGCTGGATCGGGCATGTTCTACGTAAACCCCATGGCAACATAACAAGAACTGCTCTCAGATGGACACCGGAAGGCAAGAGGAGACGAGAACAACCAAACATCACATGGAGAAGGACAATCGAAACAGAAATGAAAGAAGCTGGCATGACCTGGGGAGAAATAAAAAAGACAGCGAAAGATAGAGAAAAGTGGAAAGCTCTAGTCCTTGCCCTATGTGCCTCCGGGCGCAACAAGGACTAGGTAGGTAGTAAACAAACTTCTGTCAAAATTATTGCCGGGTGCTCTGAACTTATTATCGGGTGCTCGTGTCGGCAAAGAGGGCATGTGAAGAACCCTGATATAAATTGCTAGCTCTACTTAAAGAAATTCAGGTCAACATTATAAAAGTTGTACTGATTATTTAAGTTGGTAAAATACCATTGTTAAAAATTTTACAAATCACAATAATACTTACCCGAACAGAATGTGTTTAGCTTTCATGTTTACCATCATCAATACTAATGTTAAATCTTCAGACCTCTGGTAACCTGAAAGATGCATCTTCAGTGTGTAGAATCACGTGATCAAATTGATTGAAATGAATGCGGTTTTACGCTCAAACCTATTGCGATTTCGGCTGCTAACGGTGAGTTTTTTCTTGATTATCACGATCGTACATTTAATATGGTTATATTATATAGCCTTAACTACTTTGAATGCAGTTTCCAACCGAGTGTAACAATTTGGTCGAGCATCAATTAAAAACAGCTTAAGATAGAGCGAACTCGGTACTTGCCGGGTATTCTTACATATACGGAAAGTACTTTAGGCTATATAATATAACCATATTAAATGAACGATCGTTATAATCAAGAAAAAACTCACCGTTAGCACACGAAATGGCAAATAGTTTTGAGCGTAAAACCGCATTAATTTGATCACGTGATTCTACACACTGATCTTGTGTTCAAAGTAAGGAAATATCAGTGTTGGTCTTAATCTAATGATAGCACTTCGATAGTAATGAATATGCTTATTTAGTTTGTCATGTACATTGTACTAATGTTTCCATATTCATTAATGACCCGAAAGTACACTCACCACGTACAAACGTGTAAATAGTAGGGCACAAACAAAAGCCACACAGCTACGGTGGCAGCGCCTAGCCACAGAGCACTTATAACCTTCTGTAGTGATAAGTAAATAGTAGGACATAAACCAAAGCCATACACAGCTACGGCGGCAGCGCCTAGCCACACACACAAGAGTCAGACATAGTACAAGCCATCCACATCCCCCAAATGGATGCTTCAAGCGAGCCGTATATGCTCACCCCGCAATGAATGACACACTGTGGACTTCGCATTTTGTGCATAATAAGCCATAAAGGGAGGTAATTATAAGTGATAACTAAAATGAAGTGAAGTACGGGGCGACTTTTTACAGCCGCCACACAGCACTTAAAACCTGCTGTAGTGATAAGTAAATTGTAGGCACAAACCAAAGCAACACAGCTACGGCGGCAGCGCCTAGCCACACACGTAAGAGTCACATATAGTACAAGCCATCCACATCCCCAAAAATGGATGCTTCAAGCGAGCCTTATATGCTCACTTCTCAATGAATGACACAAGTTGTGGACGTCGAATTTTGTGCAAAATTAACCATAAATGCAGGCAATTAAAAGTGATAACTACAATGAAGTGAAATACGGGGCGACTTTTTACAGCCGCCATACAGCACTTAACAACAGCTGTAGTGATACGTAAATAGTAGGACACAAGGTTATGGCATTACATTATATATTTGATATAGTTCATGGTGTATGCTTAGGAATAAGTAATTAAGGAATTATTAAGGCCGTACGCATCCAAACCCGGTACTACAATTTATTACGCAACAAAGCACATGTATACAGAGAAAACTACAAACAATGTAGGTTAGTGCCTTATAAACTTGAATTTATTGTGGGAGGGAGGTTTATAGGACGAGGCTTGCCGAGCCGTATGAGCGTTTTGGAGACGAATCCAACACATTTAAATTTATAAGACACTAACCCAAGTGTTCTATGTACCCTGCATCATGTTTAAAATAAAATAAATGATTTTCTTTATCAATAAAAAGTCTACAACTTTACAATAAGAAACAATGCGCAAAGATACTCAACTATTGTCATGACAGATTGATGCCCTCAAGAAAAAATCTAGTACAGTATTTAAAAAGGCGAATGTAAAAATCTGAACGATAATTTGATAAGGCGCTTCAATTCAAATTTAATCAATAAACACAAACCTGCAGTTTAACAATGCATATACTGCGTATAGATGCATTCTAAGTTTCAAAATGGCATCTCGTCAAAACAATCGATATGGCTTCCTAGAACTCTGAAGTTGTGATGACGTCAAAACATATATAGGGTCGCTCAGTACATGAGACGATTCCCGTCTTTTTAGTAACAAATAGCCTAGTTCCTCGCTCTATCGGGACAATTAATGTTTTTCATGCATGATAAAATTAGCAAAGCTACCGAATAGATATTTTACTACTGAATGGCTTAAAAATGTATCGATCTTTAAAACACAAACTCAATATACAAGATGAAATAGTTGATATTTTTGCAAAATCTTGCCAATAATCAAGCATGGTGAAATTGACAGGTCATAAATTGCTCCCCTTTCGATCGGTGCAAGTCTGTCAACATGCAGACTGTGTTACGAATTTTGACCTGAATGGACTTCCCATTTCGTGACGTCACAAGCTATGTCATATCAATTTCGAAACTTTCAATAGCTGTTTTAAGAAATGGTTCGAATTTTATGACATAGGGGTAGAACACTTAAAGTGTATAGAGCTATATTCTAACAGTCATTTAATGTCAAAATAATTACTTGCATCGTTTTTAGTATGGTACTAGATTATCTTTTTTGCAAATTAAAACTTTGGATGGGTTACCTGTACTTTGATTAAAATGGTGGGAAAATAGACGATTCGTATAATTTCATAGGGTGTTCTAGAACACTTTAGTATGAAAATGGACAGTTTGCATGTCCAATAAGTCACAGAGAGAGTTTCTGTTAAAACTGAAGCGAAAAATGATCTAATGGATATGAAAGCATAATTAATTTTCTGTTGTTGAAACTTTTTTGAAAAATACCGTCCGATATAGCTCTATACACTTTAAAGTCACAAATTGCTTCTACAGCTTTTTTCCCGATCAGCCATTACATACAGTTAAATATGGAACCATTCGGTTGTCTCTTAACAAATGACCAGTATACGACGATAGAATGTTAACTGTATCGGCAGAAATAGTAGGCGAAATATCGTATTTAGCAAATTGTATGGTAAACAAAAAACTCATCATACATCTTTTCGTTTACGAATTTTCATTTTGTCAACAAACTATCTGGATGTTTTATTACATTTTCTTCCATCTTATTAAATTGATAGCATGCTAACAAATGAAGTTAAGTACAAGCTTCAACCTAAATGAGCGGATAGACGGGTAGACGGGTGAAGGGCGCAGGATTAGAGCATGAAGATTCCACCCTTCAGGGCATGAAAACACTAATCACGGTACCCACATCTCTCCTAACTGACTTCTCCCTTGTCGGGCATCTGCCGAGAGTTAATCTCCACATTACAGTACTGGTAGGTAACTAATAACAAGAAACTTGTTTAGGTAATCTGGAAGTCTTTGAAACAGCAGTACACATGATGTCGATAAATATTTAGTTTCAATTATATACGTATATACTATGATATTTCATACTGTGTTTTAATTTATTTTAGTACTCGTCTACCTTAATTTAGTAATACCTACGTCAATATTTGATTTGCATTATACTATTTAAAATATCGAATACATACCAGTGCGTTGAATTTATAATAATTTCTGTGATCATTCCGAATAACAATAAATAAATTAGAATATTTTATAAGTTAAAGAGTATTCCAATGCACTTTCTATTCGAACCCTACCATGCTGACTATAACACTTTATAAAACGAAATAAATTACGTTACGTTTAATAAAAAACATGATTTCAAATGAAGAAATGTAAAAAGGCGATACAGAAATTGCCCGATGGGTATTCGTGTTGTGTATTCGATTGCTTTGTTTCATCACATTGACCTAACCATACATATATGTTCTGTTCATAACGGTCTATTATAATTAATTATTGGTTACCCTAGGGGTAAGTGACTGATTGTCCGATTAATCGGATTGTTCTACATGTTGTGGGCAATGTGATATTGAACGGTTGGCCAGTCTGAACTGACATAATAATAAGAATTTTACACCTTTTTCTATTCCTTTAAGGGTTAAGGACATGTGGTAATGGTAACTTGACGTTATCCTTGTCCTTGTTGAGGTTCATATTCAGTTAATATCCCTACAGATAATCAAATCGTTGTACACCACTACTTTATTGTAGTAAAATACATGTATGTCTTTATACTGCGTCTCATAAGTTTTATCTTGCATTTCGTTTCGGCAAGATGATACTGATGGGAGATTTGTTGTTATCATATTATGCATGGTTTGTTTTCCATGTCTTTTGTGTATGTATGCATTCTCTGTACTTTTTCATGTATATTTTTGTATTTATGGTATGAGCTCTCCAACACTGGAGGTAATAAAAGTATTATTATATTGTTATGCTGGTATTTTCCGTTTTAAGTCACCCTTAAAAAGCAAATTAAAAGGGTGTCCTCAAGGAAATATCTATACATTTGTGTGCCATTAAAGTCTGCATACTGTTTCAGTCAGGTTTTTGGGCGGAGTCATGGTAATCTATTATTATCTAATATAGAAGTTTCACGCCACTCAAACGGTTAAATTGCCTCAAAGTATTTGTTTCATAAGGGATTCTATAAAAGATTAAAACACTATTACGTCGTACGGGTATTACCTCAATTGATACTAGTAATCATAGAATGCGTTGTTCATTAAAATATTCAGAGGAGTAGAAACGTGCGGAAATAGTTATAATTTAAAGAAGCACTCCCTTTAACTTTGAAGGTTTAAATCGATTCAGAAAAAATATACATTAAATGAAAATCGTTATTGCTTAAACTCCCCAAAAGTTCAACGAAAAGCTCCCACTAATTAGTGAAAAAAGAATGAAAATACATTTCCGTAACGAGCCAAAATAGTCACGAGTTGTTTCCCTATTACCACATAATAATAAATCGCTGGAAGCAATAAATTATTATTGGTGATTTAAATATATTTTTTTACATCATAGAGACATATTTGCGCACACTATCTTCTGACAAATTATGATAATTGACAATGCTTTGTACATTTAGCTTATCAAATGTGATGCGAAAGATATGCTAGTTATAGGGAATGCCTGTTTAAATGCATACCTGCATTGCACAGTTGCAACCTATCACATGTGTCGTATATCACAACATGCTGCAGACTCCGCATCACTGCTAAACACACTTCATATTATATGTTAAGTTACCAATTTGATTGGGCTATTTTCAGCAGTTAAGCCGCTCAAGTACCTTTTGATATTTTAACTTCCCCTGGTCATTGGGCTACCTTAGGACATCCAAGCACATCCCATCATATTAAAATTTTGTTACTTTCTTTGAGTTTTTAAATCGAACAATTGTATTAAAGATTTTAAAACACTTCAGAGCCTGGAGCCTGGCCGGAAGTTGATAATTGGGCCGGCATGAATAATCACCCTCGGGCTAAAGCTCTCGCTGTGATTATTAATTTTCCCGTCCGATTATCACCTTCCTGCCCGGCTGTGTCGTGTATTAACCTTTTATTATTCGCCCATTATTTTAAATCAGTATTGAAATTTATGGAAGTGTTTAAGCTACTTTTAAACCATTGTATATCGCTGGCTTAGAATGAGAAGGTCGTAAGTACAAAATCGATATTTTACGAAAACAAGAAAACACTTTCTGAAATTTACCCTATGCTTATGGAAAAACAAGCTTTTACAACTTCAGTTTGGTCCATATGACAAGTTTCGATTTTCATGTAACTAGGATCATAAGAAGCGCCTTACGAGCCAGATATCAAATATGTATCAGACTTATAAGTCGTAAGTAGTAGTAACGACCTTCTCATGTACGGACCTTCGCACTCAAAATGGCATTATCAACAAACACGTGTGTCTGTTCTCTTTATTTGAAAAAAATAAACAACTGAATACAAAAAGGAGACTATACCAATATTATTGTCACCACATCATATACGTAGACTTATTGTATTTTTATTCATGTCGATTCATTGCATTTTATTTCTTATCGTTTTTATGAATTGTATTTCGCCCGTCTTCATCCATCTACATTCTTTACCAAGTACGGTGAATTCTTCATCCCAGGCCGATTTATCAACGAACAGTTTTGAATCATCCTGCAGGTTTGTTTGTGAACAAAATGCATGTACATCGTTGAGTAAATTACTAAAATATTCAACTTCTTTACCGAAATCATCCCTCATTGATAAAAGTTTTTTGTCAAATATTTTAGTAAAATATTCGTATATTGCGAAGTCAAGAAAATTCGTCTCTCGCACTTTTGCTTGTTCGGTTTTGTTTAACACAACTGGTTTATGTCCATGTGAGTTTGTTTTTAAATATATAATATCGAGAAAAGACCAGGACAAATATCTCTTCATCATAACTAGAGATTCGTCAAACTTCTCCATAACCATCACTAGTACAAACTCAGAATTCAGACGTTCAAGGTAAGTGGTGATTTTGTCTTTGTCCGTCAACTTTAAAGTTCTTGAAAATCCAAAATCCTTTCCCATAGAGTTGTGCGTTTGAGAGAACGCACTTTTATCATAAATCTCCTGATGATTAATCAAATTATGAATAAAATTTGCTTTCGGAATTCTCTTCAGATGGCCAACAGACCAAACATCCCGGTAATAATACGCTGCACTAACTATTCTGTCAACTGGTTCGCGGACTATGCCGATATTTACCGATCCTGTAGGTATGAGCTGATCAAAAAGTTTCTTGCTATATACGGTATGACAAGCGAATATATTATATGTATTTGGTGGTTTTAGTGGTATCGCCGAATTCTTTGACATTAAATAGTTCCCTGACCGTGGCAACATGATGTTTAGGTTATGTCTAATACCGTACCTAAAGAATAAGTTTTGCATCGTTGTAGAACCTGCCTTGTGCACTTTAAGGAAAGCGACGTTATTTACTCTGTCTAGTGTTCTGTTTTCTTGTTCACTGTGTGTATAGTATGTAACGTTTTGAATCGTTCTATTCGGCAGCAGTTCATTTCTACCCGTATACGTGGTGAAAAGTTCCTCTTCTTGTGTAAACCGGAATCCATGTAGTTTGAAGTCCAATATATCCGCTGATAGCACCAAACACATAAATAGAACTCCAAGAAAATTGAGTCTGAAAAGGATAAAAATATAGTTAGTTATGCTAACATTCTTGACATGAAACCAGATGTCAATGATCTAGCTTTAAATCTATTTGAAACAGTTAATTTGATTCACATGTAGTCTAATGTGTTATCATGAAAACCTTCGACTAACACGTTCGTCAAACCAAAAGGGGAGCTATCTCATCTCCGGCGTGATGTCAATTGCAGAGGGGTATTTTGCTTTGAAAATGTGGTCAGAAGATCAAATGATTTACATGCAGTAACTCAAGAACATCCTCAAACTTGACAACGACGTTGTTCGTATATGGACGACGTGTATGACAAGTCAGTAGGTCAAAGGGCAAAGTCCTTGTGATCTTAACCGTCTCAGTATTGCTCCCGTAACTGTTTTCCGATCATCCATTACATACAATGAAGTATGGAACCATTAGGCTGTTTCCTAACACATGACCAATACTCGACGACATAATATTAACTATATATGTCGAAATAGTAGACCAAATATCGTATTTAGCTAATTGTATGGTGAACAAAATACTCATTTTGCAAGAGTTGCTCCCATTTGACTTTAAATAATGCATTTTTTGTTTACAAAGTGTCATTTTGTCAGCAAACCATCAATAACTTTTTTTTTACATTTTCTAATGGTGTTTTCCACATTTCGGAATCAACTATAGTGCTAAAATTGCTTCATTCTACAGGGAAGTTACCAAGTTATAGCTTATCAAAATAGCAGTTTATGACTTAATGTGACTTTAAAGAGGCGTTCCCTATAACTGTGATCGTTTAAATCGATATAGGAATATTATACACTAAATGAGAATCAATATTGCTAAACTCCTCAAATCTTCAACAAAATGCCCCCACCAATTACCGAGAAAAAACAAAATGTATTTCCGTAACGAGTCAAAATAGTCACGAGTTATTTACCTTTGACCACATAATAATAAATGGCTGGAAGCGATAAATTATTATTGGTAATTGGAATATATTTTTGATATTATAAAAACATATTTGCGCACACTTTTTTGACAAATTATGATAATTGAAAGTGCTATTTACATTTAGCTTATTTAATGTGATAGTATAGAAAAATATGCTACTTATAAGGAATGCCTCTTAAATAAATAGACACATTACACTAAACAAAATTTTTAATTGGTCACCTAATTCCCACCTAATATATTGTCACAATTTCGGTCAATGATTATTCAAAATATATTCTGTCAATAGTTCAGGTAACAGAAATGTGTAAACAACATAAACATTAAATTTAATGCAAATTCTGCTATTTCTTGTATTCTCACGCTCAATTATTGGAGATACTTAACAACAACCCTCAGAATCAGAAATCACATAAAATATGAATAAATGCATTTATAGATAACCTAATTTTTGAACATAAAACATAATAAATTATCATCTCATATGGACGAGTCGGCAGTAATGAATTCATATGGCAAGGTTATACTCCAATAGATTGTAGGCCCCTATGGTTGATGCGTTGAAATGAAATGAAAAACATCGACTTTTAAGATTTATCTGGATTTCTGATAGCTTCAACGTAATTCGCCATAGGAAATCAATGTCGCCTCTTAAGTTGAAACGCACTGATAACTTGCCATAATTAAAGCATAAAGAAGAAAACTAATGAAAGAAATACTGTAACGTAAAGGAACCTTAACTCGTCACTTTTTGCTATGAATGGGGTTCCAGTGGGATTCCATATCATCATGTGGGTATTTTCGGTGTCCCAAAATATGCATGAACCCTTTAGGCGCCTTTTAAAACATTCCACACGCTTCTAACACCTATACATTGGACATAACAGGCCTCGGAATAAGGTAGGGGTAAGCCTGCCGACTTATGGACTCTTGGAACCTAAACTCGTCACTACTAGGGACATTAACTCGTCATATGAAAAATCTCTCTGTTGCTTCCACAGGTCCTAGATACATTGATCTTATATTTTATTTTATAGACTTAATAACAGCAATAGAAAATATTAGATACAGTTCCCTATCAATTACATATATTATATACATGTAGTAAAAACATATACACATGTACCGTGATGTATAAAAATGAGCTAATGGGCAGACTTTGAACACAATTTTTATTTAACATGTTGTGACTGCTTAGAACTATATTTCAACAGTAACAACAGTTACCATTTACACCAAACTAACACATTTCTATTTACCCAACGTTTCATAAAGCTGTAACATTAAAAGCTTGGCGGTTCCAGTCATCTTATTCAAGGACACCCGATACGTTTGGAGTTACACGCTTGAAGCAGGTCTTATGTTGTGGGGTTACGCGGTTCATAACGAGACATGGTACTACCATGATACCATGTGGTATGAGGTTACTCGCTTCGTATATACCATGTAACCTCATGGTATGGGTTTCTCGCTTCGTAACGGACAACCTCAACCTGGTGGTGGTATATAGCATGGTATTAGATCTAATTCGGAAATATACGGAATGTGTCTGGAAGAAAGTGTCGACCATAGAATGCAAGTTTTACCCGCCATTTTGACTGTTTGAGGTGAGTGTGAAATACATATATTTAAATAAGCGATTTATATCACTTGTTGTTATATGAACAGCCAGCAACGGTACGTATTGATTAAAAATAATCAACTGTCTACATCTGAACTGTTTTTTCGTTCATAACTGTGTCTAAATATTGTTTGTCGAACCTGATAAGTGAGTCGGTTAGCCGAGGATTGTTGAAGTTTTCAAGTCACATGACGTGTGTTTTATATAACCTTTATTTCGAAAATGCTCGAATAGTTGTATTATATATATTTGGTGATGTACTAAATTAAGCAAATATAAGTTATAACACGCACATTTAAACTCCTAGACATTAAATAACATACTAAACTCGTTATTTGAAGGGCACTTTTATTCGTCACCAAAAGCCTTCGACCCAGGGATATTTTCTGAAATTCAGAGTAGGCCCCCTATGTCTGTGTATTTAATCCTTTGCATAACGATATGCAACATTGATAGAGGGCACATGCTAAGATCATGCAGACAAAGCAACACATGAATAGGAGAAGGCAACATACAGTTTATAAGCATTGAATGAATCTATCAATAGGTCCTTTCACTGCTTGGCATAGGGTAATTTTATGGCATTGAGTATTGTATCCTAATTGTTAATTAATGTATGTAGCCTAACTGGACATGATTGTTTATTAGGACTGTATACTGTAAGTGGTGTTATATTTAAATAAAGTAGAGGTAAACTTCTGGGTATAAGTGCCTCTGTAGTCTGATGAAGTGGCCATCATGTTTGTCTTGAACCTGCCCCCCTAAGGCTAAATGCAATAAAAACACTTTACTGACAGCTATCTAGATTGTCATCTAAGCATACATAACAACATTCTTCCTCTTCTGACACTCACATTTTATATAAATTAAAGAAAAACAAGTGCCCAGTGTGCAGTTTGAACACTCAACCCACTGAACACTATATATATAATACTAAATAGGCATGGGTGGGTATTTTAATTTTTTGTCATCAAAACCCTGCCATTCCCCCGCGGGGGGCAGCTGACAGTAAAACATCCAGTATTTCTCCGGCTTATGACCATTAAATATTGTCCCTGGCATATTGATGAGGAGAAAAATTCCCTGCCATTTCAACCACAGCTATTACCGCCCATCCCCAGGGGTAGGTGGCAGTGGTTGCAACTGATTGGTGCATTACTTCCACCCTGAGAAGGGCTGGGGATAGGTAGGAACTAATTGAACATGCGTGTCGTGATACGTATCGTATCATAAGGTCTGTATTGTGATATGTATCCTGAGTTGAGCATATTGTTACATCCCTATTAAACAAATGCAACACTGTACAGTGGTCAAAGATAGCCAGATTGAGACAGCAAGCATGTTTTTGGGGGAAACAGTCCTGTGTTTTTATTTTTCCGATTTAATACTCTACACTGCCATGTATTCGGGGCTTTTGAATCATACAAAATTATGCATTTACAAATATATATATACAGTCATAATGAATTTAATTAGTTTTAACTTGTTCTTTTTACTATATTTTATAGTTTTGTGACTGGTGTGATTGAATGTGTATGTAGAATCCTGAGTGATGACTTCAATAGATGGTGAGAAAGTCGACAATAAAACAAGATGGCTACAGTCACTTAAAGGTAAGAAATATGTTTGACAATATCATTCAGTTATAATCAATGACTGGCTAGACGTGACATACTGCTGAAACTGTGAGTGACATACTACTGACACTGTGAGTGACATACTGCTGACACTGTGAGTGACATACTGCTGACACTGTGAGTGACATACTGCTGACACTGTGAGTGACATACTGCTGGCACTGTGAGTGACATGCTGCAGACACTGAGTGACATACATACTGCTGCCATTGTGAGTGACATACTGCTAACACTGTGAGTGACATACTGCTGACACTTTGAGTGACATACAGCTGACACAATGAGTAACATACTGCTAACACTTTGAGTGACATACTGCTGACACTGTGAGTGACATGCTGCAGACACTGTGAGTGACATGCTGCAGACACTGTGAGTGACATACAGCTGACACAATGAGTAACATACTGCTAACACTGTGAGTGACATACTGCTGACACTTTGAGTGACATACAACTGACACATATAGTGACATACTGCTGACACTGTCAGTGACATCCTGCTAACATTGTAAGTGACATACTGCTGACACATTGAGTGACATACAACTGACACAGTGGGTGACACACTGCTTACATGGTGAGTGACATACTGCTGACACAGTGGGTGACATACTGCTGCCACAGTGGGTGACGTACTGCTGACACTGAGTGACATACTGCTGACATGGTGAAGGACATACTGCTGACATATTGGGTGACATACTGCTGACACAGTGTATGACATACTGCTGACACTGTAAGTAACCTACTGCTTACACATTAGGTGACATACTGCTGACACTGTTAGTGACACACTGCTGACACAGTGAGTGACAAACGGCTGACATTTTGGGTGACATACTGCTAAAATTTGGATTGATACACTGCTGACACTGTGAGTGACAAGGTGAGTGACATACTGCTTACACAGTGAATGACATACTGCCAACATTGTGGGTGACATACTGCTGACACTGTAAGTGACATACTGCTGACATGTTTAGTGACATACTGCTAACACTGTAAATGACAAACAGCTGACATAGTGAATTCCATACTACTTACATGGTGAGTGACATACTGCTGACGTGGTGAGTGCCAAACTGCTTACATGGTGAGTGCCATACTCCTGACATGGTGATTGACATACTGCTGACACTATGAGTGGCATACTACTCACATGGTGAGTGACATACTGCTGACGCGGTGAGTGCCATACTGCTGACATGGTGAGTGCCATACTGCTGACATGGTGATTGACAAACTGCTGACATTATGATTGACATACTGCTTACACTATGAGTGGCATACTGGCGGCACTGTGGATGACATACTGCTGACACTGTGAGTGAATATTGCTGACATGCTGAGTGACCTGCTGCTGACATGTTTTGTGACATACGGCTGACACTGTGAGTGCCACACTGCTGACACTGTGAGTGGTGACATTCTGCTGGTGTGGTGAGTAACATACTGCTTACATGGTGAGTGTCATACTGCTGATGTGGTGAGTAACATACTGCTGACGTGGTGAGTGACATACTGCTGACATGATGAGTGAAATACTGCTGAAACAGTGAGTGCCAAACTGCTTACATGGCGAGTGGCATACTGCTGACATGATGAGTGGCACTGTGAGTGACATACTGCTGACATTGTGAATGACATCCTGTGGACACTTTGAGTGAAATACTGCTGACATTGTGAATGATGTACTGCTGACACTGTTAGTGACATTCTTTTGACACTGTTTGTGACATACTGCTGACACTTTTAATGATATACTGCTGACACATTGAGTGCCATTCTGCTGATACTGTGAGAGACATACTGCTGACAAAGTGAGTGTCACACTTCTTAAACTGTGAGTGACATACTGCTGACACATTGAGTGACATACAACTGACACAGTGAGTGACGTACTGTTGACACTGTGAGTGACCATGGCAAGTGACATACTGCTGACAATGAGTGACATACTGCTGACACTGTAAGTGACATACTGCTTACACATTTAAGTGACATACTGCTGACACATTGAGTGCCATTCTGCTGACACTGTGAGTGACATAATGCTGACACTGTGAGTGACATACTGCTGACATTGTGAGTGACATGGTAAGTGATATACTGCTGACACTGTAAGTGACATATTGCTGACATGGTGAGTGACATACTGCTGACACTAGGTTGACATACTGCTGACACGAGGAATGACATACTGCTATCACTTGGACTGACATACTGCTGACATTAGGAATTACAAAATGCTGACACTGTGGGTGACATATTGCTGACACTGTGGGTGACATACTGCTGACACTAGGAATTACAAAATGCTGACACTGTGGGTGACATGCAGCTGACACTGTGGGTGACATGCAGCTGACAATGCTGACACTAAAAATGACATACTGCTGACACTATAAATGACATTCTGCTCTCACTAGGACTGATTTACTGCTGACACTAGAAATGACATACTGCTATCACTTGGACTGACATACTGCTGACACTGTGAGTGACATACTGCTGAAATGGTGAGTGACATACTGCTGACACTAGAAATGATATACTTCTGACATTGTGAGTGTCATACTGCTGGTACTAGGAATGGCATACTGCTGTCACTAGGAGTGACATACTGCTGGCTCAGTGAGTGATGTACTGCTGACACTAGAAGTAACATACTTCTGACACTAGGAATGACATACTGCAGACACTGTGAGTGCAATACTGTTGTCACTGAGTGACATAGTACTTATACTGTTGTCAGAGTTTCATACTGCTGACATGATGAGTGATGAACTGCTCGTTTGGTGCGTAACATACTGCTGACACTGTGAGTGACATACTGCTAACACTAGGAGTGACATACTGCTGACACAGCGAATGGCATACTACTGACACTTGGAATGACATACAACTGAAACTGTTAGTGACATACTGCTGACGAGTTTATTGACATAATGCTGACACTGAGTGCCATTCTGTAGAAACTGTGAGTGACATACTGCTGACATTGTGAGTGACATACTGCTGACACTGTGAGTGCCATTCTGTAGAAACTGTGAGTGACATACTGCTGACACTGTGAGTGCCATTCTGTAGAAACTGTGAGTGACATACACTCAACCGCTTTAAAAACACACCACATATGAAATATCGGTTTTAGTGATGAAAACGTCAATTTATGGTTATTAATTTTCGGATTAATAATATTCAGTCTATATTCAACGATGTGTGTGATTTCCAAGCCATTATTACGAGTTTGAAATGAATTATGATATAGATAACACTGAAACCCATGAAAGTGAAAGTCACAATTTCAAAAGCAAATATAAGAGCTCGCTACATTGATGCATGCACGTGGTTTCTCCTTCTAAAGCATCACATTAATTACGTAATAGGATAGAATTATGTTCGACGTGATGTTTCCCACCATTCAAGTAAAGCTTGACTTGAATTATAAATGGTATGTGGCTATGTTTGTCTGGCTAATACCATAAGACCGAATGCGGTTCAGATATGCACATTATGTGAACTTAAGATGATTCAAGCCTTATTTAAACTTCAAGTCTTGGTTATGAGCCTCAGACTGTCAGGATATATCCCGTGGTGCTTCTATGGCACCTCAAATCAACATTATGAAGGAGCTTGAAGACAAAAGTTGGGACTTTAGGCTCTAAACGGGAGAAAACTCATTAAAAAATGTACTTAAATATTTTCCTTTTTATTGACAATTATGAAAGAAATAATTATGAAAATGCAATAATGTACTTTTGGCTTGTTGATTGACACCCGGCATTATTTTGACACTGTGTGTAGCCATGCGGAACCAATTACAGTTACACAACCTGTGTCATGTTTCCTCCTCGCTCGGGCTCAATACCTTTAGCTGGTTTCATTCAGGTCGGTCTTTGACAGTGCCATTCGCCAGGAATCGATGTTCTAAGCTCACAATCATTTTATGGTGGCAGTTGAACCGCAATGCTAAGACACCGAGGCTCTTTTCAGTTGGAAGCGAAGGCACAATCATCGAGAACAAATATTCGAGATATTCGCAGCATAAAAATACCATTTGCAAATATTGTTTATGTTGTTTTTTCAATGTGTAAATAAACAACGTACGTTTTAAAGTTAATATTGATCACACAGGTCTACGCGATCGAGCTGCACGCGCAAAACATGCAAAATAAAAAAAGTTCTCTGGTCGGGGTATTCCGAATGAAAAATAAATCGATATCTTTAATTAGGTAAATCTTATGAACTAAACAAACCTTGTAAACTATCAATTTTAGCAAAAAATGTATTTTGACAACATTTGATTATTTTCAATAGTGGTGCGTTTTTAAAGCGGTTGAGTGTACTGCTGACACTAGGACTGACATACTGCTGACACTGTGACTGACATACTGCTGACACTGTGAGTGACATACTGCTGACACTGTGAGTGACATACTGCTGACACTAGGACTGACATACTGCTGACACTAGGACTGACATACTGCTGACACTAGGACTGACATACTGCTGACACTAGGACTGACATACTGCTGACACTAGGACTGACATACTGCTGACACTGTGAGTGACATACTGCTGACACTGTGAGTGACATACTGCTGACACTAGGACTGACATACTGCTGACACTAGGACTGACATACTGCTGACACTGTGAGTGACATACTGCTGACACTAGGACTGACATACTGCTGACACTAGGACTGACATACTGCTGACACTAGGACTGACATACTGCTGACACTGTGAGTGACATACTGCTGACACTGTGAGTGACATACTGCTGACACTGTGAGTGACATACTGCTGACACTGTGAGTGACATACTGCTGACACTGTGACTGACATACTGCTGACACTGTGAGTGACATACTGCTGACACTAGGACTTACATACTGCTGACACTGTGAGTGACATACTGCTGAAACTAGGACTGACATACTGCTGACACTGTGAGTGCCATTCTGTAGAAACTGTGAGTGACATACTGCTGACATTGTGAGTGACATACTGCTAACACAGTGAGATATATACTGCTGACACTGTTAGTGACATACTGCAGACATTGTGAGTGACATCCTGCTGAAACTATGGTGACATACCGCTGACACTAGGAATTACAAAATGCTGACACTGTGGGTGACATATTGCTGACACTGTAGGTACTAGAAATGACATACTGCTCTCACTACGACTGACATACTGCTGACACTAGGAATGGCATACTGCTATCACTTGGACTGACATACTGCTGCCACTGTGAGTGACATAGTGCTGAAATGGTGAGTGACATACTGCTGACACTAGGAATGATATACTTCTGACATGATGAATGACATACTGCTGGCACTAGGAATGGCATACTGCTGTCACTAGGAGTGACATACTGCTGGCTAAGTTAGTGACATACTGCTGACACTAGAAGTAACATACTGCTGACACTAGGAATGACATGCTGCAGACACTGTGAGTGCCATACTGTTGTCACTGAGTGACAAGTACTAATAATGTTGCGTGTCACACTGCTGACATGATGAGTGATGAACTGCTTGTATGGTGAGTAACATACTGCTGACACAGTGAGAGGCATATTGCTGACTCTAGGAGTAATATACTGCTGAAATTGTGAGTAACACACTGCTGACACTAGGAGTGACATACTGCTGACATGATGAGTGACATACTGCTGACACTAGGAGTATCATACTGCTGACACTGTGAATGAGATACTGCTGACACTAGGAATCACATACTACTGACACTGTGAATCACATACTGCTCACACTGTGTATGACATACTGCTGACACTAGGAATCACATACTGCTGACACTGTGTGTGACATACTGCTGACACTGTGAGTGACATACTGCTGACACTGTGTATGACATACTGCTGACGCTGTGAATAACATACTGCTGACACTAGGAATAACATACTGCTGACACTGTGTGTGACACACTGCTAACACTGTGAATGACATACTGCTGACACTGTGAATGACATACTGCTGACACTAGGAATGACATAATGCTGACACTGTGAATGACATACTGCTGGCACTAGGAATCACATACTGCTGACACTGTGAGTGACATACTGCTGACACTAGGACTGACATACTGCTGACACTAGGACTGACATACTGCTGACACTAGGACTGACATACTGCTGACACTAGGACTGACATACTGCTGACACTGTGAGTGACATACTGCTGACACTGTGAGTGACATACTGCTGACACTGTGAGTGACATACTGCTGACACTGTGACTGACATACTGCTGACACTGTGAGTGACATACTGCTGACACTAGGACTTACATACTGCTGACACTGTGAGTGACATACTGCTGACACTAGGACTGACATACTGCTGACACTGTGAGTGCCATTCTGTAGTAACTGAGTGACATACTGCTGACATTGTGAGTGACATACTGCTAACACAGTGAGATATATACTGCTGACACTGTTAGTGACATACTGCAGACATTGTGAGTGACATCCTGCTGAAACTATGGTGACATACCGCTGACACTAGGAATTACAAAATGCTGACACTGTAGGTACTAGAAATGACATACTGCTCTCACTACGACTGACATACTGCTGACACTAGGAATGGCATACTGCTATCACTTGGACTGACATACTGCTGCCACTGTGAGTGACATAGTGCTGAAATGGTGAGTGACATACTGCTGACACTAGGAATGATATACTTCTGACATGATGAATGACATACTGCTGGCACTAGGAATGGCATACTGCTGTCACTAGGAGTGACATACTGCTGGCTAAGTTAGTGACATACTGCTGACACTAGAAGTAACATACTGCTGACACTAGGAATGACATGCTGCAGACACTGTGAGTGCCATACTGTTGTCACTGAGTGACAAGTACTAATAATGTTGCGTGTCACACTGCTGACATGATGAGTGATGAACTGCTTGTATGGTAAGTAACATACTGCTGACACAGTGAGAGGCATATTGCTGACTCTAGGAGTAATATACTGCTGAAATTGTGAGTAACACACTGCTGACACTAGGAGTGACATACTGCTGACATGATGAGTGACATACTGCTGACACTAGGAGTATCATACTGCTGACACTGTGAATGAGATACTGCTGACACTAGGAATCACATACTGCTGACACTGTGAATCACATACTGCTGACACTGTGTATGACATACTGCTGACACTAGGAATCACATACTGCTGACACTGTGTGTGACATACTGCTGACACTGTGAGTGACATACTGCTGACACTGTGTATGACATACTGCTGACGCTGTGAATAACATACTGCTGACACTAGGAATAACATACTGCTGACACTGTGTGTGACACACTGCTAACACTGTGAATGACATACTGCTGACACTGTGAATGACATACTGCTGACACTAGGAATGACATAATGCTGACACTGTGAATGACATACTGCTGGCACTAGGAATCACATACTGCTGACACTGTGTGTGACATACTGCTGACACTGTGAGTGACATACTGCTGACACTGTGTGTGACATACTGCTGACACTGTGTGTGACATACTGCTGACACTGTGTGTGGCATACTGCTGACACTGTGAATGACATACTGCTGACACTGTGAAAGACATACTGCTAACACTGTGAATGACATACAGCTGACACTGTGAATGACATACTGCTGACACTAGGAATTACATACTGCTGACACTGTGTGTGACATACTGCAGACGCTGTGAATAACATACTGCTGGCACTAGGAATAACATACTGCTGACACTGTGTGTGACACACTGCTGACACTGTGAATGACATACTGCTGACACTGTGAATGACATACTGCTGACACTAGGAATCACATACTGCTGACACTGTGAATGACATACTACTGACAATAGGAATCAAATACTGCTGACACTGTGTGTGACATACTGCTGACACTGTGAATAACATACTGCTGACACTAGAAATCACATACTGCTGACACTGTGTGTGACATACTGCTGACACTGTGAATGACATACTGCTAACACTGTGTGTGACGTACTCCTGACAATGTGAATGGCATACTGCTCACACTGTGTGTGACATACTGCTCTCACTATGAGTAACATACTGCCGACACCGTGTGACATACTGCTGACACTTTGAGTGCCTTGCTGCTGACATTGTGAGTGATATACCGCTGGCACTATGAGTGACACAGATATGACACTTAGGGTGACATACTGCTGACACTGTGAAGTACATACTGCTGACACTGTGAGTGACATACTACTGACACAATGAGTGCCATACTGCTGACACAATGGGTGAAATACTGCTGACACTGTACATGCCATACTGTTGACATTGTGAGTGCCATACTGCTGACTGTGTTAATGAAATACAGCTGACACTGTGAATGACTAATGCTGACACTGTGAATGACATACTGCTGACACTTGGAATGGCATACTGCTGACAATATGAGTGACATACAGCTGCCACTGTGTATTACATACTGTTGACACTGTGAGTGACGTAGAGCTTACACTGTGAATTACATAATGCTGACACTGAGTGGCATACATCTGATATTGTGGTTGACATACTACTGACCCTGTGAGTGACATACTGCTGACATTGTGTGTGACAAATTGTTGACATTTTGAGTGACATATTGCTACCATTAGCGTTGACAAACTGTTGACTTGGTAAGTGACATATTGCTACCATTAGAGTTGACTTACTGCTGACATAGTGAGATGAACTAGTTGGCATCCCAGGATTGTATCTGTGCTGTACACTGGGCCCATTAAAGAACCAAGGAGTCTCGTTGGAACAGCACACCTGGATTCTTTGTATCACACCACTGTCTCTTCTACTTACTGTCCCTTCAGCAAAACGCAGGTCCCAATTGGAAATTTATAAGTGCTTGCACTTTTAGGAGTTATCCTTGACCCAGAGGGTTAAATAATTACCAGCCTGAATGATAAATACCTGCCAGGATGATAAATACCTGCCTGGATGATTGTTTAAATTAGAGTGGAATTTCTGGTGTAGATGATTGTAAGCTATTGTCTTTGCAATGATAAAATTGTTGAAATTTTGCTAAAGATTGTCATTCTGATGACCCTGAAAGTATTTTAGCTCCTGTCAGTATGTGTTTGTGCACTCCTAAATAAGTTATTTTATTATCACGTTTATTGCATATGAAGATTTGTGGTCAATGAATTGATGTAAAGTTACTTTTATTGCTCAGAACTTGAACATTTTTAGTTAAATCATTTGTAGGAATATTATTTAGCATGTGCATTTGAGTTATGGCCCTTCACATAATCAACTAGCAAGTAGGGGCAACCATGTCATGTGGATGCTTTTCCTTCTGTATGAAAACATTCCAAAATGCCTACTTAAATAAGAAGTTTTAAAATTGTATGCTTAATAATGAGTGATGTATTGAATAAAAAAAGGTTTTTATTCCTTTACAGGGCATAAAGTATCTTCACTGGCTACCTACACACTACAGAGTAGAATACAAGGTCTTGACTCCAGATTTTAAAGCCCTTCAAGGAAAGCCCCTGCCTTCATCAGAAGTGTATTGCAAATACCCCAAAAAGACTGTTCTCGAGTCTCAAACTATGTGCCAGCGAGGTATGTGACGAGGAATGTCACGTATGGTGATCAATGTTTAACTACATGAGTTAGCAGAGTAGACTAGAGGGTGTATTAACACTTACTTTTGAAACACCGAAATCTCTGGTGACTTAAGTAAACATTGAAGCAGGGTTGTATAGTGAACTGTGAACACTGCCTTGTGTAGTAAAGCGCATGTAGACTGGCCATATAGTTCAGGAAGCCAACCGGATTTGAAACATTCATTATTGTGTATCTCACTTTTGTGCAAGAACTATAGATTGTGGACATGTTGATTTATGGAACTTGTCCATAGTTATAACTGTGATATACATTTTACCCCCATTATTTTGACAAGTATGTTCATTTTTAACCAAGTCTCAATTGCATTTGTACAGCACTTTAAATTAGTAATGAATATGAAAAAAGACTATAAATTTGGTGTGATAGTTATGTCAACTATTTAATAGAGTATAGATTTGTTCACATCATTGTTATACATGAAGTTATATTGTTCTACAAAACCTGGTTTACAAGTCAGCATTTTTTTGCACATTATATCCACATCTGTCTAGGACAATTGACAATAGTCAACAACTACTGTCACTTCTTTAAAAAAAACAGGATATGAACACAATTCTTGGTGAATTTTATGATCCTTTTTTAAGGTATCTCTCAATTTCCTTAATACAGACTTGTAGCACTAAAAAGGGCAAATTCTTAAAAAAAACTATTTATTCATGTAATTCCTAATTAAGCTTTTGCATCTATCCCAAGTAATGAATGCAAATTTTCTTGCTCACTTGTTTAGATTTGTTAACTTATTTAGATATATTATTTAGTAAATTACTAAAGAAGGCTTTTTTAAAATTTAAATATATGTATGCATTCTGCTTGCTTGTTAGGCTCACACAATTAATAGTCTTCTTACACTATGAATCTGCAAGCAACTAGCTGTTTACGTAGAAGTATGTTTTGAATAGGTTTTGTCCAAAATAGCTCTAATATTTCGCAAAATTTGCTGTATTTTTGTGCTCAATTGTGCTTGAAAGCCTGCTTTAACCACTTTTCTGAAATTGAAACTCGCCAGAAATTATCTTCTCCTACTTATGTAATAATTTAATTGCTCAATATTTTGATCTGCATATTAGTTATTTTGAAGATTGGCGATTTCACTGTATAATGTCAAAAGTAAATACATGAGTGTGGCTGTGTCATCAATTATGTACGTATGCATGCATGTATGTATAAATGTATATATGAAAGGGAAACCGTAAACTTTGAGAGAAAAAAATGTATGTATGTATTTTTTGAACTATTTATAACGATTATATACTTATATGTTTTTGACCACTCGGATTATATTGATGATGTAAAATTGTTCTATACTCATGGATTGTATATATCTATTGTATTTGAAAATAAACTATTAATATTATTATAATGTAAGCGTGTATGTTAGAATGTGCTAGCATATCATTGTATTTTTTCTTCCAATTATTTTTCAATATGTGTTGTATGTAAAGTCATGGGCATAATGCCTAATGTTTCTGGACATAAACCATATATAGCATACACCTATTAGCAAGGAAATTAAAAATGGTTTAGCTTTGTTTAGAAGTTGCTCTCTACAGTTGTAAAAATTAATAGTATATAACAAATAAAGAAAATTTGGAAGATATTGCTATTATTACAGAGGTTGTGCTTTACAGGTGGTCATTCTTAGAGGTTGTGTATGTACTTGGTACAATTAATGTTATGAAGTTTTCGTGACGGACATGCATTGATCTCCAAATATATCCCAAAATAAAAAAAATATATAATAGTTTATTGTTACTTTTCCAAAGCTGAGGTCATTCCTGGTAATCAATCACCAAGAATGGAGAATAGCCAATTTTCCTTTTATGCAGAGCGACAAACAAGGTAGTTACTTGTACTGGTGACAAGTAGCCCCATCAGGAAAAGAATCCAGGACGTCCCTAACTAAAGTGGATGTTCAACCATTAGGCTATACAGAAGGCTTGACCATGTGAACACCAAAAAGGAACAAACATAATAGGAAAGAACAGAAGTAGACCATCACAATTTAACGTGTCTGAAATGTTACTTGATTATGCACCATCTTTGATGTAAGGTTTATTGCTTTGCATATGTCCGTTGGTTGGTCTGTTAGTGAGTTGGTAGACCAATTGGTTCCCGTTCAATAGCTCAAGAACACTAGACCATAGAATTTTGAAACTGTACACCTATGTTGGCCAGCAATGGCGATTGTCCATTGACAGGTTACCATTTCCAACTACTTTGGTGCCATGCTACAAACAATGTATGAAGTCTGGTGTATCAATACTGTATGCAGTACCAGAACAAGTAATTGATGCAGTACCAATACATAACATTGCTTGTCGTATGCAGTAACCAAAACATTACATAGCAATACATGTTGTTGCAGTATCAATGCATGTTGTATGCAGAAACAATACATAACATAGCAATACATGTTGTTTGCAGTATCAATGCATGTTGTAAGCAGTAACAATACATAACATAGCAATACATGTTGTTTGCAGTATCAATGCATGTTGTAAGCAGTAACAATACATAACATAGCAATACATGTTGTTTGCAGTATCAATGCATGTTGTATGCAGTACCAATACATGGTGTCTGCAGTATAAATACATGTTGTATGCAGTACCAATACATAACAGCAATACATGCCACTGTGTTGTCTGCAGAATCAATACATGTCGTATGCAGTACCAATACATAACAAGACATTTTGTCTGCAGTATCAATACATGCCGTATGCAGTACCAATACATAACATAGCAATACATGTTTGCAGTATCAAAAGCTATATGTTTACTATATACAGTAGATACAGCTAATCTATAGTCCACACTGCCGATTAATTGTTTAGTTAAGAAACGTCTGTTGATCTGAATCAATAACTGATTATCCAGAAAATTTCTATTGTCTTGGCAAAAACGAAAGTCAATTATTCTCAAAATTTACCAATTTGCATTTTTCGTGTCAATGGGGCGTGACTTTCTCAATTTCTGTAGAAGTAAGTATGCATTCTTTGATCGTAGACAGCGCCTCTGTACAGAAGCAAACTAATGAAAAACAGTCTTGGGTTCGTTTTTTAATTTTTTATTAATTCATTAAAATGCTCAAGTTGTCGAAATAATTATTCCCCTGAAAACGTTTACATAAAATGCGCACGTTAAACGTCGTCGGTGGATGTACAATCCGCCCCGCTCATGCTTACCTGGCGTTGCCACAACAGAAGGATTGATTGTCTGAATGGAATAATGTAATTATCAATACGTCTATTAAATAGCTTTGACATGTAGTCACAAGTATAGAACATTTCATCTAAAAATATCAAGAAGTATAAAGAATACGACACCAGTCCCAAAACTTTTATAACACCCTACTTATTTAAATGGCAATTTTGCTGCACTTGACTCGTTGCTAATTGAACACAGATGTAATGTTACAAACTCAAATTTTCTCGAATTACGTCGAAGAAAAAATATCCACCACGAGATAGTCTACAGTGTAGGATAAGGAAATCTCACCCTCGGGTCGGAATTTTAACCAGGTTCTCGGCAAGCCTCGATCCTGTAAAACCCGACCACCGGTGTACATAGAAGCTCATGTTGGATCCATAATCCGCGGCATATAATCTTCGACTATTTAACTTGACTCACTGCCGATCTGAATATATTATAAATGTTTTATAGAGTCATATATATACGTTATGCAGTCAACATTAGAAATAAATGAAACACAGCAAAAGCGTGATCGCACAATTCGAAGTCACTCGTCATTTAACAATTATGAGCTATACCTGGGTCGCAATCTGGACGTTCACGTATCTGATGTCTAGGCATCTTGCACTAGTCGTAAATGTGTCCGATATGCAGACTTATTGTTTGATACTATCCAACTTTATTGTACGGCGTGCCGACAAGATACCTGACTAATAGGACTATTTATGTGAAGACTGCATGAGCATTGGTTGTTTCCCGATTTCATCCACATGTGGTCTTGGTTGTATGCATATAAGATTAACTGCAGATGGAAAGCAGGAGGCTCTCCAGTTTCTGAGAGAAGCGTCCGGTGCATCGGTGGAAGACTTGAGACATTACATGATTGTATGTGACATCGCAAACACATCGAGCAATTTGAAACCATGTATTGACTTTTACCCGATGTCTCACGATTTCATGTCGGGGAGATATGTTTTGGAATGTACCAGGATGCACACATGAAGCAACCAGAGCATCGGGGTAATGGTCAGGGATACGTCTGGATAAAAAAAAGGAATCCGCATTGCATCACATATCATTCTCCGACACGTTGGTGATGTTAAGCTTTAGTGTCAGGAACTACCTGTCGGGTATATTTGAATAGTTGGTAATAATCAGGTGATACATTCGCGGTCACGGGTTTTAATTACCTTGTGTTTGAACTCGCGAAGTGTACCCGACATTTCATGTCGGTCCCACTTGACCGGGGATGTATTCCCGACAATAATCAGGAGATTCGGGGGGGGGGGGGGGGTATCGGAGCCATTGGGAGAAACTATTACGACTTCCACATCAGAGATGAGGAATTCCTCATTGGAAACTAGACTCAATGTATCGATGGAGTTGGTCCGGCCCGATTAAAACTAAATAACCTTGTCGATCGGACATAGTTATGATAGGAACTGTCACTTGGATTATGTCTTCTTCACCATACATGTTTGTTTGCGGCACATTGAACCACACAGTATTCATTGTTGAACATACGAGTAGAGCAAGAAAACGACAAAATACAAAAAATCCGTGTTGCTATGTTTTTATCAATTTGTCACAAACAACCTGAAACAAGTGTTAAAAAATTAACTTAAAATTGATAACATTTGTTATTAGTGTTGTTAGTGATTTCTTAGGATATAAAAATAACATAGTCGGTATTACGATAACTGTGTTCTTGTCTTAACTCGTAATCTCATATCAACTCGTATGGTACGGTAAAGAGCAGCTATGTCTGACTGACCAGTGTATTAGTGATAAGTATTCTGTTAGTTCTGGGACGGGAAAATAGTTCAAAATACCGTACCCAACATACAAGGAGTATACTGAGTGTGGAAAACACGCAAACACTGTGACATTAACTCGTTGTAATGCTATACTTGCTTATGGACGAAGGTGACGAACATCATCTTGTTTTATTTTTTCATTGCAAGTCAATATAATATCACTCGGTGTCCATTCTTCTTTTACCACATTTGTTATAACGGAGTCATAAGTATATTAGTTTTCAATAATATGTTTTGTCCATCTAACTTGAAGTGCGCTGTTACATTTACATCATTTTCGCGATCAGATTGAGAAAACAAGTATAGCAGGAATAGGCAAATACAACTACGGTGTATACCCACATGGGCACCTTCTCTGTGCTGGCACGGTACTTCCTCTGTGCAAAACAATGATTTTGAGGACACCGGTCGACAGGAGAAGTAAGAAAATCATTGTTTTTGTAAAAAATACAGACTTGTGTTTTAAAAAACTATAGCCCACGGAACTAACCAATGATTAACCACTGCCCTCATGTTGTTCCATTTCTTATATCAGTTGCCACAAGTTCAGACTAAGGTGGAATGTTGACCTGGGATACGCGTTCGAATGGACATGGAGTCCTGTTTTCACACTTAAATGCTATTTTTCGTCAATATAGGAAATATCTCGCACCTCAGATGGAATGTCCTTGAACCAATCTGGTCTCGAAATACTTTTTATATGGTTACATTCATCGAATTACAGTGTACTTTCGATTTCTTTGTTGCACCGACAGTCCGGCACTCTTCTGTTCTGGCAACGGCACCCTCTTTGTGCCTTGATTATTGTGAGCACAGAGGGTTCCCGTGCCAGTCAGCACAAATCAGTATGTTAGGCAAAAGCAATGATTTTCTAACCTCTCCTGTCGACTGGTGTCCTCAAAAACATTGTTTTGTCAGCACAGAGAGGGTGCCGATACAGCGTTTTGTACTGAGAGGGTGTCGATTGGGGTATACACCGTCACAACTGTATACATTAATATACTTATTCTAGGGAATACCTCCAATAGTAACGGCGGTATAGCTTGACAATTTTGACCTGAGCCTGACCTTTATTCAAGAATATATTACAAGGTTCTTGCGTTGAATATATCAATATCCGCAAGCAAATCGTGCAATATCGGTATTTCAGATTTGTGTTTGTATTCCAAGTCGAGCGTCTTCGCGATACTCCCCGATTATGAAAACATACAATCGGTCTTATAAACATAATATATCGACTGTTAAATTATGTTAATCAATAGGTCAGGCTCAGGTCAATGTGGGCAAGCTATACAAATGCCCGAGATGTGATCTAAATTACAACCAAATTATATCCACTATGTCATTCTTGTTAGAACTGCTTCCATCTTATTCAGCCGTTTCGTATCTTCAGTTTTTATGTTGATTTTCACCGATGCAGGAACTTCTTGTATTCACACAGCTTGCTCTCTGAGGGCATGAATATGTATCATTCTCCTTCCAGTTTGTGACAGATTTGCTATACTAGGATAATAATATTACTCTCTAATAAGCTATTAGATTGTATCAACTTGTGACACAGTGTAACTTTATTCTACAGTATTTACCTTTAATTAACGTGTTTGGACATGTGATATTTTTGTAAATCAAGTAGCATGTATATGTTCATGTCACCCCTAGCAAATTTACTTTGTACGTTCTTCACAGGCGTATTCCACTAGATATATGCCTGAAAGTACTAGTAGTTGAAAGGATACTGTAGGAAGAACAACACAGTCTATTAAAGTAATACCTCTTTGGCCATATGTGCGTTATGAGTCATAATTTGTTGATTATGTTTAATGACTTGAACATTTGTGCCTGTGTGTGTGCGTGTGGTTGTCATGGACTTGGAATCTCGTTAAATAGATATCCATCTAACACTTTTGTGATTTGTTCTGATAGGCAGAGTAAATATTTGTGTTATTCTGAAGTGAACAATCATAGTCAATACAATTCATGTGAAATGATTTACAAAACAACAATTAAGTCAGTTTAAATAATTTTATTGCATAAAACCAAGTGCAACAATAAACAGCAACATAATTCATTATTGACAACAATATCCAATCTATTCTTCTACCAAGTCTTCTTGTCAATGTACACCTTCAGCACCTGCAAAGTTAGAACAATGAAGTACATTTGGTATTATTTAAAACTTGCACCTTGGTAACAAGAGTGATATCTGGCACTGTATCACTCTCCTATGCACATTGGTAATCGTGTATTTCAATTGTTAAGCATTTTGTAGAGAGAATCTCTCAATAAATATATAATTCTTCATGTAATGAAATCCAAAAAGTGCTTTCTGACAAGGGTATTTAAAGAGTCTTCTGTAGAACTAGAGAAAAATGAGCTCTGCTACTGGCAGTGCTGTTTTTATTACTAAAATAACTCCTTATATCACCAGTTAGCATAAAATGATAAGTATACTAATATATTTCTGTTATTGGAACATGTGTTTATCTGTTGACAGTTCAATTGGATGAATACTACAATAATATTCCTGTATATATGCTGGATGTGGTATGTATGGTGATTATAAAATGTTGGTCATATGGGTATGTTGGCCATATGAGTGTGTTGGCCATATGAGTATGTTGGCAATTTGTGTATGTTGGCCAAATGAGAAAGTTGGCCAAATGAGAAAGTTGGCCATATGAGTAAATCGGCCATATGAGTGTGTTGGTCATATGAGTATGTTGGCAATGTGTATATGTTGGCCATATGAGTAAATTGGCCACATGAGTATGTTGGCAATTTGTGTATGTTGGCCATATGAGTAAATTGGCCATATGAGTGTGTTGGCCATATGAGTGTGTTGGCCATATGAGTGTGTTGGCCATATGAGTATGTTGGCAATTTGTGTATGTTGGCCAAATGAGAAAGTTGGCCATATGAGTAAATCAGCCATATGAGAGTGTTGGTCATATGAGTGTGTTGGCCATATGAATATGTTGGTCATATGAGTAAATTGGCCATATGATTATGTTGGCCATATGAATGTGTTGGCCATATGAGTAAATTGGCCATATAAGTGTGTTGGCCATATGAGTAAATTGGCCAATTGAGTGTGTTGGTCATATGAGTAAATTGGCCATATGAGTGTGTTGGCCTTATGAGTGTGTTGGCAATGCGTATATGTTGGCCAAAGGAGAATGTTGGCCATAAGAGTAAATTGGCCATATGAGTGTGTTGGCCATTTGAGTATGTTGGCCATATGATTGTTGGCTATGTGAGTGTGTTGGCCATATGAGTATGTTGGCAATGTGTATATGTTGGCCAAAAGAGAATGTTGGCCATATAAGTATGTTGGTCATATGAGTAAATTGGCCATATGATTATGTTGGCCATATGGGTGTGTTGGCCATATGAGTGTGTTGGCCATATGAGTAAATTGGCCATATAAGTGTGTTGGCCATATGAGTAAATTGGCCAATTGAGTGTGTTGGTCATATGAGTAAATTGGCCATATGAGTGTGTTGGCCTTATGAGTGTGTTGGCAATGCATATATGTTGGCCAAATGAGAATGTTGGCCATAAGAGTAAATTGGCCATATGAGTGTGTTGGCCATTTGAGTATGTTGGCCATATGATTGTTGGCTATGTGAGTGTGTTGGCCATATGAGTATGTTGGCAATGTGTATATGTTGGCCAAATGAGAATGTTGGCCATATAAGTAAATTGGCCATATGAGTGTGTTGGACATATGGGTATGTTGGCCATATGAGTAAATTGGCAACGTAGATATGTTGGTCATATGAGTATGCTGGCCATATGAGTGTCTTGGCCATATCAATATGTTGGCAATGTGTATATGTTGGCCATATGAGATACTGGCCATATGAGTAAATTGGCCATATAAGTGTGTTGGCCATATGAGACCAATCATGTGACTATGCCCACCATGTGACTATGCCAATCATGTGTCTATGCTCATCATGTGTCTATTCCCATCATGTGTCTAGGGCCATCATGTGTCTATGGCAATCATGTGTCTATGTTTATCATGTGTCCAAATCCATCATGTGACATTGCCCATCATGTGTCTATGCCCATCATGTGACTATGCCTATCATGTGACTATACCCATCATGTGACTATGCCCTTCATGTGTCTATGTCCACCATGTGTCTAAGTCCGTCATGTGTCTATGCCCATCATGTGACTATGCCAACCATGTGTCTATGCTCATCATGTGTCTATTCTCATCATGTGAATATGACCATCATGTGTCTAAGACCATCATGCGTCTATGCCCATCATGTGTCTATGCCCATCATGTGTCTATTCCAATCATGCGTCTATGGTCATTATGTGTCTATGTCCATCATGTGTCCAAATCCATCATGTGACTTTTCCCATCATGTGTCTATGCCAATCATGTGACTATGCCCATCATGTGTCTATGCCCATCATGTGAATTTCCCATCATGTGACTATGCCCACCATATGTCTATGGCCAGCATGTGTCTATGCCCATCATGTGACTATGCCAACCATGTGTCTATGCCAACCATATGTCTATGCACATCATGTGACTATGCCAATCATGTGTCTATGCACATCATGTGTCTATTCCCATCATGTGTATATGCCCATCATGTGACTATGCCCATCATGTGTCTATGCCCATCATGTGACTATGCCCATCATGTGACTATGCCCTTCATGTGTCTATGCCCATCATGCGACTATGCCCATCATGTGACTATGCCAATCATGTGTCTATGCACATCATGTGTCTATTCCCATCATGTGTCTATGCCCATCATGTGACTATGCCCATCATGTGACTATGCCAATCATGTGACTATGCCAATCATGTGTCTATGCACATCATGTGTCTATTCCAATCATGTGTATATGCCCATCATGTGACTATGCCCATCTTGTGACTATGGTCATCATGTGTCTATGTCCATCATGTGTCCAAATCCATCATGTGTTCAAATCCATCATGTGGCTTTGCCCATCATGTGTCTATGGCCATCATGTGTCTATGCCCATCATGTGACTATGTCCATCATGTGACTATGCCCCCTTATGTGTCTATGTCCACCATGTGTCTAAGTCCATCATGTTTCTTATTCCATCATGTGTCTAAGGCCACCATGTGCCTATGTCCACCATGTGTCTAAGTCCACCATGTGTTTAAGTCCATCATGTGTCTAAGTTTGTCATGTGGCTAAGTCCATCGTGTGTCTATGCCCATCATGTGACTATGTCCATCATGTGACTATGCCAATCATGTGTCTATGCCCATCATGTGTCTATGTCCATCATGTGTCTAGTCCCATCATGTGCCTATGCCCATCATGTGACAATGTCCATCTTGTGACATTGCCCATCATGTGTCTAGGTCCACCATGTGTCTATACCCATCATGTGACTATGTCAATCATGGGTCTATGTCCATCATGTGACTATGTCAATCTTGTGTCTATGCCCATCATGTATCTTTTCCCATCATGAGTCTATGCCCATCATGTGACTATTCCCATCATGTGACTATGCCCGTCATGTGTCTATGGCCATCATGTGACTATGCCCTTCATGTGTCTTTGTCCACCATGTGTCTAAGTCCATCATGTGTCAATGCCCATCATGTGACTAGGCCCTTCAAGTGTCTATGTCCACCATGTGACTATGCCCATTATGTGACTATGCCCATCATGTGTCTATGGCCATCATGTGTCTTAGTCCATCATGTGTCTAAGGCCACCATGTGCCTATGTCGACCATGTGTCTTAGTCCATCATGTGTCTAAGCCCATCATGTGTCTATGCCCATCATGTGTCTATGCCCATCATCTGACTATTCCCATCATGTGACTATGCCCATCATGTGTCTATGGCCATCATGTGACTATGCCCTTCGTGTGTCTTTGTCCACCATGTGTCCAAGTCCATCATGTGTCAATGCCCATCATGTGACTAGGCTCTTCAAGTGTCTTTGTCCACCATGTGACTATGCCCATCATGTGTCTATGGCCATCATGTGTCTAAGTCCATCATGTGTCTAAGGCCACCATGTGCCTATGTCGACCGTGTGTCTTAGTCCATCATGTGTCTATGCCCATTAGGGCTGTAACGGTACGCTCATCTCACGATATGATACGTACCGTCAATTTTTCTTACGGTTCGGTATATTTCGGTATGATACAATATTCTCTAACTGCAGCTTAAAAACTACAATTTTTTAGTGCCAATGAATCTGTAGATTCTATAACAGCAATTATAATGTTGCTATCCACCATTTTAAATGAATTTCAACAATATGAGGCATATATTAATACAATTAAAAGGAGTGAAGCATGGTAATTTTACATAATCAGAGGACTATCAGACATTTTTTATCTCTGAATATTATTTAGCTCATGAAAAAGCTTATGACGAACCGTATCGAAATTCACAACTCTTGTATCGTGGACCGTGTGGAACTGAAGTCTGCGGTCTTTCGTGTACCGCGGTATATCGTCACAGCCCTAATGCCCATCATGTGTCTATGCCCATCATGTGACTATGCCCATCATGTGACTTTGCCCATCATGTGACTATGCCAATCATGTGTCTAAGTCCACCATGTTTCTAAGTCCATCATGTGTCTAAGTCCATCATGTGTCTAAGTCTATCATGTGTCTAAGGCCACCATGTGCCTATGTTGACCATGTGTCTTAGTCCATCATGTGTCTACGTCCATCGTGTGTCTAAGTCCACCATGTGTTTAAGCCCATCATGTGTCTATGTTCACAATGTACCTTTTTCCACCATGTGCCTATGTCCACCATGTTTCTATGCCCATCATGTGTCTATGCCATCATGTGTCTATGCCCATCATGTGACTATACCCATCATGTGTCAATTCCCATCATGTGACTATGCCCATCATGTGACTATTCCACTCATGTGTCTATGCACTTCATGTGTCTATGTCCTTCATGTGTCTAAGTCCATCATGTGTCTATGCCCATCATGTGACTATGCCATTCATGTGTGTATGTCCACCATGTGTCTATGTCCTTCATGTGTCTAAGTCCATCATGTGTCTAATGCCACCATGTGCCAATGTCCACCATGTGCCTTCGTCCATCATGTGTCTAAGTCCATCGTGTGTGTCCACAATGTACCTTTTCCCACCATGTTCATGTGCCCATCATGTGTCCAAATCCATCATGAGCCTATGCCCATCATGTGTCCAAATCCATCATGTGACGTTGCCCATCATGTGTCTATGCCCATCATGTGACTATGCCCATCATGTGTCTATGCCCATCATGTGTCTATGCCCATCATGTGACTATACCCATCATGTGTCTATTCCCATCATGTGTCTATGCCCATCATGTGACTATACCCATCATGTGTCTATTCCCATCATGTGACTATGCCCATCATGTGACTATTCCACTCATGTGTCTATGCCCTTCATGTGTCTATGTCCTTCATGTGTCTAAGTCCATCATGTGTCTATGCACATCATGAGTCTATGCCCATCATGTGACTATGCCATTCATGTGTGTATGTCCACCATGTGTCTAAGTCCATCATGTGTCTAAGTCCATCATGTGTCTAATGCCACCATGTGCCTATGTCCACCATGTGCCTTCGTCCATCATGTGTCTAAGTCCATCGTGTGTCTATGTCCACAATGTACCTTTTCCCACCATGTGCATGTGCCCATCATGTGTCCAAATCCATCATGAGCCTTTGCCCACCATGTGTCCAAATCCAGCATGTGACGTTGCCCATCATGTGTCTATGCCCATCATGTGACTATGCCCATCATGTGTCTATGTTAGTCATGTGTGTATGTTAGTCATGTGTTTACATCAGCCATATGCCAATGTTCACCATGTGCCTGTGTAAGTCATGTCCATGTGCCTATGTCCACCATGTGTCTGAGTCCATCATGTGACCATGTCAAACATGTGCCAATGACCACCATGTGCCAATGACCACCCTGTGTCTAAGTCCATGATGTGTATATGTCCACCATGTGTCTAATTCCAGCATGTGTATATGTCCACCATGTGCGTATGTCCACGTATGTGTCTATATAATCCATTAATCTATACCATACATGTGTCTATGTCAGCCATGTGGCTTTGTCTGACATGTGTCTTTATCATCCATTTGTCTATGTCAGTCATGTGGTGTTTATGTCAGGCATGTGTCTATGCCAACCATGTGTCTATGTCAGTCATGTGTCTTTATCATCCATTGTCTATGTCAGTCATGTGTTTATGTCAGGCATGTGTCTATGTCAACCATGTGTCTATGTCAGTCATGTGTCTATATCATCCATTTGTCTATGTCAGTCATGTGCCTATAGATGTCAACCTTGTGTCTATGTCAGTCAGGTGCCTATGTCAACTATGTGTCTATATCATCCATGTGTCTATGTTAACCATGTGTCTTTGTCAGTCATGTGCCTATGTCAACCATATTTCAACGTCAGGCCATGTATCTATGTCAAACATGAGAACAAGTGTTAATGTCAGTGTCAACAATGAGCTTTTATCTGTCATATGTATGCCAAATGTGTTTGTGAGTAAACCTGTGTCACAACAATTCTTTTATCAATTAGGATCCAGAACAGACATTTAACCTTAAAATATTTACCTTAAATCAGAGTCCAGACTGCACCTTACACTTGATTTGTTTGTAGTGTACCAACTCCCTCCAAGTTCTATAATCCAGTAGATCTTTCATTAGATTGACATACACTGTTTTCTTTAACATTTGGAAACTGAAAAACAATGATAGAATCATGAACTACACAAAAGTCTGTAAGACAAACTTTACAAGTATAGAAAACTGTACAAAATATATATTTCCACATTAAATTTGCCTTGGAAGAGAGGGTTGAAGGTTCTAATCTTGGACACAGGAGTTTTTTTCTGATATAGCAATTTTGTGACTTACTAGCATGTGAAATGTTGTTCAAGTCTGTTAAATCAATTGATGGGCCCACTGACCAAAAGGGCTATATTCATTCATTTCTATGAATAAAAGATGGGTCAGTACATATATAACATAAATACATATCAGAGATCCTGGGTTGGCACCATGGCCATGTCATACTGAAGACAAGGTGTAAAATAATTAGGCACTAGTACTGGTATATTTTCTCCTTGGTCAATTTTGTCACCAATAAATGGATTCGGCCAATTGCGGGCTATATTTTCGGGGCACTGTGTTTCTGTTTGTTTGACAATTAGCATCAAAGGGAATATCAGTTTCTTTACTCTTTGGTATCAGCTCATTGTGAAGGATAGCATCATGGGTAATTAAAAAGTAAACAAGTTGTTTAAACTTGCGCTGCAATCAAATTCAATAAATAAGTAAAATAAATACAGAAACCTGCTAACAATTACCCCCCGACGAGTCAATTATTGGTACACGTTCCTCATCTTGTCATCTCCACAATTGTCAAGTGTAGAGTTTTCAAGATATTTGAGCTGAAAACTATGCCTCATCAGTGTGCTTGTTAGAATCTAAGCATACCATCAGCAGCAATTGCAAATCCCTGTCAATTATATAATGTATGTATATACTATTTACAGTATAGGTATAGATGTACAAAAAGCTTCGAGACGTGACTAGTAATAGTTTTGTATTCTAACTCTAAAGGGGTCATTACCGAAAGGTCATTGTAGATCTATAGAAATCAATTAATTAAGTCATGCACCAGTCACTTGCATCCATGGCACCCATCCCTGGGGAAGGCAGTGGACAGCCAGGGAAATAGTTGGGATTTTTTTCTTGTAACTAATACTCCGGGGACAATGTTCAATTTTCAAAGACCAGGAAATACTGCAAATTTTACCATCAGATGTCCTTCTCAGGGCCATATATTTTCGACAATCCATATAAAATCCCTAACCTTCCCCGAGGGGGGGGGGGCGTCAATGCAACTGATTGGTGCTTTATAGACCAGTTGTAGTGACTATGGAGACTGACTCCTAGCAGGCACTCTGTTAGCTGCTTTTGCAGACATACATACCAGTGATTCCTAGCTTCAGTCCCCTGTCATTAGCACACTTTTTTCCTCAGTTTCTTTAAAGTTTTCTAGCTGTCACATTACCTTGCAGGTGATAAACTTCCATGGGGAAATATTGTGGACAATCGATTGTTATTAGGCATTATGCAACAGTCAATTATAACCCCAGTTCACCAACCTAAAATGAGATAATGCACCAGTCAGTGGAATCCTTGGTCCCGCCTACCCCGGGAATGGGCGGTGGATAGCCAGCTCCACCAGCACTGCCAGAGTTATACCCCGGGAACAAATTGAGTTGTCAGGGGCCGGGAAAATACTGGAGATTTTACCATCAGCTGTCTCCTGCAGGGCCGTGGAAAAGGGGGATGGTGGGAACCCTAAAGTAAAAAAAACCCAGAAACTGCCTATCCCCGTGGATAGGGGGCCATGGATGCAGCTGATTGTAGACAAGATTTCTGTCTCCGGTGGTTTTCTTTGTGACGCGTAGTCACTAGGTCGAGATTGTTTGACTACAGCTGATTGGTGCATAAAAGAACATGGCATATTATAACATTAAACCACAATTTCCTAGTTTTAAACTTAAAAAATACACTCTATGACAGTCACTACAGTACAGACCTAGCTGTCATTCATATGGGTCGGAAGGTTTTGGGTACGAATGCAGTTATAAAAGTAGGTCAAATGTAAAGATCAATAGTTAATCATCGAAACTAGAGTGGGTAACTTAATTAATTGTTATGTGTCCATGTTATCACTTTTGTACATGTTTTACAGTTAAATCGGACCCGAGCTTCTTATCTTACGAGACAACCCAGCGAAATAATGCAACAACAAATTGAAAAATAAAAGCTTTGAAAAATGCCTCCCAATAAACTTTCAATAACTGAGTCGGAAAATAACATTTGGGCAACTTTATGGCTGAAAATAGATTCATATACTCACATGCGTATTCTCTGTATCAATATACAAAGCTGTTAAAGCATCACATTCACAACGAGTCCAAATCTTTCCTCAGATTTTCACCCTCGCCTCAAAACAACATGGCGCTTTCTAGCGTTATGAACCATAATGCATAGCGTTTGTTTTTTTTCGCCATCCTCGGCACTTTCCGCCCGAAACATTCCGTATCTTTCCGAAAAAATACCATATATGGTACGTGCCCGCCAGAGACCAACAGGCCTCTGGAGGCCCGATTAAAACCTCTGCTTGGAAAAGTTTAGAAATCTCAAAGACCTAGGTCCTTGAAAATCTCATGATTGTTACCTATATAACATTAGTAATATTATTAAAATCTGATTCCAGCGGTCCGTAGGCCTACATAATTATTAAATATACCCAGTGTTGATATGCATCTGTATGCCCTATGCCTATTACAGCTAATTAATACTTAATAGGGCGTCTGTGAGTTTCTATTGCTATTTCAAAAACTATATGTTTTGGGTGTTTAAGCTTCGGGCTTTATGTATAAATAGCTCAATATGAGTCATCAAGAATTATTTTCTGATAAAGATTATATCATATCTAATACTGGAACCCTTCGTTGCAACATCATTTAATTTAAATTGATTATCATTTAAAAAAAGTCAAGTCGTTAAAATTACATATAAACCATCAATAGGGGAGACCGGGGCAAGATGAACCGCGGGGCAAGATGAACCACTTGATTTGTTTAATTGAAGATGATATTTGTGAAACCCTTAAATTTCTCGGAGGAAACATCCTCTTATCCGCCATCTTTTTGTAACATACTCGGCCCGATAGAACGAAGCATATCGATTTTATCGGAGTTTATCGATTTCAAGGTCATGTAAGTAAATTTTCAACTTTTTGAAAAAAAAATCTTGCAGAAAAAATGTTTTGTATAAAGTAGTGGCCTACCGTTTTATATTTATCATCTTCGATTGTCCTGTCTTCAGAAGCAAAGACAATGTTGTACATGGTATAAAATAACGGTGTGTGACATCTAAGATAAACCACGTGGCGTTGGGGCAAGTTGAACCATCGTGACCGGGGCAAGTCGAACAGTGGTTCATCTTGCCCCTTTTTTAAATTAAATCTCATTCATTGCTTTTATGTTCAGAGTTGTGAACTGATTAAAGACATAGATAAGTATGTAAGAAATAACACGTACACCACCGGAAGTGCTGACATTGTATTACCTCCTGCATTGTGTAACCTTGTAGATGTTTCTTCCATTGTATATCGCGTCTTTGACAGCGGTGTAAACACCAAAGCCGTAGGTCCTGAGAGGCCTAATGTTGTTTTCAACGGGGACATTCATATGGCTATAAAAGGCAATTGTGCTGACAGTCATTTTAATGCATGGAGACCATTGCTGTCGGTCCTAGAATCATCAGAGCATGGAACATGCAACACCAATAATGTCATAATTGAACATCCATTCACACAGGAAAGCATCCCTCGTAAACTAGGCGGCAAAGCAAGAGCACGAAAACGTACTGCAATTCTTACAGAAAGTCCCGAAAAGAAAATAATAGACGCAGAAATACTTGTCAAGGCTAGTAGAACACAACAAGAAAGCTCTCCCAATGATAAAGGTAGAACCAAAAGCACTAATTTAAAATTATGAAAAAGCCAAAAGTGACGAAAAAGAGGAGAGCTAAATTATCTGCTTCCGACGATAATGAATGGTATTGTATTGTCTGTGGGGAGTCGTGCAGCAATAGTCTTCCTCGAAGGATGGGTTCGTTGTTCGGTGTATAAACAGTGGTCACATGAATTCAGCATGTACCGCATTACAAAACAAGCAATACCCTTACATCTGTCACAACTGTGGTGATTGCGATTAAGATATCTCACTAGAGCTATTATGAAACAATTCTGATGTTAATACATGTGTGTCAAATACTAGTAAACAGATTATCTATAACATTGCGACTGGTGGTTGTCGTCATTAAGTTGCTATCCTTAGAATTAATTAAGTAATGAAATTATCAATATTTACGATCTTATAAATTTTTTTTGTAATGAAATTATTCAATGATTGAAAAAAATGTTAGAATTTGTACTGTGTTGTTCTGTGTAATGTTTCATTAACCCCTGGATATCGTCTATAATAATAAATTATTATAAATACCCTTGTATATCGTAACTGTCATGAGTTCCGACCTTTCTGTATGCTTCTTTACAATAAATACATTGTTTTCAAGCAATACAATTTCAAGTGTTCATTTTGCCCCGTGTTGTGGTTCATCTTGCCCCGTACACGGGGCAAAATGAACCACTTCAACACCCGTTATAAATCAACAAGATTTTCATGTTTCGTACTAATCTAAAACAAAATGTTTGCTGGTGGATAATATGTCATATATTTCTTTATATATTCGCGCCAATAATAAAAGAAAATGTCTAATAATAACAACAGAAATTTTGAAAAACCTCAAAAGTGGTTCATCTTGCCCCGGTCTCCCCTACATTACCAATTATTCAATATTAAGTTAAATTCACGAAACCAGGTAAGGTTGATGTTAAATTCATGAAAAAAAGTTAGATTTTGCTTTTCAGTAAAACCCTTCCATGACCTCACATCGGGTTAGTCGCTTCAGAAGGAACCTCAAATACCATACATTATATTCAACACAGCATTCATACTGGCTCACACTCGTGTTGTCATGTTACCCGTTTCGAAGCGAGGAACCCCATACCATGCATACCATGAGGTTACATGGTATATACGAAGCGAGTAACCTCATACCACATGGTATCATGGTAGTACCATGTCTCGTTATGAACCGCGTAACCCCACAACATAAGACCTGCTTCAAGCGTGAAACCCCAAACGTATCGGGTGTCAAGGATATAATAATGCTAAATGTTGAAACAGTTTTAGCTGAATAGATTTAACTTAAGTCACTTTACATCATTTAGTTCATAATCCCTAATTTCATGTTATTTTTTATTTATTTCGAGTTTAAGCATACCATCTCCTTATTTGTCAATAGCAGTAGGACAATTATACACATTTCGGTTTAACCGTCATCACAATCTACATAACCAAAACAACGTCATAAAGTCGTGCTATTGTTGCATTGCACTTCTTCAATACCATGTTTAAGAGTAATACTTGATTTAACCTTCCTGTTCTTCGTTGTCAGCTCTTACTTTTTCTCAACAGTAGGATACTTCATTCCAACTTGTTTCAGTTTTCTTTGCTTATTAATTGTTTTCTCTCTCCTATTTGTTATATTTTTCTGTTATTTTCCAACAGCTTGTGAAGTTAGTGTTCATGTTTTAACAATTTCTTTGAATGAAACATTGCTTTAGTATCCCGGTCTCCCCTAATAGAGTTTCATTCCCAGTTTTGCATTTAAATTGATGATTCCCTTTTTTGCCTTCTTGCTTAAAGGTAATGGGATTTGAAGAACACCAAATACCTTGGGATTTTCGAAAGCATCATCTAGCCAGACTTCACAGCTTTATATGCAACTTAAATGGTTCACTTTCTACAAGCCTTTATGGCTAGATATTTCCTTTCTTCGTCTGAGATAGGTCTGCATATATTTATAAAATACCTACTTGTTGGTTGTCAACAAATAGTAAACGGTAGCTTTAAACAACACTACTTTATCAAGTATGCTTTATGTTATTATACAAATGAAAAAAGAATGTTGCCATTTGCAACTTTTTTTACCGATTGTCGGGCCCGTATTACGATATATACGAACACAAATAGAGTAAAAATGAACATGTTTCGTTCCACAACACACACTAGCAATATATCATACCTAATCTCAGCATAATACAAACGAAACAATAGGGGACTATGTATTTAAGTATAGTTATCAATTATTAGTGCTAGTAGATTGCAAAAGGTGCTTACATTTAAAAATAAGTTAATTTCTTTCATCAAATACTTATTTGACGTCTCGATTATTGCGTATACAGTTTAAATGCTTTGTAAACATGATTAGTCACGAAAAAAATGTTTAATTAGTAAAATTGCATAGGTGATGCTAACAATTTATGTAACAAATCATGGGGTCCGTAAGTCGTCAATGGGGTCCTATACTCGTCAATTGTATTTCATCTTTGTTAAATTGAATTTAAGGAAAGTTTCATATCAAAGGGAGATCATTTTTGCAAGATAAATTATTCTAGAACACCAATACCTGTGGAAAATGTAAAATAAGCGTGTTGTCATTGCATAGTGACCTTTCGCCCGACACCCCTAAATTAGCAACTTGTCGTCGCCCGTGTTCGTCAAGTGATGTGTTTTATATAAGGTTTTTTATGACGTAATATTGAAGAAAAATATGCGTGTAATACCTGTTTATATGCACATATAACATAATGAAGGATTAATCTTTAAAAAAATGTCTACCTTATGACGTTTTGATGACGTCATAAAAGGTGATATCAACAAAATTTGACTTATCTATCACTCGTGGGTATCATTATTTTGAGGATTTAATGATGTTCTATTTTCAATCAAAAGGGAGGTAATTTAAGAATTTTCAACTTCAAAGCTGTATATCTTTGTAACGCCCAATTATTTTAGTAATATTGGTTTTTTCTGTTTGGGCGATCACAAATTGGTTAATATTTTTACAGTTTATCACATTTCCACTGACAGGTTTCGCATTAAACTTAAAAAAAACTGTTTCGTACACAATGGGCCATAACTCAGAGCACGTAACGAGGCTATGTGAAATACGAACTGAATTTGATTAAGAACATGAGGCCGAATTAGTTAATAAGTACACTAAATATATTTTGTCAATTGTTATGTACAAAAATATGTGAGTTTAAAAAGTGACCAATTAGAAATTTGGCTCAGTGTATAGGCGATCAAAAGTTCAAGGACGGTTAGGCCCACGATTGTCAAAGCATTGTCGCAGTCCGTCCAGAGACCATCACTATATATTTTCGTAAACCGCAAGCACGCAAATTTTAGCTGCTTAAAGTCCTATTGTGACAAAACCTTGGTGAAAACGTTAAAAGATCATATGAAAAGGGACAGGAAATGTGGTATTAAATAGACATAGCAGAACACAAAAGTTACAGTAATGAACAATATAACATTGGCTGGCTCTGCTTCAAGATACCCAGGCCAAATGTATGAAGACTTTAGATTGAGTATAAAACTTTGGAAAATATTATTGATGACATTTTTACAAGTCATGGGTATATACTCACCCAAACACAATTCTTGTAGCTTTGTTGTTGGTCATCTTAAATATGAATGTTCAATCTTCATTTATGTGGTAACCTGAAAATATATATTGTGATAAAATAAATAATATGGCAGTGACTTTTTTTAAAGTCAATGGCTACCTGGTCCTATTGTTACTACTAAGAGTAGTTTCTCACTTTAGGTATATGACTGGCTTAGAATGAGAAGGTCGTAAGTACAAACTCAATATTTAGAATTTTTGATAAAACAAGAAAAACTGTCTGAAATTTACTCTTTACTTATGGTTAAAGAAGCTTTTACAATATCATTTTGGTCAGCATGACAAGTTCCATGGGTGAAAATCCAAAATTTTCAAAATACTGAAAACTGCTTGTTAACATACTCGTACTTAACTAGAAGATTTTCATATAAATAACATATAGTGCATGTTTTTCTCTAAATACTGAAATCAGTATTAGTACTGAAAACCTTTACCCATGAAGTTCCGATTTCAAGAAAATAGGCTAATAAAAAGCGCTTTGTGATGCAAATTTTAAATATGGACCTGTCCTATAAGGTCGTAAATCATAAGTTGTAGTTACGACCTTCTCATTCTAAACCAGTAATATGTAGATCAAATACCACATGTCCAGGTGAACTTACCGATATTTTATGGTAGTGATATCAATTATGACCGCTACTAAGTAGTTCAATTTAGATAATGATAACGTTACAAAAAAAGTCTGGTTATTAAAGTCACATTATTGCTTCCACAACTTTTTTCCGATCATCCATTACATACAATTAAATATGGAACCATTCGGTTGTTTCTTAACAAATGACCAATACTCTGCGGTAGAATGTTAACTATATCTGTCGACAAAGAAAGTCTAAATATCGTATTTAGCAAATTGTATGGTTAAAAACTCGTTTTGCAAGAATTGTTCCCCTTAGGCTTTAAACCATGCATTTATTGTTTACAAATTGTCATTTTATCAACAAACTTTCTGGATTTCTTTTACATGTTCTTCCATTTTATGGTGTTTTCAACATTTAGAATCATCTAAAGTGCTTAAATTGCATAGTTCTGTAGAGAGGTTACCAAGTTATAGCTTATTAAAATAGCAGGTTAAGACTTTGTGTGACTTTAACTAATGGTCCTGAAAGCGCACCAAACACACAGGTGTTGTCAAGGGCAAAATACGTGCTATGTCAGAATGGAAAAATGAATATGTACATGTACCTGCATTTTATATAATTTAAATCACGGTCACTTGTATGGATGCTTACACGTAATGAATCCAACCGTGAAAGCTCGGCCATTTCCGTATGTCTCCGGTAAATATTGCATAAAAACATAAATTCCTAGGAGATCAGGGTGTTAATCAATTTACAACACATCGAAACTGGTAAACGATAAATCACGCGTACATAAGTATCCATTATTATTAATAAAACACTATCACATAATTTATGTTGATGCGTAGTAATTAAACAGCACGGTCAATTGTTCAGATGTGTAGCACTCGTGATTTGACGCACGCCTTCGATCAAATGACGTGCTTATATTATATAAAACATAGGTACATGTATATTTTTATTTATTATTGATGATTACATAAATGTATCTTTATCAATTGTGATATGAACTGTATAATTATATAAATAGTAGATAATCTAGTTTCAATGATATGATGTGTGTAATCAGATACTAGTAGGACAACGACGAAATCAATCTAAGGGCTAGAACTATGCATGGGTCATATAGTAAAGATATTTGAGTTGCTTCCCTTGGGTTTAAAAAATTAAACCAACAGTGTATGCCCTGAATAGAGCAGTGGCTATTGAACCTGCTGAGGTCGTTTGTCATCCGAGCGACCCAGTGGTGTCAGTTTCAATGCACAAATATTTATAGAAAACAAATGAAGTTAACCGAAACGTATAAGTTAAAAAGGAGCATGGTTTTTTAAAGATTCACCCTACGTGTAGGTATGACATTTACGTAGTAGGGCCGATGAATGACAATAAAGTTCAAATGCAATAGCATTGATAGTAAACAGAAAATATTGTTGTTTTGAGTGTATATACTGGTTCGCGGTAATTTCTGACTACATATTTGTTGCTTTGGTCTAGTTCTTTAATTATACTCAATCAATAATTACACTTAATTTTAGAGCTACGCTATAAGTACGAAAAAATATCAAATGTCGGATACTGCTAGTCATCGGGAACTACCCGAGAAAAGGATTGCACAGTTTAGATGCAAGAGCTTGATGGTAAACAAACTATTGGAAAATGTAGGGTATATTAACTTTAAAATTAATTGATAACGGTTGTAATCATTTACTCATGCGTCAGGTAAGCTCTGTATATACATAGTTTAAACGGGATATACCCGAGTTAACTGCAGTACCCGCTATTCTTTCTATTTGGACGGTTCCCTCAGTACTACTTATTGAATCGACATTATAAGTAGAAGTACTAATACGCCACACTTCGGGGGAAAATACCAGTTCATAGCAATACCCAGTGAGCTCTTTTTTACTAGGCATCATTCTTGAGTTCATTTCCAGTATTTTCGCAGTTTTTGCTGGAGTCTTATTTCAAGAAAACCGGTAAGGTTATTGACAGCACTTTGCAAAAGCGATATAAAACTTACAAACATTTAGTTTCAACTTGCACGTCTTACATATTTATTATTATTAATCAATGTCTCATAAATGTACATTTATAGCTTGGCCAGATTAAACTGACGTTCATCAAAGTCCAAAATCGCGCCTGGCTTTATTCGGCTGTGTTCGGTTCGTATATTTATTTCCTATATAGAGGATATTTTTTTTATTTTGGTGTAGATTCGAAGATCGAATATTATTTCATCGAGTGATCACAGCAATCAATTTTTTTACGAGTGGCGTAGTCACGCGTGAAAATATAGTTTTATGTGGTCAGGAGTGAAATAAAATTCAATCTTACACCAAAAATCAACAAATTTTCTGTTTATTATATGCGTAATTGATCATATTATTAATATTTGACAATTCACTCTTGGAACCTTACTCCGTGGGGCGCCCCAAACTTATTTCAATATTTGCACTTTTTAACAGAAGTTCCGTTGAAAGTAGTGCAACTATTTGCTGTAGTATTTTTCTGTAAAACATAAAACAAGATATGCGTGAAGTTTATAAATAAGACAAATATAATATTGGACGAACACATAACTATTTTAATGTTTTATTGCAATCGAAATAACTGGCATTTATTAAATTTAATCGCGGAGTAATTTCATTGTCATCAAACAATTTTGTCATCAGCCATTGTGAATTCATGTCACGATGCCGGGATTTTTTAATCATTATCACGCCATAGACTAATTTTTTCTATGTAGCCAGTCTGATTAAGGGGAAATACTCATATTGACAGTAAAAACGGGAATCGACGTACAGAGTGACATTATCATGTGTTTTGACGTCATCACAACATCGGATTTCTAGGACAAGTTGATTTTTGGACGAGATGCGATTTTGAATCTCAAAATGCATGTACATGCATTAGATTCTATTTGCTTCGATAAATTGTAGGTTTGTGTTTATTGCTTATATTTGAAGCAGATTTTCAGAGTCGCCTGCCTTTTAAATACCGAATGGTCACTAGACTTCATTCTGAGACATTGGCATGTCCGAACAGAAGAAGCCTTCTTCCGACTCATCCAATAAATTGAATTTTATAAGGATCTATTCTCTTTCTAAAGGCCCTTTTAGGAAAGCACCTAGATAGTGGTTCTTTCACCTGTCTCGTGTTAAGGTTCTTGATTTGCAGTAGATCTAGGTTCATTGTATTCATCACCACAATGATGCAGCCACAGGTAACAGAACAGTATGCCTATCGCTAAAACGAAAAAAACCCGAACATTTCGGGTTTTTTTTGGAAATTTATATTTTTCTTTTACTGTACGTATCGAAAATTATAAATTAAAAAAAAACTTTTTTTTTTTCGTTTTCAACGATACAAATACCTGTGAATTATAGGCTCCTATAAATGCCAAAAAGGCTTCAAATTCAACGCCATTGATATCAGAATCAGCAAAATACTCCATATATGACAGCTGTCGAGTAGCAGACGTAATCAAGAAGGTAAATATGTAATTAAACAAACAATACAGGGAGGTAATTTATATTTTCATTGAATAAAGTAGTTCCGTCAAAAACAGTGATTTATCAAAATGTTATTTTTCACTGTTATTTTCACTGAAAATCACCATAATCCATTGAAAGCATATAATACGTACCGTTAACTCCGTATAAGGTTATGTATAATTGTAAATATACGTTTTCTGTAACTTCCGGAGTTTTCCGGACTTGAACGAATTATGCAAGGAGTCTAAGGTTAATCTGGCCAAGCTGATACCATAATACACGTGTTAACATAATATAAATCAATATAGTTATACACAACACCACTCCATACAGACTTATATGAGACAATGGTCTATTATAGATCACATATCTTATATAATACCACAACACATGTATAACATAAGCATATAGCTTAAATTCAAAACACCTAGTACGTTATTCTGTTCTTAAAAGCTGTAATATAACACTTAGTCTATTTAAAAACGGTGTGGTAATACTTAAAATACGTGTAAAAACTGAATTTTGAAACATAGTGTTATTTAGAACCATACTTTTATTATACAAATATAGTGTTATATATATTGTATATCGCCGTGAGGGTGGAATTGATAAGCATATATACCACATCCGTAGTAAAGTTATAATAACCTAACTGAGTGACATAACTAAATGTTATGTTATAATGTTGTGTTATATTTTTTATAATAAAGATGTCTCTCCCGAATCCGGGCCAAAATTTGTAATGAATAATATGAATACTTTCTCGCCATTTACCACCATGCTATTTAATCAGTTGTATTATTGTTGTTTTGTAAAAAGTCCTTTTCAGGACTAAATATGCAAATAAAATCTATTCTATTCTATATAAGCATAGTTATATATATAGTTGATTCAAAGATCTCTGTCACAAACGCGTGAACAGACATTCAATCCGGTGTATTATTACAGGTATTTCAAGATTAAATTATACCATCAGTAATACACTTAAATGATTAAAAATCTAATGGTCCAATAGCGTAGTGGTTATACTAACTGCAATTAGCTATTCAGAAATGGAACATTATGGCGGTTTTGACAGACATATTTGAATCGACAATATGTATATAGATATACTTTAGTTTCAAAATAGTTATACCAAGACAGATTCATACATAGACGTTCACTATAGAAAAGTCAGAAAAATAGTAAAGTTACTGCGGTAACTAAACATAGTGGAAGCTCGCCCCACAGCGTACAGTATCAAGAGTAGTTTCCCTTACTACATAAGGGAAACTACTCATGTAGTAAGGGAAACTACTCTTGATACTGTACCCTGTGGCTCGCCCATATGGGATCTCCCGGTGGCGAGGGTAAACAAATCCATTATGACGAATTTTGAAACTTTTATGCTAGTGCACAAATTAGAAAACATTTCTTATTTAGACAGTGTGGGTTGCTTATTTCATAAATTTCAACTAAAACAAATATTAAAGTAACACTAAACTAAGTGACTATTTATACTAGTTTGCTATTCACATACCTTTTTCACTTTTTACTCCTTGTAAGCATACGTTATGTCATATTTACGTCAAGGGAAATCACCGTAAATTGCTGCAACCGTAGTAGTACAAAGATATTATTCCGATATGACTTTTGGTTATTTTAAGGTTCTAACGCATTACATAATAAAATTATAAATAAATCGAATAAAACTTTGAAACATAAGCGTCGTTGTATTGTCGACAAGAAAAGTCACAATGAATTGTTTTGTCCTTAGTAGTCCACATATATTAAATCCGATTTCATTATGAATAGCATAAGGTTATATTGTATAACATATACTAGTAAATGAATCGAATGAGCTTCACATTGTATTATATTAAGTTAGTCCACTAACGACGCGTTTTGCTTGTACTCCACCACACTCCGTATATGTTATAGAAAGCCGAAATCAAAACAAATAAGGTCCTTTCTTACACGTTATAAAGTAAATTTTCCAACGTTTGAATAAGCATTCTTATTCGTTTAGTACAAGTAATATCCACGTCAAATATTATATATATGCGTTTATCATCGTGTACAATATAATTATACATGGTAAATTGAATTTTTATAGATTTTTGTGATCACTCCGTGTACCCGGAATAAATTAGGACAGAAGTCACACTCCAGTACACTTAATTCAAGCTTACCATGATGAATATAATATAAACTATATTTTATAAAACTATATTAAACAAATATGGAAAATCTGTTTGAATGGCCGGCGGGTATTTGTGTAGCAAATTGCATTGTTGTGGCTCTATTATAACCATATTGGGTCTAACGGTCTATTGACCACGATCTATAATAATTTTATTGTAAATGCCCTTTGCAAGCGTTAATTATTGATTTTGCCAAGAGTAAATACTTGTGTATATCAATTTGTTCTACATGCTACGGGTAATTTGACGTTGGATATAAAATGGGCTGGTCGATGAGACGAAACCGATATAATAGACATTAAAACGCGTGTGTAAGAAGTGTCCCCTGCAAGTCACACTTGAACCAGCAAATTTATTTTATTATTAAGACTTCATGAAGCGCGTTTCACAATGTTTTCAATATACTTTTGTAAGAATTTTGAGGTTACGGTTGTCAGATGTTCGAGGACTTTTTGCAAAAGACATTTCTCGAAAAATAAGTGTGGGTGCGCGACGTTTAACTATAGTGCGCCAAAGATGATGTGATGTTTACAAACATTGACCCGTTTAGCCTACTGTTGTAGAATTGGTTGCTTAGATAAACACATACGGTCAATTTTATACTAAAATATCGCTGATAATTGGTGCACATTCGAGAAATCCACCTTTATGGATCATTCCAATTTTTACCGCCTTTCGCATTATCCTGGGCACAATATACCAACATATTTTTGCAGAAAATGATTTTGTGAGCCTTTTGCATCATACGTGATTAAAAAAAACGAGGAATTGTTATGACCAACTTCGTAATAGTATTCGTAATATATCACATGAATTTCCTTGTATCCGGGTTAGTATAGAGAGTAAGTATAATATTACATTGTGTGTTATAAGGTAAACTACATGGGCGTGTTTTTTTCAATAAGTTGATGCGTATTTGCGTTTTTAGTGTCATGTGATATAAAGAATCTATCACTCGTTGTCAATTTATATATTAAACTCGTTCAGGAAGTATTATTAGGCTCGCCAACGGTTCGCTTAATAAAAGTTTCAAAACTCGTTTAATATACATTTATATCAATTGACAACTCGTGAAATATCCTCTATATAGTATCAAAGGTGTACGGACGAAATCCCCCTCAGACAAAATCCCCTTCATGCCTTACAGAGAAAACGGACAAAATCCCCTTCATGATTTTTTCAGCCCGGACATAATCCCCTTCATGGTTTTATCAGGTCAGACAAAATCCCCTTCATTCATTTTTCAGGTCAGACAAAATCCCCTTCATACCGAATCCCCTCTGTTAAATTATTATACATATTAGTCTTACTCTTGTGTTTAACTTGGTTGTATAGGACTAGATATTCCTGCTTTGTATAATGTATGTCTTCTTCAATTTTCTACTTATTATTCCTGTATATTAGTAATATACAATCACAATACAATAATGTATTTGATGCATTTATTTACAACCAGTACTCAATTCCTGGGAATATGTAGACCCAAAACATAATTGTTCTAGGTATACAGTAGAGTATCATCATACCAGTATGATCATTTTTAAATATATAAATAAAACATTTCTGGATAGCATCTTTGATTTCATATACAGTATAAACATAACAAGATAATGAATACAACACATATTATAGCACATTTTTTCTCTTTGTTTGTCATGGTTTTCATACAGAATTGACAAACTGGTAATAATTAATGAAGAATGTAATTAATATAAAAGCACATTTACTTTGTTTGCAAACAAATGCAAAGCAAGTTTTAAATTCAATGAAAATTACATTGTTTGAGAATTAATTAAAAGATCTATCAAAGCATAGATAAAACATAATCAATTAAAGTTAATATTTACACAAGCAATACATAAACTTTACAATAGTGTATTGTCTCCATTTAGTTGAACAGAACAGAACAGAACATATCTTTTATTCTATCTCAATGCATACAAACATGCAAATATGAGGAACACAACAAAGAATAATACACGAGGCTACAAAACATGGAATGGGGATAAATAGTAAACATGAATGAGAGTAGATATAAGTACAATACGATGGTATTTACCAAAGAACATATGATATACCATAAATATCTAAGTGTAACATTTAAATGTTGGATCTGACATTTTGTAGAATTATCTTTACAAATTTACTGAGATTAAGAAAAACCGATTTGTTTTTTGTACACATAAGTTCCTCTAGTTTAAAAGTATTTGGACGTCTATAGAAATATGGTTTGATAAATTGTCTTCTTTCGTCTGAAAAGTGTTGGCATTCAAATAAATAATGGAATTCATCCCCTATACTGGTTCTACAATAGGTACAGGTTACAACCAGTACTCAATTCCTTGGGATTTGCATACATATCATACCAAAAAAAAACCCCAGAAACACCAATACTAAATGGTGATTTCATTATATTAATCACTGTTCAGTACAGAAGTGTATCGTCATACCAGTACTACATTCATGGAGTCATAATTACTTGTACATTTGGTTTTTTTCCACAAAAAATTAGATTCTATCAGGATTTTAGCTTCACTTAAGGAATTATATTGTGGATTGGTCATAATAGGGGGATTTACTATAAACCTTAAGGGGGATTATGTCTGAAGGGGATTATGTCCGATCAAAAAAATAAATGAAGGGGATTTTGTCTGCCCTGGAAAAAGTATGAAGGGGATTTTGTCTGTCCTGGAAAAAGTATGAAGGGGATTTTGTCCGGGTAGGTGAAGGGGATTTTGTCTGAGGGGGATTATGTCCTACAATCAGTATCAAAATACCTTTTTACACCCTCACTTTCTAATTATTAAAAGTCACTATACGTTTTTACACATAATACACTACGAGAGGCATTTTAAAAGTTCTGATAACTTACCGATAACGTTACATGGCTATGTCTGATGTTTGAAATAAACATTTTCCAAAGGTCAATCTTTCAGCCAGATAACCATACTAAATTTTGTATTATTTAAGTCTGAGACTTGCATCAATAGTATTCATTTGTAATTATATATATATATTTATAGTTCACCCTACTTCTTTGTCCAATCAAAAGCCAGGGATTTTCAAATTTTTGGACCACTTATTCATTTATTTGTGCAATGGATATAATAACTATTTAGTTAATCTGTTTATTAGGACAATTTGGCTATTTCGTAATATGGAAAACTAGACCCGCCTACTCTCACAATTTTACTGTTATTCTATCAGCAATTTATAATCTGCTTATGAGGGACGATCAATATATAACGGGAAAATGCTTATAACTTTTTTATTATCCGTCAAACTTTAGCCGGGTGTAGCAACCTGTATTAGCAATGAATCAGTAAATAATCAAGATCATAGCAACAATAAACTGAAATCTACGGTTGCTAAGGGCAACCCTCAATTAGCGTAGGCGGGGCATTTTTCGGAATTTTCACCGTTTTCACTCATATTCAAACCATAACATTTTCATATTAGCAATAGTACCTTGCTGAAATTTGGCACTTATAGTCGCATAAGACTTACTTTACTGTTGGTGACATCATTAAAAGGTTCTGTGTTTAAATGTTACGTCACGCACGTGAGACCGTTCCGCGTTAGCAAAAATCGCGGAAGACTGAATACTTCCGATAAAAAAAATAGTTTTAAAGAAAACAAGTAACAATCAAGATGCTTGTGTAATTTAGTGATCATTTCGTGATAATGTCTCGCCAAAAGCTTTGATTTATCTATAGTATGACATATTTAACGTGGATGGCAAAACGCATGTGATCTAACGCACTGGAAATAACGTGACGTCGATGTCAGACATCCGTACATCAATGTTGAATGTTCGCAACGAAGTACCGAAGTACTTTTCTCCTCAGTATCGACTTAGCAATGAGGTATGAATGTTACAGGAGTGTATTCTGAAAAGTATTTAAAAAAAAAAACAAGAATGAAATTCTGCATTTGGAGTGAGGTTGTGAAATATTAACAAACGTTACGTTTTCTGTGCAAAATGACGTTGCCCCGCCTACCGGTTTTATTGGTCGACAAAAATGTTTTTAAATATAACACATGTATCTACCATCAAATAAAATATGTTCAGACAATAACATTCATTATCACAGTTATATGTATTTTCCCATTATATATTGATCATCCCTCGTATATACTTTTTCACTCTCATTACTCCATAAATGGTCATGCTATTGTTTGCATACAAAAGCATTGGAAAGCTCACCAAAAGTGGGCGGGTAAACAATAAGCCGGTTATAGATCACATATTAGAATTATAAACAAATTAGAGCGTCGGTCGCTAGCGCTCCCTTGCTCTAATTTGTTTATAAATCTTACATATGATCTATAACCTATACTTACAAAGGCATCATCAGATCTTTTTAAATGCACATGGTACGAACACAGGTTACTCTAGCAATGATTAAGACTAAAACGAAACAAAAAAGTATATTTTCTAAAGAAAAATAAAAAAATTACTAAAAACGTGTTTTTTGTGAGGTTTCTTTTCAGCAATACTGTTACCTGTTGGTATGAATGCAAGTAAACGGAAAAAATGCAATGCATACCACGGACAAAAATGGTGTGTTGACTAATCTCAAAATGTGCAAAACATTATATGAGGAACTCGTTCAGTAAAGGCAGCACTAAAATTAACCAGCCGAACACAGAAAACAGTAACAACATAACATAACACAAGTACACGGGTCAATGCCCACACATAATCTAACAAAATATAAAAAGCACATGTCCCCGTTGAAAAAGAGCAGATTGACCTAGTTTCACAAACTAATATCGAAACATGGTGACCCCAAGTGACCGAACGAAACGCATCTTAGACCCAACATAGTTCCTCAAGTCCACGATGTTAAAGAGCAGGATGACCTAGTTTTTCAAATATATCGCTGGCTAAGAATGAGAAGGTCATAATAAATATTTTAATAAAACAACGAAAACTATCTGACAATCACTCTTTACTTTAAGTATAAAGTGAGCTTTTTCAACTTCAGTTTGGTCAGCATGACAACCTCATTTGCATGAAAATTGGCTCATAAGAAGCTCCTTATGATGCAGATGTCAAATATGCATTCGTCTTATAAGACTTATAATTGGCACTTACGACCTTCTCAGTCTAAGCCAGCAATATGGTGTCCATAAGTGTCAAAATAAGGCGTTATTGCGCTTTGACCTAGTTACCAAACACCATGCCCAACACCGCGAAATCCAGCCACAAAACAACGCCCCACATCGACCAGATCACAAATCCATGGTTTACGCACTGCCATCTCCACTGATTAAACAAGTTCCTTCCAAAAGTTTACCTAGTGAACTAGTTATAGACCACAGAAGACCATCAAGTTCACGTGAAAATGGTAACCTATAGTGACCACATACATTGTATGTCAATGTATAATACACTCATAAATGTTCACCAATATATGGTGACCTCAACCAGACAAGGTAAGAAAGGACATAAGTGTTATGCCAACACAGTGACCTCAGTTTCTCCAGAATTGTTAAAATTTATGCTACATTTAGTTAACATTGACGTGTCGATGTAGCTCAAACAATTGAAAATAGAAACATGTTTATCAGGATAAACGCCAATACTTTACGTAACACATAGTCAATTGAGTAATACAATATTCATAACATTCAATAAAACAAATGAGTAAAATGCCTATGCTTTTGATTCTGAAATAGTTCAACATGAATGGTCAGCACCTTCTTTGAACATACTCTTCAAAGTTAATTGTGTTGTCCAAAGATGCACCGATGTATCGAAACAATATTTAGATGAGGCACTGTCATCTGTGCCAATTAAGTCGCAATCTATAATTCGCTGGCTTAGAATGAGAAGGTCGCTTAAACTACTACTTATGACCTTATAGGAATAATGCTCATTTCAAATTTGCACCACAAGGCACTTCTAATGATCCTATTTCTAAAGAAAATCTGAACTTGTCATATTGACACAACTAAAGTAGAATCAGCTGGTTTCACCATAATAAAGAGCAATTCTCTGACAGTTTCTTTTCTAGTTTTTCTCAAAATATCGATTTTGTACTTACGTCCTTCTCATTCTAAAGCCAGTGAATAGTTCACACATTACATGAAACTTTGGTTTAACTAAAACAACCTTCAGAGCACCCAATAAATTTTCGCAACATATATACAAGGATAGTATAGTGGCCTTTGTGAACGTTTGCGTAGTACAAGAAATTCCGTTGATGTATCACATTAAAAATGGTTTGTTAAAAATATAATTAATTCCAAGTTTTCACAATGGAACCAGTTGTCTTATCACAGTTCTGCTATCTCCTACTCCTAAATTGCATTCCATTTCGTATCTGGTCAATAAACTGAAGTTCGTCCGTGGTCATCCATCTACACTCTTCACCAAGTACTGTGAATTCTTCATCCCAGGCGGATTGATTTACAAACAGTTTTGAATTATCTTTAATGCTTGTTTGTGAACAAAATGTATGCACTTCGTTGAGTAAATTTCTAAAATATTCAACTTCTTCAGCGAAATCATTGCTCATTGATTTAAGTTTCTCGTCAAATACCTTAGTGAAATATTCGAATATTGCGAAGTCCAGGAAATTAGTCTCTCGTACTTTAGCCTGTTCGTATGTGTTCAGCACCACAGGTTTATAAACATGTGAGTTTGTTTTTAAATATATGATATCGAGAAAAGACCAGGACAAATATTTCTTCAACATAACTAGAGATTCGTCAAATTTCTCCACTTTCATCACGAGTAAAAATTCTGAATTCAGACGTTCAAGGTACGAATCTATCTCATATTTGTCTGTCGATTTTATAGTTTTTGAAAATCCAAAATCCTGACCCATGGAGTTCCGAGTCCGTGAAAAGTACGGTTTGTCGTAAATTTCGGGAAAATTGATAAGATTGTGAATAAAATAAGCTTGAGGAATTCTAGTCAGATATGGCACACGCCAAACGTCTCTGTAATAATACGCTGCACTAACCAGTAATTCAACCGGTTCACGGACTATACCAATCTTTACTGATCCTGTCGGAATCACTTGGTCGAACAATGTTTTACTGTATACGGTATGACAAGCGAATATATTATAAGTTTTTGGTGGCTTTAGTGGTATGACCTCGCCTATACCAAACGCATGATTCCCTACTTTCGGAATAACAATGTTTAGATTATGTCTGATGCCAAATCTAAACAATAAGTTTTGCATCGTTGTAGATCCTGCCTTATGAACTTTCAGTAAAGCGACGTTATTTACTCTGTCGTATGTTCTATTCCCCTGTACTCTGCGTATATAATATGATACGTTTGTAATAGTCACATCCGGTAACAAGTCATATCCAGAGGCGTACTTGTTGATTGCCTGGCTCTGTACTAGTGATCTGAAGTCAGGTACTACGTAGCCAATAATATCTGACGATAGGGACAAGCCAATGAGCATCATCCCAAGACAAGTGAGTCTGAAAAGAAGAAAAATAAGCTAAATGTAGTTGAGTCGAGCATCAATATTACGCGTACATGCGTATTGCCTATTTCGAGCAAATTTGCTCTATGCTATTTATCAATTCACACTTTTATGTCGAGCACCATGATTACGAGCATCTCGTATACAAGGTGTTTCATAATATCTCTCCCCATTATAAACAAATGTCATCCGCACATGCCTGATCTCATTTGATAACTTCTTATACCAATGGAAAGCCGACATTTCAAAGATTTATTGAGTATATAATATGACAATTTTACTATCAAAGCGACATTGGAATTAAAATTTCTGACAAATGGCAAATTTTCGATAAATGTCAAAATGACGTTCATATTGAATTTGCTTTCCAAGTTAAATTACATAGCTTGTAAAGTTTTGCATGATTGCATTGGACACCAGCACGAAAGTGGCGGGACGATGACGAATAACGAACTCGCTGCTGACTCGTTATTCGCGTGCAGCTCCTCGAAATTGAATTTCGAACGACGAAGCTTACTTCAAGGAACACTGTGTAGCACTTAGTTTCAATGAAAGCACATGCGTAAATACAAAGACAATAATAATAAACATTGAAATGATGTAAATTGTTCCTAGTGGGTTTTTTTTAAATTTGAAAGGGGAATCGATTACTGTGAAAATGTTTATCAAAATTTAACAGGGTGAGCTTGTTTTGCAGACCTGTATTTAAAGCACTCTCGATGTGTGGCAAGCTATATTTGAGTAGTATTTAAATGAAGGGAAGTGGAACAATTGACATTACGACAGTTTTCAATCAATTACCTGTATAAGCACCACAGTCCCATGGTCAAATGGATAAGCTTGAAAACCTTCACCAAACAACTTCGACACACAATAAGGCAGAGCGAACCATGCTCTGGTGTAAATAAGGCAGAGCGAACTATGTTCTAGCCTATTTAAGCAATGTGAACCATGCTCTGGTGTAAATAAGACAGAGCGAACTATTTTCTAGCGTATTTAAGCAATGCGAACCATGCTATGGTGAAAAAAGGCAGAGCGAACCATGTTCTAGCGTAATTAAGCAATGCAACCATACTCTGGCAAAAATAAGGCGGAGCGAACCATACTCTGGCGTAATGTCAATTGTTGTTATTCACTTCGTTTTTAATCATATGCAAACAAAACACGTTTCCGTGGCACTATGGAGGAGCTGTCATACGGCCCTCTAATGCACACATGTCAACTCGTCTATACCTACATTAGCTGAATGACTGAATTGATGCGGGTCGAGATCGACCGTCACTTGATAAACGTCATGCATAACCTTTATCAGTACATGTACTTATGTTTTTGCTGTGTCAAAGGAAAATTATTCGGCAAAAGTATGCATTTTAACATAACGGGTCTTACACACTGTAAGAAAGAAAACGAATACACCAATGTAATTTTTTATATTTAGGTCTTTGCAAGATGGCTTACACAGTGATCCAGACGTTCCAATGTATGTCATTTACATCACAAAACATTCTCAAAGTTTAGAATCACTTGTGTAATATTAGCATGACTATTAACTATTTCTACGGTCTTTATACCTTTTATCAAGCAAATAATGATCTACCAAATTATCTGAAAGACATTCAATGTGAAACCAGCTTCAGAGCTTATTTGAAAACTCATTGCTATATGTAGTTTCATGGACAATGAGTGTGCTTTTGGTCATATCACTAAATCTAAGTTCTAGAATGTGAATGTGCATGTATATAATTGTGAAGCGCAATAGAATATGATTTCATATTTTTTGCGCTATATAAATAACATGCATTTGTATTTGTATAATTATAATGCTATAACTGACATGGTTATTCATTTGGCGGCCCTTATCAAATGTGTAAGTAGTTCGTAGTACACTGATAATTAAAGTCATGTTTAGCACCGACTACATCGCAAGATGATATTTGAAGGGATTTTTTAGGTTTGTGTCGGCATTAAGAGAAGCCAAAGGGACAACTAATAAACTCAGCTTGGAACTAATTTCAGTATTATACATCGCTGGTTCAGAATGAGAAGGTCGTAAGTGCAAACCCAATATTTTGAGGAAACCAGAAAAAATGTCTGACAATCACTCTGTACTTATGGTAAAACAAACCTTTTCAACTTCAGTTTGGTCAACATGGCATGTTCCGATTGTCGTGTCAATATGCTCATAAGAAACGCTTTATGATGTAGATTAATTTTTTGAAAAATGTTTTATTATTATAAGGTCGTAAGTGGCAATTACGACATTCTCATTGTAAGCCAGCGACATATCGCACGTAACGAATATACTCACCCGAACACGATCCTTAAAACTTTATTGTGTAGCATCTTGATTATCCGTCATACATATCAATCTTCATACACCCTGCAGTCTGAAATACAGAATGAACAGTACATTGTATCAACCTACTAAAACATGCTGATAAACTTTGAAAACATTTGAGCTTGTGTCTTAACTATTGAATGAATTAGGGGTATACTATAATTCGTTGGCTTAGAATGAGAAAGTCGTAAGTACAAACATGATATTTTGAGAAAACAAGAACATATTTACCTATTGTGAAAACAAAATGTTTTTTACTTCCTTTTAGTCAATCTGATGGTCAAGTTACGCTTCTATTTCAATAAAAATGGGCTATTAAGAAGCACCTTCGGGTACTGATTTAAATATGTATCATTCTTTGAAGATCGTAAGTATTAGTTCTCAATCTCTTAGCCAGCGAATTAGGAGCATAATTTCAACAAAATGCTTCATAGCGTTACCTAATCCTGCATAGACATGGGTCCTGGTGGGGACAACGCATGCCAAATATCAAAGAAAAATGTCAATGGACTTATTAGACATTAGAGGTTAAACTTTGACATTGACATTTACATACACCGAAGCCAACACCATCGCTTACGCTTGGTGAATGAACTATCCCCATTAGACTTCGAAGAATGGAGCTAAGTTGAGCCACGACCTTCCCGATGAGTCTATTGGAGCTGTTAGTCCCATACATAATATGCTATTAGCCAAAACTCAGATGTTCGAAGGCCAAATAATCACTATGGCTCAGCGCAAACAAACGTTTAATATAAGAAAATAAAGTGGGATTCGCACTCGCACCGCTCTGGCAATTTCTAGCCGATAGCTTTAATGTAAACATATGGTTACAATGCATATCGATGGCTTAGAATTAGAAGGTCGTAACTACCAAATCGATGTCTGATATTTACTCATTACTTATGGTAAAACAAACTTTTACAACTTCATTTTGGTCTACATGACAAGTTCAGATTTTTATGAAAATGGGCTCATAAGAAGCGCCTTGTGATGCTTATTCTAAATATGTATGAATCTTAAAAGGTCGTAGGCTGAGTGGCACTTAGGACCTTCTAATTCTAAGCCATCGATATATGATAATATGCATATATTACCATAGTTTTGCAACGAGCCCATGGAAACCGTAATATAACAGTTACGGCTCAAAGCTCGAAATCGAAACTGTATGTACAAAGTTTTAAATATTTCAACATGACAATTGTGTAGAAATTGTATTTATTGGTCGGATAAGTGACAATCACAACAATCTATTGTTAAAGGCATAGCCATTAGACGGTCATCCTTGTGTGCCTATTGTTATTCTAAACCAACAAAGACAAATACAATATACGATAAAATGACCAGTTTTGTCAATTTTATTGATTAAAGTATAACCTATAATACATTTTATATAACAATCTGGGTGAATATAACACGTGCCATGTGCCGCAAACTTCTGCTAAGAACGCAAGTAAAACTACATGCATGCAAAAACACAGTTTTAAACAACCGTCTTACATTTATTATTTGACCGATTTCAACTAGAGCTCCACATGGGTTAACATACCACGTGCCTATTTGGCTATAACAGAGGGGGGGATCACGTGATGGTTGCATTTCGGTTATTCTAATGGCGGCGCCCATGTCAAACAGGTAATTTGCAGTTTCTGTCTTTTTTCTTCGGTATGTAAACATATTATACTGACCATGTTCTGGCCAACAACGTCCGGTTTCCATTGATATCTTGCTTTTGACTGCAGGTGCCGTAGTTTTTGTGATTACCCTGTGCACAATTTCGAATCGAGGACTTTCTGTTATGAAAACCGCGATGGCATTGGGTCTTAACGCAAAAAATTCACGTTTTTTGTCAAATACTGGATTTATCCAGATTATAATGGATCGTATATGTTCTCATTGCACAACATAGTATCTGTGTCCTATCTATTCAGCATTAAGAGGCATTTTGACGATTTTATTCGAATTAATGAATAATGATTGCATTGGGAAACATAATTTTCATGGTTGCATTGAGTACCAAGCTGAACCACATAATCGAGAAGTTATACATGCGCTGTTTACTGTTTTCATTTAAGATATTTAATGATAAAAATATAATTTAAATACATGTACTTACATTAAAGTGCTATGTCAAATAATATATCATATACAGGTAGTCGGTCTTTTCCATACAATTTATAAGGCATTCCTGTAGCATGCAGTCAGTGTTGTATTAATTATGAATATTATCTTATTTCCAGTTTCTAATGACGTGTCGAGAAAGAAAAGTAACCTTCGATCATATATTTGGCACAGTAGCGAGCTTGGTAGACGGTATTCAAACAAGACCACCAATCAAATACAAGATCGGGAAATCGAAAGCTAGAAAACACTGTTTAGTCACCATTCAAAGCAGCACATCTTTATATGAAGTCGCCTTCTGATAAAGGTCTAAATCTCTTAGATGTCTCTGAGGAAGTCAGCAATTAATCAGGGAACTATAATGTAAACTACTGGCAGTAGACGAACGTATATGTGAGTTGGGGTTTGAACCATTATGCGATGATGACAACGACGATCAGACTGTTGAACCGGTATATATTAAAGTCACTATTTTAATAAGCTATAACTCGACAACAGGCACAACGGCAAACTTCGCTCGTTCACAATGATGAGACTGAATATATAATTCCATTAAATGCGACACCTGTAGTTTCGAATTTAATGAAGAACAGCATTCAGGACGATACGAGTATGCACAAGGGTGAAAAGGAACACATTGTGTAGATGTGGCAAAAGCTGTCAGCGTGTTAACTACTAGTGCACCGTACAGACATAAACGTGAAACTAAGCATGTATGAGTAAACTTTTGATTGATTGTTAGTTTGATCTTCATCTTTGATATTGTTTTAATATTGCATAATCTGTGATTTCTTTTTAGCTCACTTGTGCAGATAATAAATGCCAAATATGAGTATTTGTACATAGTCGTTAGTTGTTCTACGCCTCTTCGTCGAAAATTTATTGTATGTGTTAGTTACTTATGAATTATGATCAACGCGTATGTCTTTACCCACTTTTCACATTTAGCTACTGTGAGCGACATAGGATCACATCAACACTTAATAATTAATAAAAGGGTCCCTGGAATAGCGCACGAGGAATCGTTTAATACTGAAAACCACTTGAATTGCATTTGAATTTCTTTATTTTGGTTCACCAAAATATTTTTATCTAAATTACTAGTCATCAGTGTGGACATACTAGATCTATGTGGTATATAACGAAGATGCACCAGTATATATAAAAGGAAATTAGACAGACGACTCTTCCCAACAGGCGGGAATTTGACAACCTTATCTACTCCAAGTCCCTGGGAATAGACTTCGGGAATTGCTACATGATTATGTGTCCCATTCCCAAGGATTTAGACATTATGTTAGGAGTTAGACATGGTGTTGCTCATTCTAGACTTGATAATCGAGAAAGCCTCGTTAAAATCGGCAAAAGAATAAAATAATTACGGTTGTGTGCACACATTTACTTTTGTGTTTTAAAGTCAAACATTCATGATGTCCCATACCACATGGTTTGTCTCACTGTAACATCAATCCAATTTTGTATGCCTTTACATTAACAGAGGCACGACATGATCTAAGTATAGTGAGACCTTGGACCTTGTGTATTTGTACAATGTGATTTCCTTTTACATATTGTTTCTGTAATTTATTGAATGTAAAAGCATACATATGGTTCACATTATTTGTTTTCAGTTTTTAAAAACACAAGTTGTGTTTCTAATCATATTGTCAAAACAAATACATTTACCAATTTTTTATGTTAACAATAAAAATAAGTATTTAAAAAGGGTGTCCTTTTATTTATTGATCAAATAGCTCAACACTTGTATGTATATCAAGAACGAAAAAGTTTATTACAGATGACTCGAAGCTGAAATGCCCCTATCGGCCATTTGCAGACACTTTCTCAGTGGTTATTGAAACCATCAATACAATTTTACGAGACGTTGCCCAAATATCCTCCAATCCAGTTTCCAAAACCACTTGGTCTTCTCCATGTACCTCAAGTTTTGTTGTAGATGAAAAGTAAAACCAGTTTTCCTAATCCGTATGAAGAAGAAAAGCTATTCTGGCGACGACTTCAATACTCTTACTATAGTTGTATCAATATCATGTATTTTGCCAAACTCATTTAGACTTCTGGGCATAAACTTATAATCTTGGCTATACTTGAATATTCTTCCATTTGGTTATAGTACCGATAAGTCTCATTATTGCTCCCACAATTTTTTTCTCCGATCATTCATTACATACAATGAATTATGGAACCATTGGGCTGTTTCTTAACAAATGCCCACTACTCGACGACGCAATGTTAACTACATAATTATGTCTAAATAGTGGACCATGTATCGTATTTAGCAAATTGTGTGGTGAACAAAATACTCATTTTGCAAGGGTTGCTCCTCTTAGACTTTAAACCATGCACCATCAGGATGTTTTATTACATTTTCTTCCACTTTATAGTGTTTTCCACATTTGGGAATCATCTAAATTGCCCAAATTGCATCATTCTGCAGAGAAGTTACCAAGTTATAAATAGCTAATTAAATAGTGACTTTAATATACCGGTTCAACGGTCTGGTCGTCGTTGTCATTATCGCACAATGGTTCAAACCCCAACTCACATATACGTTCGTCTACTGCCAGTAGTTTCAAATTATAGTTCCCTGATTAATTGCTGACTTCCTCAGAGAAATTGTATTCACTTTTATTTGGTGAACTCTTTGTTGGAACAAAATAAGGTTCTAAGACATTTAGACCTTTCTCAGAAGGCGACTTCAGATAAAGATGTGCTGCTTTGAATGGTGACTAAACAGTGTTTTTTCTAGCTTTCGTTTTCTCGATCTTGTGTTTGATTGGCGTTGTTGTTTGAGTGCCGTCTACCAAGCTCGCTACTTTGCCAAATATATGGTCGAAGGTTACTTTTCTTTCTCGACACGTCTTTAGAAACTGGAAATATGATAATATGCATGATTGATACAACACTGAATGCATGCTTCAGGAATGCCTTATTAATTGTATGGAAAAGACCGACTACCTGTATATGATATATTATTTGACATAGCACTTCAATGTAAGTATTATAAATTATATTTTTATTATTAAATATCTTTAATGACAACAGTAAACAGCGCATGTATAACTTCTCGATTATGTGGTACTGCTTGGTACTCAATGCAACCAGGAAAAATATGTTTCCCAATGCAATCATTATTCAATAATTCGAATAAAATCGTCAAAATGCCTCTTAATGCTGAATAGATAGGACACAGATACTATGTTGTGCAATGAGAACATATACGATCCATTATAATCTGGATAAATCCAGTATTTGACAAAAAACGTGAATTTTTTGCGTTAAGACCCAATGCCATCGCGGTTTTCATAACAGAAAGTCCTCGATTCGAAATTGTGCACAGGGTAATCACAAAAACTACGGCACCTGCAGTCAAAAGCAAGATATCAATGGAAACCGGACGTTGTTGGCCAGAACATGGTCAGTATAATATGTTTACATACCGAAGAAAAAAGACAGAAAACAGCAAATTACCTGTTTGACATGGGCGCCGCCATTAGAATAACCGAAATGCAACCATCACGTGATCCCCCCCTCTGTATAAGTCGGCAAGTAAAACTATGGAAAAAAAATACGTAAGTACATCTTGCATCTTAAATTTGTATTCTTCTTTCTTCTTCCTTGATCCAAATAACGTGACATCAACAATACCAAAAGAATACTGCCAAGTCTTTCTTAGGTAAATTTATTTTCATATATTTGTTCCCTGCTGTCGGGATTTCTGCCTGGTGGTACACTATCCGGTACATCATGGTGACCTTTGCCTGTCCCCTGCGTTATTGTAGTGATGGCCACTGGAGATGTAGAAGAATGAATGTGACGCCGCTGGTCCTCTTTGACCGATTATACCAGTTACATGTACGACGCTCAAGCCGAGAATAAGCACTACCCGCGCAACTTCATTTGTGTCAAAAGAAGGCCACAGTTGTTGCCGGAAAGGGGCTTTATGTAATAGAGTATTATCTTTAGTGAAAAATGCACTTTTTTTCAAAAATATTTTTTTTTTCAAATTTATTTTGTCAGATAAAATAAGCATTGCATAATGATCATATTACATTTGCACTAGATGTTAGACACAAATATATTTCAAAAAAAGCAATTATTTTGAAGCATTACAGCAATTTCATTGCAAATCTTGCTCGTTCGCAAACAAAGTCATCATGCCATTAAAAGTCCAAGTTTGTTGCTGGAGACTTATAGCTCACAGGTGGTAGTATCAGTGTTTGGAAAATAAAATTTAAAATATATATGAGCCGTTCTCCAGGAAAACCGGGCTTATTGACACAATTGTGAAAATGTTGATAATTATATGGTAAGAAAGAGGAGACTCTTATAAACAGTTTCTGAAAATTTGGACAAATTAGTCCATAAACTTACAAAGTTCTAGACTACCGTCTACTTTATGAGTGACGTCGCGAACGTCATTATCTGCGTTTATGACGTGACGTCAACTGACATTTAAAAGATCCAGTATCTGATAATTTTTTGAAGTAATCTTTTAAAATTGTGACACATTTCAGAATCATGTCCTTATTTGAGTAATCTGTGTCCAATGTGTGAGTGTTTACTTACTAGAAAAGATAGCAAGACAGTGTTTTTGCCTCTTAATCCTTGTTTTCCTTGATATGAGTACTTTTTAGAAACCGATCACCATAGCAACAACAGAAGTTATTTTAACCCAATTTTTAAGAAAACTTGAAGCTAATGGATACTATTATTATTATTATTATTATTATTATTATTATTATTATTATTATTATTATGCTATTCAATTACTTAAATATGAAATCAAAGAACACGATTTTTTCTCATTTTAGACATTTTTTCTAATTCTTATTGCAAAATGTACAATTGTACTTACAATGTCCTTAAGCCCGGTTTTCCTGGAGAACGGCTCATGTACAAAAAAAATCCATCACTGAGCATAGTTTTATTAGCTCAGTGATGGATTTTTTTATTATTTCTTTTTACTTTCCAAACACTGATACTGCCATCTGTGAGCGTGACGTATTATTAATACTATTATACTGCTAGTTTAAATATTGTCATACCTTCTAAGCATGTTCCCACTCACTCTTTTGAAATGATGGTGATATGTCATATGAATAATGTCACTCCACAAAGATAATGTACGACAGTAGTTTCATACGACAAGCTATTCAACAATATTCCACAATATCCCAAAATATTCAACTATATGAAAGACGCAAAGGAGATAGGTACTTCATTGAAACTACATTGTGGAGTCGATAACACCTATTGTGGGTATATACCAGAAGCCACATCGGTATTCAATTTTATTTCAACGACATTAACGGTCAGCTACACATGTGTTTTATGACCATAGTCCAGTATTAATCCCTTGGGTGTATAGAGTTGTAAAATGTGTATATTTCTATACAGTATTGTCGGTTTGTGATTAGATTGACCCCCATAAACGTTAAATATCGAAAAACGTATAATACCTATTACATGTACGTGGGGCGTTCAAAAAGTCCTAGGATTATTGTCATAAAACCCGCATTATTTAAAACAAAAAATCAAAGTTTATATCATATGAAATTTCAAACCTTATTCTACAAACAGTGCAATTATTAAGGTAAATGAATACGCGGTTCGAAAGTTGCAGGTGTTTAAACTTAGACACGTACTCCTACCCGGCGCACAAAATGACGTCGCGCTATTTTATACGTCGTAGGTGTCACTCATAGGGCTATGAAATACGCTGTAGTTAATGAGAATGGCGATGAAAACATGCTTGTAACAAACATAGCTATATACACGTTTATCATTTGTGAGAATTGTATGTATTGTTCCGAATTTTATATCGAATATCGGGGCGTGAATCCGCAAAATAAAATGTTGATATATTGAAAATATCGCGGTAACTGACGTTACCATTTTTTAAAATTTCCTATTACTTACATGTCTTTCACGCTAGAACAACCATCCATAATACCTATGTGGCATTCTAAAACTGAAGAAATAACTGCAGAAATATGTCCTTCTGTAGTATCGATACTTTGCATACTATTTCGAGTGCATATAATTTTACTGTTGACGGAACCTGTTATTTGTCAGTTTTTCGTTACGTTCCAATGACGTCACTTTTGCGTTCCGAAGTTGTCCCTCATAGAGTTCAACTTCTCTTTATTTCAGCATTTATAGTTCAAATGTCGTCATTTTTGCAGACAAAGTCCAACACGCAACAAGTTATGTTCTGGCGATGTTTCACATCTAACGATAGGTTATTAGTGAAGATATAGCTCATTACGTAGTCCACATCAGAGGTTATTGATGGGCTGCGCCGGGTGCGCGTTGCTATGGTTTCAAAATGGACAATTACGGACGGACATGACAGAATTACGCGATAAATCGGATATCACTTTTTCGCAACTGAATTCCGATATAATATTATGTATTAATATTTGTATAATTTTTAAAAGTGCATCCGTGAGGGCTCCAGTCCTAGTACTTTTTGAACGTCCCTCGTATAACAAAAGTTGGTATTTTGTTATAATTCAACCTTTCAAACTCTCATAAAATAAACCGGAATGTTTAATCCACTATAAATATACTTTGCATAGATTTCCAGTGCGATATGCGTCGACATACTCCCTTCGTATTTCCTTCCCGCGTTTTTCTTCCCGCGTTTTTCTTCCCGCGTTTTCCTTCCCGCGTTTTTCTTCCCGCGTTTTCCTTCCCGCGTTTTCCTTCCCGCGTTTTTCTTCCCGCGTTTTCCTTCCCGCGTTTTTCTTCCCGCGTTTTTCTTCCCGCGTTTTCCTTCCCGCGTTTTTCTTCCCGCGTTTTTCTTCCCGCGTTTTCCTTCCCGCGCTTTCGACGACCGTGACCTCCCACAAAACGTACGCGCTCAAACACACACGTTGTGTTGTGACCAAGCCTTTAATTTTCTCGTTTGATTGTGTGTTGGGTTGTATGTATGTGATGTACTTGCACGTACTTCTCACGTGCGTTGTCCTTGCTTTTACAATTGGCAGTAGCAGGCACACACACATCGCACGAGCGTCGCACACGTTGACCTCAAGCAGATCGAATGGAAAAAGCGCTGCGTCGTTTCTGCGTGCTCCGAAAAACGTACGAATGTGGAATTAACCACGTACGCAGGTTCGGATTCCTACGCGTAACACTCGTTTTTGCACGCATACACCACGTACTTGCACCTACGTGTAGTTGTGACCGCCGCTTTAGGGACACTCGTGTAACCAGAGTGTAGGATAAAAGCCAGTATTGTAGCAGCATTCGTACGACGTATCACTGTAAAAAATATTTTATTTGATATTAGCCACCGGCACATAACTTGCCTTGACCTACCAAGTGGTATATGTCATTTTGCTCAGAAAACAAGCAGAATTTTGTCAACAAAAGGTTAAAAACAACCGTAAGTTCTGGTATTTTGTTCTTGGATTGATTTTAACAAAACAGCATCGATGCTCCTCCAGACGAGAAAGAGTACTATCAACGCAAGTAAATTTTTTTAATAAAATGGCTAACTTTTTTGGCCGAAACCATCCCAATTTGGATCGGTTTGTGGCAAAATCTGACAACTTTTGCACATGGTTATGGAAAGTGCTCATTCTGCATAACCATACTTAGTAGTGCGTCGTACTAACATGGCATTTACATTGCCAGACACAATCTATACCGTAATGTATAAAGGACATCTGTATGGTGTGGACGTTTCCGTTTTGTCTGGTGTATATTAAGAGTCACCGCACGTGTATGTTCTGATATAAAATGAAACAAGATATGTCATTATATAACTTTATATCATATTACTTTCCTTGTATCCGGGTTAATTAAGCGAGTACGTGTATGATTGTACTACACGTGTAACGTATAACGTTACACTACAACGGGTGTGTTTTTCAATACCGCGTTGTGTATTTTGCGATATAAGAGTCATATGATATAAAGATCCTTCACTCGTTGTCAATTGATATATTTATATTAATATTAAACTCATTCTTGAAATATTATTAAGCCGCTCACAGGAGGCTCGCTTATAAGATTTCCAAAACTTCTTAAATATAAATTTATATCAATTGACTGTACATGTAGGTGATAGATCCTCTATATCTATGGCTTAGAATTAGAAGGTCGTAACTACAAAATTGATATATTGAGAAAACAAGAGAAAACTATCTGTAATTTACTCTTTACCTATGGGAAACGAGTTTTTAAACTTCATTTTGGTCAACATGACTATTTCGGATTTTCATGAAAATAGGCTCATAAGAAGCTCCTTGTGAAGCAAATTTCAAATATTTTGAGTCTTATATGGTCGTAAGTAGTAGTTACGAACTTCTCATCCTAAGCCAGCGATATATTATATCGGTCTCTTTTGTGACTTGCTAGAGACTGTCGTCTTTTCTGTACGGCTTTAGATTGTCTGAGCGCTACAATTTTTTAATGCAGTTGGTCTTTAGGACACGCTAACCATTATATACAATTTTTCCAGCTATTGTTGGAGTATACATGTAGGAATTAATCAATACGCTCAGGTAGGATTATAATGGAATTACCCGCCATGGCGTCCATATCACTATGGTTACCTGTTAAATAATAGTGAATAATTAACATAGTAAATATGATAGCTTCTGTGTGTGCGTAGCAGCGCCGGTGGGAATTTGCAGGAGGACGGCGTGGACTTATAAGATGGCGATTGTGTATAAATAAACCATGCTTTTTTGAGTCATGATTAATTAATGCAGGAAGGTTGATTCGTCCTCAAGGGATAGATATTATGTATGAATTAAGGCTTTAGCTATATATGTAACCAATGACAGTAAACAATCCATGACTCAATGAAATGTACCGGTATATTCACATACCATGACTAAGAAGTGTTACCTTCCGTCACGGCTCAAAAAACATGGTTTATCTATACGAAACAATCACTGGTTTATAGTATTTAACCCGGTATAATAACATTAACACCGACTCGTACAATTAATTGCTTGGTCAAATCATATGTGTTTTAAATTGGCCGATCATTCTTCGTACATGTACATATCATTGCTAGTTATAATTATCCTAAGTATCAACTAAAATGGTAGCATGTTTGTGACAAATCGCCTGGTTCGGTCATGGCTGGGACAAACATTACTGACGTTGGTATCTAACGATATGCTTCCTGGATCCTTATATTAGAACAGCATTATGGCTTTTTAGTGGCTTATTTAAATAGCAAACTATTGAAGACAGTCTTCTTGAGATTTCAAAGCCAGAACCAACCAAACATATGCAATGTGTACCCGCGGTTGATAATCACCTGTGGACTGTCCCGAACATTTGGTTTATAACTCCTGCTGTTTCTATTTGGGTCCACACTAAATGTTGAACATGTGGTTTTGCTGATCCGCTATTAGTAATTGTCACTCTGACGTACAGACGGATGCTTTGAATATTTTTATGCAACCATTCGGAATCGTAATAATTCAATAACTTATACCGACAAAAATACCGCTTGATGGACAATACCTGGCGTTGTGATATTTAGAGATCTAGCATTGATAGGCGATGGTACTGTTCAGAATAACGCTTCCAATCCCCCATTTAGTTGCACACTATTAAGTATTTCCGAATGAATGTGTTGCTTATTGTGTTTCTCTGCAATATGAACAATAGACATCGACTTTAATTGAAAGTTTATAAATGTCACCATATCGATTGTCAGTGCATGTTACTTATAATGTTTTATAGTACTCCAGTATTTCAACATTAAAAAAACAACGTTTCATTTGTACACCATTCGCTAAAAAAAATAATAATATGATAAATGGACCTATGAAGAATTGTTTTCAAATTTCAAAAGTTTACAAATTGTTTACACAAAAGTACTATTTCAATACAAAAAATACAACCTCTATAGAGATTTACACACGCCATGGGGTTATTTTTCTTTAGAACGGCACGGCTTCCTTGTGTTAACATTATTTTTAATATCAGAATATATATACTAAAGGTTTCGGTCAATAACTGTTCTCAATTGCAAATAGACAAATACACAGCTTCGGTTTGCTTTTCTTACGTAACCAATCAATCGACATTTGAAATGCATACCGACCGTTGTACGTGCCATATTAATTTAAATTTAAAGTTTTTAAACCGCCAAGAGCAAACTTTTGGGGGCTTAAAATATTACCGGTAACTCCTACCTCATATCGATAGCTTAGAATTAGAAGGTCGTAAGTGCCACTTAACGACCTTTTAAGACTCATGCATATTTAGAATAAGCATCACAAGGCGCTTCTTATGAGCCCATTTTCATAAAAATCTGAAATTGTCATGTTGACCAAAATCAAGTTTTAAAAACGTGTTTTCCCATAGGTTAAGAGTAAATTACTTTCTCTTGTTTTCTCAATATATCGATTTGGTAGTTACGACCTTTTTGTTCTAAGCCATCGATATATTCATATTCAAAGTGCTCACCGTTAGTGAAATATTTACGTATGGAACTCAAACATTGTTGCAAAAAGTCGAAAAGCTCGATTAAACCAATATGTGTCACTCTTGAAATTAAGCCTCGTTTGGGTTTCATTTGGCTTTACTTTGTACCAACCATATTTCTTAGTATTTTGACCAATTACATCTTACAACACTAAAACGCACTTCAGCAAACTGCTCTCCAAATAGACTAGGTTTATGCGTAAGCAACTATCTATCATTTCACGAATATCACATACGAAAACAAGAAAAAATGCTACAGCTTCATTATGGTCAACAGGACAAGTTGCTATTTTCATCGAAATATGGTCATAAGAAGTGCATTGACGATGCAGAGTCCAAATATTATCAGTCTTATAAGGTCGTAAGTATTAGTTACAACATTCTCATTCTAAGCCAGCGAATTCTAGTCCCTCAATGAAATCATACTGAAATCACACAACCTTCGATACTGCTGTCTTATTAGGAATAAGATACCAAGAGTGATTAATTCATGTATAACTTGTGGAACGTGTTTCAAAGTCCATCTAAACAGAATAAGTATCCATAAAAATGATATATATTTCATTGTGGTGTTAAAAGGCTAACGAATAATACGAACCATGAATGGCAAACATCGATTTATGGAGACACAAATCAAATTATCCACGTAACACAAGTACACTGATCACAATATTAATCATATCCGCACAGTAATTGTATTTATTACAGAAACGACCGATCTACCAGTGTGTTAAATCATTGATTAAAACTAAATCCATTGATGCCACTAATTGGAAAATTGATATATTTGGAGTATATAGCACATACCACATGTAACTTCTAAATCAACAATTTATTCGGCGATCATAACTCTATATCGATGGCTTAGAACCAGAAGGTCGTAACTCCTACTTACGACCTTATAAGACTCATACATATTTGAAATCTGCTTCACAAGGCGCTTCTTATGAGCCTATTATCATGAAAATCTGAAATTGTCATGTTGACCAAATGAAGTTTTAAAAACGTGTTTTCCCAAAGGTAAAGAGTAAATTACAGACAGTTTTCTATTGTTACCTCAATATATCAATTTGGTAGTTACGATCTTCTAGTTCTAAGCCATCGATATGTGGACAGTTTGTGTACATGTAGTTGAGCTCAATGAGGCACAGAGCAGCCATTGAATAGGACCAATTGTTATTGGAGTGGTATAGCACTAGGCTATATCGATGGCTTAGAATTAGAAGGTCGTAAGTGCTACTTACGACCTTTTAAGATTCATACATATTTAGAAGAAGCATTATAAGGCGCTTCTTATGAGCCCATTTTCATAAAAATCCGAAATTGTCATGTTGACCAAAATGAAGTTGTAAAAGTTTGTTTTACCATAAGTAAAGAGTAAATGTCAGACAGTTTTTCCGTGTTTTCTCAAAATATCGATTTGGTAGGTACGACCTTCTTGTACTTAGCCATCGATATAGTCTTTTGAAAACTTTGGTTATCCGGTTACCTTTATGACAATATTTAATGAATAGTCAAAACATTTAAAGTAAATACCGACAATGTGTACACCGAACACATATGCGTAAACTTACACATTGTAGTACAAAGGTTGTATAGCCATTGTTTGAACATTATTTTGTCCAAAGACCAAAATACATTACACTGAGTTTAAGGTCTTTGTTTTGTTTAACTAAACAAAAGCGTGAAAGACATAATCAGATAAAAATAACGCGGCTAAGACAATGTGAAAGGCGAAACATGTTGGTATTATCCACTGAGGTATGGATGAATCGGATGTGTATGTTTTACCAGTAATGTTTAAGTATCCAACTGGCCATAAATCTTTAGTTTTAAGGATTTTTCAAATCAAGTTGTCAACAATAGGACCATCCAACAAATGGTTTTTATAGGCATATTATAACAAACGACTGATTATTTACAAAGCGTAGAAGCCTATATATAATCACTGTATGACTTATTGGGAGACTATACAATTCAATATGTATGACATATTGCGATAACCAAAAGTAATTTTGTCTCATTATTCAATAATTAATAATGTTATTATAAACGTACAAAATCTTTCTGAATCAATGTTCAGATTTATATTATTATTATATATTAATACGTACTGTACACGGACATGTACATGATATATTATTGTAATCTTCAGACTATGAACATTAATTACTAGTTAACGATACAAGTATCGCAAGTGCAAGTTTCCGTACGCTTAAGTGGTGTGTAGTTGGCATTAAGAAACACTATCACTAATTATACTGGTATGATCTGATCCTATGTTCAGATACACACACTTAAAAATACAACAAAACCAGAATATGACTCTTATGAATATCTTTATGCAGATGTCCTGGGGCGTACATGTAGATGATAATTAAAACGAATATAAACATTTACTGTATTTGTATTTTTTATTATTATGATTGCCATGTTAATGCTCATTTTATGTCGAAATAAATATACCTATTGTATTAAATCGAGTCAGGTTTTCATTAACGTTAAAATGTCTAGATGACTTTACGCATGGAAAGTCGTGCGATGTTTAAATTGTGCATGAGCCTCGGATGCACACAGCGAACACCAAAGGCTGCTACTGAGAGCGAATTCAAATATAATATTTATATAATTATAATAAATGGCTGAAATATCATCAAAAGTTCCTACGCCCAAATAAGGCCATAATTTCCATTCAGTTTATTCATAAGTTATCTAACTCGATATTTGGATTATAATGAAGTTAATTTTGAAGCCATACGGTATATCATATTTATCGTATTTATATTTATAAGCTAATATTTTACTGAAATGTGACCTTGATAGTTGAATGTATGCAAAGCTTGAACAGAATTTTCTTATTCCAAAAGGGGTCATAATTTGCATGTAATTCACAGGTTTCGTCCTCAGTGGGATGGGGTATTTATACACATATTGTCAATTCGATAAAATGATCAGAGATGTTATTCAATATTGATCTGACTTGACCCAAGGATATAGACAACCAATCAGACCACAGCATACTTAACTCTTGGTCAGTAACAGGCGACTTTTCCCAAATACAATACAATACAATACAAGTATTGTAATTAGATTATACCAATATTAATAACAACGCAGAACTGGTCCCGATCTCCTGAAGCATCTCAAATTGAAATCTCATCTCAAATTGAGACTTTGCTAAATTCAGAGTCTGCATTTCAAACAAATCTTGAGTTCAAACTTCTTGTATTTTACAGTAACAAATTCAGAACAATATTTTCTATCTTGTGATGCCAATTTTGAATCCAACCTCTCATGAAAATTAATTCTAAGACACATGCCACTATTTGAGATGAGATTGGACTCAGGAATACTTATATTCTTACAGAGCAGTGCATTGCAAAGAAGAACAAAGCACAATAGAGTATAGCAGAGCAGAGCAGAGCAGAGCAGAGCAGAGCAGAGCAGAGCAGAGCAGAGCAGAGCAGAGCAGAGCAGAGCAGAACAGAACAGAACAGAACAGAGCGAAGCAGAACAAAGCAGAGCAGAGCAGAGCAGAGCAGAGCAGAGCAGAGCAGAACAGAGCAGAACAGAACAGAACAGAACATGACTTTATTATCTCTCCATGGCTGCTATTGCTTAAAGTCATACAAATCTTGAGAAGCCAATGTAGAGCACTGTCGAGCACAATATTACCATGATTACGGAAAAGACGTGTCTTCGTTGAAGCTATAGAAATGAATTTGATTCGATTTTTTTTATAAATTGCTGAAGCTGTACAAGAAACATCAATGTTTTCACGAATAAAAATACTAGTAGTTCTCTGATTGCGCTAGGAAAGAAGATACATTGTATCATTATTATACCTTGTATCGCACCCGCTGTTTGGATTAGTTTTTTATATGACAAAAATCCCTATGGGAATATACTTTTTTACAAGAAAGTGTTATAGTTCACATGTACTGTAAAATCATTTAATTTCGTGGTTTTGTGGAAAAGACCATTTCGTGGGGACATATTTTTCAAGGATTTCTTATCCGCTTAGTCAGGATCTTCTCTATATAATCCCAAGTTTAGTCAAATACAAGAGAAATAATTAATATTCGTGGGGAAATAATTAGGTGGTTGATAATATCGTCCACCAAATCCACGAAATTAAAACCCCTCGATTATTACTGATTTTACAGTATGTTTTACTAACGTTATATTTTCACGGTCGTGTTTCTCGGTGTCAAAGTGTGCGGATAATGAGTCTATGTCGGGGGCAAATATAGAAATTATTACTTCTAATACAGAATATGCTGTATTATTTATAACATTGAATATAAAAGATTCATTTACTAGCTTAGAGTGACTTTTCGTCGATTATTCGTCATTAATACAATAATAGCTAAAATCTCAGGTGTATTTTTAGCACCACAATCAAGCATATAAATTCTCGATTCGTGCTATCAAATTACTGCGCTAATAACAATGCTTCTCGTTACTTGAATGGTTATCAATTATTCATAATTTGTTAACCAAATACACGATTAGTAATAGCAACATGTTTCAAAGCATTAAAGAGGCATTCCCTATAACTAGCATATTTTTCTCTACTATCACATTAAATGAGCTAAATATACAAAGCACTAACAATTATCATGATTTGTCAGAAGAAAACGTGCACAAATATGTCTCTATAATGTCAGAAATATATTCAAATCACCAATAATGATTTATCGCTTCCAGCGATTAATCATTATGTGGTCAAAGGGAAACAACTCGTGACTATTTTGGCTCGTTACGGGAATATATATTTTAATTTTTTCTCGGTAATTGGTGGGAGCTTTTTGTTGAAGATTTGAGAAGATTTAGCAATAATGATTCTTATTTGATGTATAATATTCCTGAATCGATTTAAACGATCAAAATTATAGGGAACGCCTCTTTAAGCCATATATAACATGTTTACGTGTGTTTACTATTAATTGTTGGTCATAACTTCAATTTCCGACTTTTTGCCGGTCTCATTGGGCCATAGACCTATGTAGAAGACATATTTAGCAGATTTGTGGTGTCTAATATAGAGACAGTCAGTGGTATTTCCTAACCGCCGTCATTACCTGGTGTTGCTTCATTCACAAGCATTGCCAGAGTCACAGGACAACATGAACTGCCCGGTCTAGCACTCAGACCTAGATCGATTTGGTGACAAGCGGGTGCTTCACCAACTGCGCTAACTGGGCGTGCAAAATTTATTGCTTAGCATATATATTTATAGGAGTGTTATTATATATGGATATTTATGTCGGCTCATAATGTCAGTTTATAGTTTATTCATGGGTGTATTTCACCGGTATCCAATTACATGTATTGATAAAACATAATAGAAACATGTCGATAAGATAGAATGGTTAAAATAGTAAGTGAACCTTGAGGCTTGATATATGATAATCATGGTAATTATAGTCTTGTGACAATGTACATGACTGTCTATAGCTTGGCAACGTTAAACGTTGTCCCTAGCTCAGAGGTTAGCGCGCTTGTAGTTCAATCTGGTAAATTGGGTTCAAAATTAATATGGGTGGAGGTACTAATAAGAAAGCTGACTGGCAAATAAAGGCTATGATTGGCAAAAGTCTATTGCTCCACAGATAATCATGTGCGTGTCCGTCGATAAGGATAGGCATGACTACAAACAAAGATGGGTAATGTATAAACACCACCACACGAGCGGGAAACAACTTGTATATAACAAATGAAGAAACGATAACACCAACAAGATATTGAAAAAACTAGCGCTTACTAGACGGGTTTCATTTCACTGCGGAGTAGGGGATTTGACCCTGAAGAGCTTGTTACACAATTTACAGCAACAGTAACAACAATAATAGCGGAAACAAAAATACCAGCAAGAACAACAACTTCTACAACAAAACGGAAAGAGCTCCAAACTCAACCAATTATCGCAATGACAACAGTATCAATTGGAACATTATTTTACGCCACACCTAGCACATCTCAGATAATAGAAACAAGTCGATAGTTGATTGACTTTAACGCACTTTAAAAGTTATATTGAATACAGAATGGATTGCTATTCCCGAGCATTTTATTACACATAAACGCAATGCAATTATTGAAATATATTTAAGTATTAAAATATAAGTTAACGTCGTGCAACTGAAAATAAAAACGAGTGCTATTTTATATTTCAAAACTTAAAATATAAAATTGTATTATCAAACGATTTCGTAAATACAAAATGTATAATTTCACATTCAACAAAGGAATAAATTATAAAGAAAACTATTTTACCGTCAAAATATGATATCCTGTATAGAATCTATTAGGAACATGAGCGACTTTGTCACAACGCACGATCGATATACTAAGTATCACAGTTTGAGAAAAATGTATTTACTTTATTTTTAGTCGCAAGGTCTCCTTTATTCGCGTCACTCCTGAGACTCGTATGTATTGATCTGACCGACTACCGGTTTATGAAAATTGCAAACGAACAGTCAACTGTCTGTATTGAAATAGTTTCAGATTACATTCTATTTATTTGTCAGATTTCTTAGACGAACGTTTCAGAATAATTCATATTCCAATGTAACCTTGGAAACGTCTCAACGATATAAAAGCTTATATATAATTTGTGAGAAAAAATCAAGGATTGGAGTCACGTTTTAGAACTTTATACTAGTTATAATTTTATGTCATTCAACTTATTATCCAGAGAATACACACTTTTGATATAAACACACGTAACTACATGTAGCTGGCTTAGAATAAAAGGTCGTAAGTACAAACCCGATATTTTGAGAAAACTAGCGACAAATGTCTGAAAACTACTTTTTACTCCTATGTCTTGGACTTCAGTTTGGTCAACATTCCAAGTTCCAATTTTCACGAACATACTCGTAGGTTCATAAGAAATACCTATAATGCAGATTTCAAATTAATTTTATATATTAATAATGCATGAGTCCCATAAGGTCGTAAGTAGTATACCTTCTCATTTGAACCAGCGATGTATAATAGGAACTAAGGCACTACCTTAAATGGAGATTTTAAAAAATATTATTATATATATTTACAAAATGTATGTATGTAAAGCGCAGATGAAATGTAACACACATGAACAGGTGCCTAATTCACCAATATTGTACTACTAAAACTAAAGTTGACAACATTTATAATCACTGTCATTTCTTTGCAATTAGATTGCACTAATTCTCGTTCAGCGAGTAATTTTCATATATAGAATAGAAACTTGACTACCCACTGATTTTGAGGATGGGTTTAACTATATGTAATTTAATCTGCGTATTTGTTGTTACCCAATGAACATAATATTAACATTAATACCAGAATCGGCGCATCTATAACAAATAGAACAGTTGACAAAGTAAATTTAGCATATAGTCCAGTAGAATAAATTGACAGTGACGTCATCGTTTATGTGTACCCAAAATATTAAAATCATTGCTTAAATAGGTAGAGTTTGGTTTGGTATTGAACTGTTGGTGTGGTTTCGCGTATAAGACCAGTAAAAATGTGGTCTTAATAGCGAATCGGTCTTATAAGCGGACCTTTTTTGTTCTAAATTTAATACTTTTGGACCTTAAACTGGCAAAAATCTGCATGATTTCAAAATAATCAAAGTGGTCTTATTAGCGGAACTTTACTGTATAAGCCTTTATGCACGTTTTAACACCGTACTAGTGGATTGTTCCACTGCGTCACTGTATTTTTATCCTAACTGGACTGTAAGTCTAAATTTTAGACTAACAATGTATGTGAATAACACCACTATTCACATATTGTTTGGTTTCATCTGCTTTTAAAGGGACTAAACTCACTTACGATGATAAAAACATATTTTGCAGACATTTTAATCACAAAACTATATTTTATGTATACATAAAGTATTCTCACAACTTACATTACGATCAACGTAATCGGGTTCCCTGGTGTAATCCGTACTCGCCCGTACTCAATATTAGCTGTGCTATAAATAGAACATGGAACACGTTCACGATCAACGGCGCTATTGACGAAAACTGTCGATCATGTTTTACCATCCGTAACGGATTACTCGGCATGTATACACTCCAACGGTAAATTTTGTATCTTATAGCGTTAGTCACGCAATAGATTTTAGGGGTTGAAAAGGTAATAAGACGACGTTATGCGATGATTTTTCTTCTAGGTGAATAAGTCCAGATTCTAAAATAAATGTATTAGGTTGGTCAAGCCAAAAATGCGATTTTAATAGAACTGCTTGATAATTTTTGCAATTTACCAACTGAAGTTGAGTCCCTTTAATATTTGTATTTTTAATAATACATGACTTTACGTAGTGTTCAATCAGACGTGGTACTGTTAAAGGTGTATTTCCGTTCTGAAATCGATTGTCGTCAGTGATCGTATTGTTTCCGACTGTCTACAGACCTTGTACATGCTATTGAATTATAGATCGAATCGTTTTCATGTAATTATACATTGTATGTAAAGGTAATAAGGTCGACATCCTGAACGTGTTATTTAATTAATTGTGACTGTAATGGTAATGGCATAGTGCAATTATTTTTAGTTTTCAAAGCGATGATTTCTGTTCGATGGCTGGTCCCATACCTTCGAATCATTAAGTAATACTGATGAGGGAACTATCCCATTCAAAAGAACAAAGGGAACTACCGTTAACTCAGTTACACCCAGTTTAACCTCGATACACATAATATACCTGACGGACGAGTTAATGTTTATAACCGTTATCATTTAACATTGAATGGATTGTAGTTTCGTATACTTACACATTGCATTGTTCATGTCAACAATACCAAATTTCAACTCGATTAGTAAATCATGGGTGTAATGCTACGGTCATAATGCTCGTATGATGTCTGTACGGATTTACCAACTCGTACGAGTCTGAAATATTTTAATCCTAGCTGTATTTGAAGGTTCTTAGCTTCTGGTCACAGCTCGTACTATCTCGTACGAGTGGTACAGAATGTATAGTTTTCACCAGACCATCGAGTCCTCTACGAGTTGTTAAAATCCGTACGATGCTCGTACGAGTCTCGGTGTCCGTACGGGTTCCGTGTGGACTCCGTACGGACGTCGTGCGAGTTCAGAAAAATCAACTCGTACGGAGCTCGTACGGAGCTCGTACGGAGCTCGTAGGGCAAATGTGACTACGGTATAAGTTTAGACATGAATTTAAGCTCCAGCCCCTTCAATAATAATACCTTATTCAAGATTGTTTCTAAATGACAGATGCGCTGTTTCTTCAATGTGCTGCTTAAGGCTGGTCCTTGGACCTTATTCACCAACATTGCGAGTCTAAAACTCAGACTTTGACTTGACATTGTCAAATGTTCTTTGCGCTCCCATGTTGTTATAAATGTATTGATTTTTATGTAAATGTATACCCATGTTAAGTGGGTAACAATTATATATAATCACATAAATTCACATGGTTAAATCTGATTGCAGAGAAATGGTGGGAATTATAAATATTATCAATTGTCACTCTAAGTCTGAATTTTAGTCTTACGATGTTGATGAATAAGACCCGTTATGGAACGCCATAATTTCCTTAACATCAACATAATTAAATTCATTATGGTATTATACCGTCATTTGGTGTGGTAATTTGCAAACACACTTTTTTCATTTGTTATATAATTTGATGTGTTTGATTTGAATTTGAATAAAACATTTTTTTCATTTGTAATACTATTACCATAGTTTGTCATAATGTGATATCTGTTTGTCAGTATACTCATATGGTGACCATTTTTCATTTAAAAACAAATATAATGATCGTTTTTCATAATATGATGTCCGTTTGTCATTATATGATGACAATTTTTCATTATAAAAATATGATGATCTATTTTCATAATATGATGTCCGTTTGCTTTTATATGGTGACCATTTTTAGCAGGATTGCTAAGCAAACCTAGTTCAGTGTAATGGGCAGTTCGGCTCAGACATCGGATTCCAGATAAAAATAGTAACGAAATTTCAATGCCATCCACCGCTTAGCGACTACCAAGATACATACGAAGAAATACATCCACGGTAGTGCTTCCTTGCACGTTTCCATGCAGATATGAATACACTTTTAATATATTCAACACGTACAATGCCGACAAATTCCATAATTATAGATGAAAATGCAGACGTCATGAAACTCGATTTCTGGCCAGGAAATGCACATTGGATCTCCAGTCAAATGGCCATTTCACAGCAATCAAAAAGACGAATGACCAAAGGTTTCATAATGATATACCAAAATTGGGACCTCTGGTGACCAAACAAGGTTCATCAACGATTTACCCAGTGACACAGTCTTTGACTCCGGATGCCCCCAAATACCATAACATAACTGCGACCTCCAGCGACCAAATAAGACCTTCCTAATAGACCAAGTGACTGTTTGATACAGGTTTAGTTAATATGCGCAAACCCTGTGATAAGTATAACGATACCTGTATATAGTGCTGAATGTGATTGACCACTCACAGGTTGGTCTGAATATTGTTTGAAAAAAAATGACTTGGGTCGAGTCTTTACGAGTATGAAATTGACATATTAACGTTTAAAAATTATACATACATGGAGTGGATGATGATTTTCTGTTCTTTCATAAACATATGTTTACATAAAGCTTAATATCAAGTTACAAAGCATATACTTGCATTCACAACTAAACACTCCAAAACGAGAACCAATTATTAATCTCGAGAGATGTGAACATACGACATGAATGCTAAGTGGCAGTACTGGGTAACACTTCAAATTGTTTGAATATACAATGCTCAACATATTCTACAAGATATATACAACTAACACTTGACATACGATATAAATCTACACGTTGTTGGCTTAAAATGAGAAGCCACTTACGCCCTTATAAGACTATTTGCATATTTGAAATCTACATCATAAGGCACTTCTTATGAGCCTATTTTTGTCATGTTGACCCAACTGATATTTTAAAACTTGTTTTACCATAAGTAAAGAGTGTTAGTCATGACTGTTTTCCTTGTTTTCTCAAAATATTGATTTTTGTAGTTACGTCCCTCTTATTCTAAGCCAGCGTTGTATACGCGTGAAAGTTATTTATCGGTACTGAACGATTAAGATGTAAGGGAAGCAATCAATGAAAGTTTAGCAGAGGTGGACAATACAACAGTTTTATAGCTTATACCAATATATGATTCTACAAGAAAGCTATGTAATTGGGTTTACCTGGGTAGAATAACAAACATAAAGTAAACAGCAAAACACACATTAGTAAAGCAGGCCACAGTAATTTGTTAAAATATACTAAAACTTAGTGGTAATCCTCTGACTTGTTAATGACCGATATGGAAAATGAAAATTGAATTAGGGTCCGATGCTATTAACTCAATCCTCTAAAACTTTATTTGAAAACATTAACTGATCAGTTGATTTCTGGTCTTTATACAGTGTAATATGTCATCGACTCAATGTTCATCGAATCCTTTAATTCTAGCTAAAACATCACGAAGGAAATGTGTTTTCGAGAATGGTTTTACATTTATGTCATGCAGATTAGATATTATGACTAAAGTGGATATCCGCTGAGCGAGGTCGATCTTTTTTCACTGGGTGTGGGAAACATTATCTGACCTTCTCTAACTTTCAGTGTCTGACGTTACGTCCGGACTGGATATCAGCGTCTACACCATCACCTCTATAATGCTAGAGATGCTGATAAAGACATGATAGGCGCACATCAAAGTTTTGGCATATTTTTAGTAGTAAATAAAGCTAGAAATATGTCACGCGTTCCCTGTCCCTCCCTTTTTACTGTTGTGGCTTGCCAGGTTTGCTTCGGGAGTACATTTTATAGTAAGGTCGCTGTGCATGGTGTGTGTAGATTAGGTCAAGTTGCAATCTCAGTTAGGTCGTCGGATCACCGTTTTGGCATATATTTGTGAAACTAGGTTGTCCTGCAGTGGGGACTTGAGATCAAGGTCGCATCTTAGCTGCACTTCATTCGATCACTTGGGATCACCGTTATTTTGCTATTTCCTTGTGAAATTGGATGTGGGCATTACTCCGTGTAGTTGTGTTATGATGTATCTGTTCTCTGAGCTCGACTGGTTAACTTTGGTGCTGCCTTCCCTGTCCGATTTCCTCATTTCTTTGTTTAGGTCGGTAACACTCGGGTGACTTCAAATTCAGCTCCACCCAAGTAAGCTTAATGGTTTCTATACCCCGTAAATGTCCTAAGTTATTTTTCAATTTATAAAATAATTAGATGAATCTCTAATATTGGAGTGAATCAGAAAGGTAACTGGTTGACTTAACTTACACAAAGCGATGTACATCCTTCATAATCAAGATGTATTTCGATGAAGTCTTTACCTTGGTTTTAAAATGTAGTTACATGTGATGAATAACAATTTTTTCGCTTGTTTTAGAATGAGGAGGTGGTAACTACTACTTGCAACATTTTAAGACTGATACATATTTGAAATCTGCATCACTGGGCGCTTCTTATGAGCCTATTTCGATGAAAATCGGAACTTGTCATGTCGACCAAAATGATGTAGTAAAACCTTGTTTTGCCATAAAAGGAAAGGGTTAATTTCAGATTCTCAAAATAATGATTTTGTACTTACGACCGTCTCATTCTAAGCCAGCGATTTGTTCCGGATAATAATTATATAATTGATAGAAAAAGAAACACAGAGAACCCAAAAAATGCAACCAAAAATTATTCATTTACTTTACCACAATTGATGAAATTTAGTCAACTCCAAATCTCGGCCAATGTCGACAATATCCGGTGAATAAAATTTAATAAGCAAATTAGAAATCATTATACATGGGTAAATAGTACTAAATACTCGTGTGCAATTGTGATGACGTCATAATCAGTTGTCAAATTCAGTCAATGAGATACTTTTTCAAGTGGTCATATTGCTTTTATGCGTTTGGAACTGCGTCATACATCTTCGAAGTATGGTTCGCTTTACCGAAGTTCAGCGGTTCAAGGTTTATCACTATTTTTCGAGGCACGTGCCCTACCTATATCACTGACTTAGAATGAGAAGGTCAAAACTACAAAATCAATATTTTGAGAAAACAAGAAAGAACAGTTACTGTCTGACATTTACTCTTTACTTATGGAAAACAAGCTTTTACAGTTTCATTTTGGTCAACATGATAAGTTCCGATTTTCCTGAAAAAGCCTTATTATTATTATTATACCATATTTATATAGCCCTTTTTCATGTATACACACGTTCAAAAGTGCTGTACAATCATGACTAATACATGGTTAAAACAGTATATAATGTACATAAAATATAAAAGTATGACCTACTAAACCCAGTAGGCGGGGGCTCTACTTAACCCAGTAGACGGGCTTCTACTTAACCCAGTAGACGGGGCCCTACTAAACCTAGTAGTAGGGATCTATTGAAGACAGTTGACGGAGCTCTACTTAACCCAGTAGGCGGGGCTCTTCTTGACCCAGTAGACGGGGCCCTACTAAACTTAATAGTAGGGATCTACCAATAGGTGGATGGGGCTTATAGTCCTGGGAACATGTGGGTCGTTGGGCCCAATGATAGGGCGCCAAGTTAATGGGAACATACACTAAGTCAGCATGAATAAGCTCTATTAAAAAGTGCGTTTTCAGCGCTTTCTTGAAGGACGGTAGTGTTTTACTGTCTCTGAGCGCTGTTGGCAGTGCATTCCAGAGTTTGGGTGCAGCAGCTGTGAAACATCGGTCACCGTAAGTCACAGTCCTCGTCCTTGGCACAACTAGAAGAACAGAATCATTTTGAGACCTTAGCTGTCTTTGTGGAGTGTATACTTCCAACATACTTCTGATGTAGCCAGGCGATTTTCCATGTAGTGCTTTGAAAACATGAGTCAAGACCTTGTACTCTACCCTGTACTGTACAGGTAGCCAGTGAAGATCCTTCAGCACAGGAGTGATGTGATTGTAACGCGGTGTCCGTGTGATGAGGCGGGCAGCTGTATTTTGAATAATTTGTAGTTTATTCAGAATGATTTTCGGGGTGCCACGTAGTAATGTATTGCAGTAATCCAGTCTCTATGTTACTAAAGAATTGATCAGGGATTTTGTTGCATCAACAGTTAAGTATTGTCTGATTTGACCTATTTGTCGGATCTGCATGAAACACGACCTTGAGACAGAGTTTACATGTTTGTCCATGTCCAAATGCGAATCCAACATGGCCCCGAGGTTTCTCACCATCGACGTTGGTCTGATCACAGCATCACCAACTTTTACATTGAGATTGTTGACTGAACTGGCACTCCTTTTCGGTACAAACAAGATTACCTCTGTTTTTTCGGCGTTAAGTTTCAGCAAATTTTCTTTCATCCAGTGCAAGATATCCTTCAGACAAGCTTCAATTCGTTGCCGTGTTTCATCTCGCGAGACACAATCTTTTGGTTTGAATGCCATATACAATTGGGAGTCATCGGCATAGAAATGATGTTGCAATTGATGTTTTCTACAGATTGCACCTACTGGTTTTGTGTACATAATGTAGTTCTTCGGACCAAGCACAGAACCCTGTGGTACACTGTACACTTAAACGAATTTCTAATTGGCCACCCTAAAAAATATTATATCATCTGATAAATTATATCAATAAATCTTAGGCTGTGTTATTTGTTCATTCCACGCACTTACTTATCTATTTCTGGAAAGAAATGGCGTATTCATATACAAAATCATGCATGCGTAACGGTTGGTGCGAAATTGCTTTTTTGCACGTTGGACTCGTGCGCAGCTTGGAATAGTATCGTATTTGGTATAAATTTGTTCCCTGTAGATCGACTTTTCTTTAAACACTATAATTTGTGAAAATGAGCCACGTGGAACGCGCTCATGACGTCAGATGCATGCATACATTGAACAAATTTCTGATTTGCCACGTGTTTTTATAAATTAGTTTTAAAAAATGCTTTTAGAAGAATATAAATAATCGAAACCCCGATACTGTCCAATTGTATTGATAGAACATATGATTCTCGCAGTAATTCGAGCTAAATCCCACATTATTATAAAAATCGCTTTTTACAAAAAGACGTTTTGACGTACATGTCTGGATTTTGGTGCTGGTATTCGTCATTCTAACGGCCTCAGCGCGCCCCGTTTTACTTATTCTCGCCAGTATTAACATCTTTTATCAAGTCAATCGACAGAGAATATATTTTGGCTGATTTCAAAAATCAAACATGTTGGGCACGTGAACCACGTGCACGTAAGCCATTTTGCACTTACTGTTCCGCATGGATGATTTCCTACATGCATGCGTATTTTTTTTTCTTGAAATCGATAGATAAGTGCATGGAATGAAAATAACCACAATTTTAGAAATATTGACTGAATATATCGCATGATATAATATTTCATTGGGTGGCCAATTAGAAATTCGTTTAAGTGTAGTTCATTAGTACAGGTTTTGAAAGTTCTCCATATATACAGACAGTCCGGTAGCGGTCACACAAATAGGGTTTCATCCACTCTAGTGGCTTGCCTATTATACCGAAATGATTGTCAAGTCGGCGTAGTAGGGTGTTGTGATCTATGGTGTCAAACGCTGCTGATAAATCCAGCATTTCCAGGACCGTAGCTTTATTCTGATCTAGAGAGCAAAGGATGTCATTTTGCACACACGAAGAAGAGCCGTTTCAGTTGAGTGGAATTTTCTGTATGCTGACTGACGTTCTTCGTGGAGATCGTGCAGTGTTAAATGCTCTTCCAGTCGAGCATCGACTACCTTCTCGAGACCTTTGGAAATGAAAGGTAGGTTTGACACAGGTCTATAATTTTTCAGTACGTTTTGATCAAGGCCTGGCTTCTTTATCAGTGGTCTTATTTTGGAGCTTTTAAAAGCCTTGGGTACATAAGCACTTTTGAGTGATGCATTGAATATTCTTGTTAATAATGGCAGTAGTTCATTCAAGCAATCCTTTAACAGCCATGTTGGTATTGGATCAAGTTCACATGATTTACAAGGTGATTTATTTATTGGTTTTCGGATTTCATTCTCAGATGTTGGAGAAAATTCTGACAATTGCTCTTTTCCGAATGGAGTTTCGACTTCAACACTGTCGTTTTGTTGGTATGACTGAATAGTGGAGGCTATTTCAGTACGTATTGCTTCAATTTTGTTAATGAAGAAATCACTGAAATCCTGTGCAAGCATTTTAGCAGGTTTACCAGTTGGCAACACTACTTCTTTTTCTTCACCCATCAGATGTTTAGTTATCTTTCTGATCACGACCACAGGACTCTACTTTATCTGTGTAATAGGATACTTTGGATCGTTTCAACATTTTGATTATGATGCAGAGTTCAAAATGTATTAGTCGTAAGTGGTAGTTACGACCTTCTCATTCTAAGCCATCGATATGCCTTCGCTCCCAATGTGCTTACATCTAGGACGCTTACATAAAACGACTCATCATATTCATATTATGCTATTTTCTTGTTTAGTACAAATGTTACTTATTTTATTCTCTATAACACCTTCTTTTACAGACCATTAAAAATAGTTCATGTCGTTTAGAGTGAGTGACTTGATATGCCCATTGCACAAACATTTTGATACCCCATCGTATTATATATGTGATAAATGGGCTAAAATGACATATTTTAAATATGCACCAGTCAACATTCTGAATTATTTTAAATCAGAGTTAATCTGTGTAACTTCCTGATCAACAATACTGTCCTTTCCGGTTCAGCGCTCGTCTCCATTATTTCCCAGACATGTCAAGGTACTTGGACTTTCTCCCTAACAAATAGAATTTGCTAAAATCAGCGAAGGGGCTCTTATTACCCCTTATTTCCACTTTCGCGCAGATCTATAGGTTCTTCCATTTCATATTTAGCTCATTACTAAATAGTTTCACTACATTTCGCTGGCTTAGACTAACGACCTTAATTATAAGAATGTTACATATTGAAAATCAGCATCACAAGGTGCTCCTTATTAGCATATTTTAATGAAAATCGTAACTTGTCATGTAGACCAAATTGAAGTTGAAACAGCTTGTTTTACCATTTATCGTATTTATAAGTAAAGAGTAATTTTCTGACATTTTTTACTTTTATTTTCTCAAAATTCGATTTTGTACTTATGGCCTTCTCAATTTAAACCAGCGATTGATTGTTGTTGGACATACACATTTTAAAAGCCTTGAACAAAACATTTGGGTTAGCTATTACACTTTGATGAAAACGAACAATTAACACGATCTGTTTTAGTGTACACTGTGTTACCGAGTTTAACATTAATAAAAGATATACACATTAAAGTTGTATCCGATACGGGTGTCAATAGCGTAGCGTCAACAGACCATGACCGATATAAATAAAATCAGGAATGTATTGTAATAACGTACCCGCTATACTTACTATATACACGTAAAATAACCGAATAACTCATTTTAATGAATGTTTGATTTATGCATGTTACAAATTTTGGAATATATCATCGTATACTTCGTCGTATATAACCACCGGGTGGTCTACCATAGTTTCCAAAGATTTAGTTGGTGCAGGCTTGAAAGGTAGGTCACTATTTTAACTATAACTCGATTACTATTTAAAGTATTAGAATACATGTCAGGCATTGCCAGATTATGTACATAAACATTATGTTTTCCCATATCGTTGGCTTAGAATGCGAAGGCACATAATAAGAATTATACATATCTGAAATCTGCATCATTAGCCGTTTCTTGTGAGCATATTGTCATGAAAATCGGACTCTGTCATGTCGACCAAACTGAATTTGAAAGAGCTGGTTTAACCATAAGTAAAGAGTAAAACTAGAATAGTTTTTCCTTGTTCACTCAAAATATCGATATCGTTGATAACCATTAAAACAATGGATTACGTTACAGGGTTATGCAATAATTATTATAATATTCGCTAACAATCTTATTGGTCCAGTTTATACATGAAAGTTACAGGACTTAGTGTCATACAATTAAAACTGCTGTAACAGTTGCTTACATTTGTATAGGACCAACTTGATACACAAAAGAAGGGCTTATTAACCGCTAATGTTCACTTGCTTGTTGTCTTTTGTGGTTGCCATTACCATTGTAACGTGAACTTGTTTGTGTTTCCTGTGTTGCTTCTTTCGTGTACTGTTGTTTCAGTTAATTTTCTTAAAGAAGCATTCCTATTATTTATTCGTTCAAATCGCTTCAGAAATATTATACTTTAAATGAGAATTATAATTGCTAAAACTCCTCAAAATTTCAACAAAAAGATCCCGCTAATTACCGAGAAAATAATTAAAATATGTTTCCGTAACGAGCCAAAATAGTCACGAGTTGTTTCCCTTTGATCACATAAAAAATAAATGACTAGAAGCGATAAATTATAATTGGTATATAATGTGTTATATATAATAACTTTATAGAGACATATTTCACACACTTTCTTCTGACAAAGTATGACAGATGATAGCATTTTGTACATTTAGCTCATTTAATTTGATAGTAGAGAAAAATATGCTAGTTATAGGGAATGCCTCTTAAACAGGCCGATAGAATAAGTCGAACCTAGGGGAAATTCAGATGTTATCAACTTCTTCGGAATTCTGCTCCCCAAAAAATATCTCTTTGGAAAATTTTTGACCACGTTTTGAAGTTTCGCATATTTTTGATTACATTATATTTCGAAATTGCGAACATATAGCACGTATCAGATACTATATTTATAGGAATAATAATGCACATACATGCATATACATAACAACATTATATGTTTTCATAATCGGGGAATATCACGATGACGCTCGAGATGTAATACAAACACAAATCTTAGATGCCGACATTGTACGATTTGCTTGCGGAAATTGATATATTCAAAGCAAGAACCTTGTAATATATATTCGTGCATAAAGGTCAGGCTCAGGTCAAAATAGCCAAGCTATATCTGGAGCCGGTTTCCAAGTTTGGATAGTCGTCCGCGCTCTAACAATGGAGTTACACTACCCGGGACGGTTTTCACGTGCCCTCGCATGTATACAATATTGTGGACAATTTGATAACACGATTCTCCTTACCCACTTGTCAATTTGAAAGCATCAGAAAATTTGAATGAATTATTGATTTTAAATTTTTAATTGTAAAATGAAGCTCTCAAATGAGCAACGTGCGCGCTTTAGGCCAACTTGAGGCTGGTGCGATTGCCGTACATGTAGCCCGTCGATTCGGCGTTAATGACAAAACCATTCGTCGATTACGTTTAAAATTTGCAACGCGTGGTACCGTGGCAGATCTCCAACGGTCCGGATGGACGCGTGAAACGTTACGTCAGGATAGGCATATTCAGCTAACACAGCTACGTAATCGTTTTGCTCCTCTAAATGACACGGCACGAAACACGTCTGGTCGTATTCGACCTCGCATAAGTGCCAGAACGGTATGGCGACGTCTAAAGGCAGTCGGGTTACACTGCCGACGGCCATATCACGGAGCAAGATTTACGCTGAAGATTTTCTATGGATCGAAAATGAAAGTCTCTAAAGACAGATGCAAATGGAGTAAAACTTAGCCTAGTACAAACATATGAATTTCGTATTTGTGTGTTATTTTATAGTATCACATGTACATGTAATAGTAACAACTATACGGTTTTGAAGTCCATTATAGTGAGCGTTCTTGAACGGAAGCATTTGGTCTAAAAATGGTTAAGGTCACAGTGACCTTTGACCTGCTGACCTCAGAATATCTAGGGGTCATCGACTGTTTCTGATCAACCTTCATGCATAGTTTAAAGATTCTAGGGCAAAGTGTGATTGAGTTATTGAACGGAAAGCATTTTGTCTAACGACAGGCAGACAGACAAACGGAAAGTCACCAGAAAAGTAATATACTAGTCATCGATGGTGGCATGATAACTTAAACATATTTCAGTTTCGGAGTTTTCCAGGAAATCCATTTGAACTCAACATAAAATCGGCAAATTAAACATTTTCAATCCAACATATGCAAAACACGTATGTTATTTTACAATGAATACTTTTCTAGCCATCAAATCGCCGTTAAATTTGAAACAGATGTGTAATGAAAGGTATGTTATATTTCTATAACTATAATCAAACAAATGAGGTGAAATCACAAAAAAAATTCTCATGTTGATCAAACTGCGACGAATTTTCAGCCACACCGCCTGACACCGAATCAGTTTTTCTCAGTCATTGCTACACGCACAAATAAAATAACTACATGTACATGTTTGGAAATGTATAAAGGGTGCAATGCATTGAGAAATTTGGGCAAAACAATTTGATTGTAACATAAACTAATAACAAATAAGAATCTTACCTTGTTTTCGTAAAAACGTGTACGACATATGTACACCAGGAAGTTCGACATATGAAATTATGCATAACCCATTTTGGTATCGATATGTCGGATCCCCCACCGTGAGTAGTATATAACTTGGTAACATCTCGACAGAATGATGCAATTTGAGCACTTTAGTTGATTCCCAAATGTTGAAAACGCCATAAGATTGGAAAAAATGTAATAACACATCCAGATGGTTTGATGACAAAATGGCAATTTGATTATTATTATTCTTGCCGATCTCTTATAAATATTTTTGTTTTAAAATCACTTTGTTATGTAATAAGTAGCTATATTTGTTTTAGGAATCGGTTGACTTAGTCTTAGTAAAGAGCTCACAGCCATTCATTAACGTTTCTTGTCCAAATCTATAATTGGTATGAATGGAAAAAATATAATGTCCAGTCCACCAAAATTCTGCTTTCATAACGCTGAGAAATCCAAGATGGCCACTAAGATGGACGCCCATTTAATGTTCGTCATGCAGCAGCTTGGATTAAAACTATTCGAGATTTAGTATCTTGTAATTCAAATTTGAAAATTTATATACACTTGAACTTATTTTATTGCATATGTTCATAAATGAAACTTAAATAAATAAAGAAAACATGCAACGTCAATAAACTATTTACTCACTTTACATCGTAAATATATGGCTATTTTACCCGTAAAATAATTTCGCGGCTTGTGGGCAACATTGAGAAGAATTTCAGTAAAATGAGATAGATGGGGAGCGGTGGCCTAGAGGTAGGATGCGCGCTTCGGAATCGAGAGGTCCCGGGTTCGATCCCCCTCTTGACCAATGGTTAATTTCCCTGAGCAAGACCCACAGGTCCACTCCACCATGGTGTAAAATGGTAACTGTGAGGGCAGTGTCTATTCCTGGGCGCCGCAGATCGATGTTGGCTGCCACACCACAGGAGAGAAATAGTCTCCCCAGGGAGGCACGAGTGTAGGTTGTCATATGTAGCCCAATGACCAGGGGTGCTTGAGCGGCCTAACAGCTGAAAAGAGCCCTAGAAAATTGGTAACTTAACTTTTTTTAAAACTTTTTTTTAGATAAAAAAACGATAATGAGTTGCTCGAGTGTTTATTATACCCAACTTGTTTAGACTTTTCTATTCTATTGGGTGTAATTGATGTACGCGTTCATACTTTAGATAATGTCATGAATATTAAATACGCATTTGAAATTTCCTCTCTTTATGGCAATACTTATGCTAATACTATATAAAAGCATGCAGTGTGTCATTAATGTTGATAGGCAGATATGTGTTACTCAAATATCTGTTTAGGCATAGTGTTTAGGTATTGTGTTACGGTCACGGGTAACACTGCGCATGTATTACCTTGATAACGAAAACAAATTATAGAAAAAATATACAATTTACGAAGAACATGTTTTCGTTTTAGTCTTTATACCGGCGGATATGTTCTATGTTCTAGGTAACTGTATCATTGGGAAAGATTAAAAAAATGTAAAATTCAAATTTTCTATATTTTAGCTCACCTGTCAGTGAGCTTTTTGTGATCACTCTGTGTCAGTCGTCCGTCAGCAATTTCTTTAAATGACTTCTTCTCCTAACCACTTGGCCAACTTTGCTAAATCTTTGCAGGAATGTTCCTTGGGTGGACCTCTACCAAAGTTGTTCAAATGGTTCCGGTCTGTTGATTAATTAGGTCATGAGGCCCTAAAAGGGGCTTTTTAAATGCAAACTTAAAAAATCTTCTTGTCTGAAACCACAAAGTCCAGGGCTTTCATATTTGGTATGTAGCATCAACTAGTGGTCCTCTCTATCAAGATTGTTCAGATTATGTCCCTGTGGTCAAAATTGGCCCCGTCAGGGGCTCACCAGTTTTACATAGACTTATATAGGGAAAACATATAGGGGAAAATCGTCTTGTCTAAAACTACCATGCCTAGAGCCAGGTGAGTTTCCTATGGGTCATCTTGTTTTCATAAATTAAAGAAAAACATTTTTCCGTTTTAGTCATTTTCAACGATACAGTTACATGCACAGTTAACTGTATCGTTGAAAACGAAGAAAAAAATAAAAAAAACTTTTTTTTAGGTTAGAAACCACCAAATAGATTTGCTCTATAGCTCAATGTAAATTGGCCATAGTAAGCCCAAATTTTCAACTTTTTTTAGTCTATGGCCACCTGGACCACATATATCATTGTAAAGAGGGGCATTTAAGCTTCAAAACAATGCAATAAAAAAGGGGGGTCATGTATCTTCTAAGAAAGTTTTTGTCCTTCAAACACGGTCTATCCGTTTTTACGCATGTCCGGATTTATAAGTTCTTGGTTTTACCCTAGTCTACTTTCACTTTGGTATCAAGAACTAAATAGCGGAATAATACAAATATTACAGTTTTACTACACCACATGCATATTTACCAACCATTTAAACTCAATTTCATCATTCAACTCCACATTTGTCAAGAAATATCTCCATTTACAGGCAAACCAAAGTTCTTTTAAGGACTACTTGAGTGTATCACCACTTAGTCCGCGGAGGCATTTATAGGTTCTTTACCTTTAGAAAAATTGTATTTTTCTTTCATGTTTTTCTTTTTTTCGTTTTCAACGATACAGTTACCTGTGGTTACATGTGGCTACGGTCTGTGTTACATACATTGCACGAATGCGATTTATATCTGATTCCTTGTCATGCACTCATGTTTCACAACTCGTACTTGAATTTTCTTACTGTCTATTCAATAATTAACTATAGTCCAGCAATACTGTCTCCAAAAATCGAGTTATCATTAATTTTTGGAGAAAGTTGCCAATACTAATGATGAAACTATCCCATTCGGAAGAATCGCGTGGACTATCGCTAACTCGGGTATACCCAGTTTAACCTAGATAAACATAGTTTACCTGACGGACGAGCTGATGTTTACAACCGTTACCATTTCACTTTGAGCGGACTGTAATACATTTGAACGCAGTTTGTATCATTTTATCTCACATACGTAACCTATACTGATTGTTTATTTTGTGTGTGTGTTTTTCAGGGTTCCACTCATATGAAAATAGAGGATTGATAGTCACGATGGTGAGCAAAAAAGTCAGGATTGTGTGCGGGTGAGTATATTCAGTGAGTTTATCAGCTGACTTTTTAGATTCTCTTCATAGTTCAAAACCATATTTTTAGGAAAGCGCCATCTTATTTCTCAAGTATTTCTTTGCCGATTCCAAACATTTGTCCGTGGCTCAAGCTTGATGATGTTTTAGAGTTACAATAGCATTGCCAACCAGTCTCGATATGACCGGTACCATCATTGTCCAAGTTAGACCAGTGGTTTTCGCTGAAAAACTTTAAAATATAGTTTGATAGTTTGATAGGAGTGATATTTAGTGTTTTAAAACTTGCTGTTTCTTGTGTGGGTAGATAGGCGGGGTACCAATATGGAAGATATGTGTGACTTTAACTTGCCTGTATATTAAAATAGTAAATATATCTCTGGCTTAGATGATGAGAAGGTCGTAAGTAAAAAATCGATATTTTGAGAAAACAAGAAAAAACTGCCTAATGGGTACTCTTTCGTAAAAACAACTTTTTGGACTTCAGTTTGGTCAACATGACAAGTTCCGATTTTCATGAAAATAGACTCAAAAGCAGCCTATTGCAATGTATGTTTTTAATATATATGAGACTTATAAGGTCGTCAGTCGCACTTGCGACCTTCTCATTCTAAGCCATTCATATATATATATGAGCCGTTCTCCAGGAAAACCGGGCTTAGTGGCAAAATTGTGAAAATGTTGATAATATATGATTAGATTAGTGAAATGAACAAATTATTACATATACTTACAAAGTTAAAGACTTTTTAAACCAACCACTACCGCTTACTTTATGAGTGGCGTCACGAACGTCATTCTCTACGTGTTTGTCGTAAAGTAAACTAGCAATTCCAAGATCTAGTATCTGATAAATGTTTGACTTAAACTTTTAAAATTGTGGCGCATTTTAGAATCATGTTCTTATTTGATAAAACGTGTCCAATTCGTGAGTGTTTGCTTACAGGAAAAATTAGACACTTAACCCTTGTTTTCCTTGATTTGAGTATATTTTGAAACCGATCACCATAGCAACGGCAGAAAATATTTAACACAATTTTGGGGAAAACGTGAAGCTAATGGATAGTACTATCCAATTACAATGTGAAATTAAATTTGAAATGAAAGGATGCGATTTTTTTCTCATTTTAGACATTTTGCTAAATCTTATAGCACAATCCCAATATAATGTCATTAAGCCAGGTTTTCAAGGAGAACGGCTCATATATATCACTATAGCAGGTGTTTTTGTCGTGTTGCGGCTGTAAAAGTGCCCCAGTATATTACGTCAATGTATACTGTGTAATATTACCCCCCTTTTATCAGAATATGCTCATTTCAAAAGTCATGCAGTGTGATATTCATTGTGTGGGCCTGTAAGTTGACTTGCGTGAAGTGTCCTTTTGGGGGAAGCCGATGGTACGCTCTGTGTTGTGATGTGATACCTAGAGGTAATCTGGCGAAGCATCCAAATGACTTCGAATTGTATGTGCTTCAGATAACATACTGGGTGATCATTAATATATTGTAACATAAATAACTTTAATAACTTTGTCAGTTTTTAAGTTAATATTTGTTGTTATACACCATTGATTAACATGTAAGTTTTATTCAGTATAGGAATCATTTTCAAATGCTATATACGTTTTTCTCAGTAGATGTTAGAAGCAAAAATTGCCAAAATCAGCTGCAAATGACGTCATAAATTACCAATTATTCCTTGCATTTTACACATTGATGCTTCCAATTTCACATGGTATTGTAGTTTTCAATAAAATATACTGGTTTTGTAGTTTACACTCCTTCCTTCAGCCATTCTCATGATAACAGAACCAAAGGGCTTATGTCCTGTGAGTGTAGGGGGCAGATTTAAAGGCGGTCTTTAGCGAAATAATTCTTTTGCAAAATTTCCTTGAATCACAGAAAATGTAGGACTTCATCGATGCCGTTATTGACATCAAGTTCACAAACCATTTATTTATTATCCACATCTAATAAAAACTTGGGCGCATTAGCTTTGCAATAAGGGTCAAACCACTACTCTGTCATTAAATCTGACAAAGTTATTAAAATTATCCATGTTACCATATATTAATGATCACCCTGTATTTAGTATGTGTTTTCTTCTTTTCAGACTCAGCTGTCTTGTGATGATGTATATTGGCTTGTCCATTTCGGCAGATATAATTGACTACCTTCTACCTGGATTACATCCAAGACTACAGAAACAGACTTTTAACAAATATTCTACTGGATATGACTTGTTACCGGACGTGACTGTTATAAACGTATCATATTATATACGCAGAGTACAGGGGAACAGAACATACGACAGAGTAAATAACGTCGCATTACTGAAAGTTCATAAGGCAGGATCTACAACGATGCAAAACTTATTGTTTAGATTTGGCATCAGACATAAGCTAAATATACTTTTGCCAACTAAAGGCAATCATGTGTATAAAATGAGCGAAGTGATACCACTGAAACCACCTAAAACTTATAACATATTCGCTATTCATACGACATACAGCAAAACATTTTTTGATCAACTAATCCCGACAGGATCGGTAAAGATCGGCATAGTCCGTGAACCAATTGGTAGAATGGAAAGTGCCGCATATTATTTTCGTGATATCTGGCATATGAAATATCTGACTAGAATTCCTCAAGCTGATTTTTTTCACAATTTAATCAATCATCCGGAAATTTACGACAAACGTTCTTTCTCGCCCACACATAACTCTATGGGAGAGAATTTTGGATTTCCAGCCACCATAAAATTGAAGGACACGGACAAAATCAATTCTTACCTTGAACGTCTAAATTCTGAGTTTGTTCTTGTGATGATTATGGAAAAGTTTGACGAGTCACTGGTTATGATGAAGAGATATTTATCCTGGTCTTTTCTCGATATTATATATCTAAAAACAAACTCCCATGGATATAAACCGACTGTGTTCAATAAAAAAGAACAGAAAAAAATTCGAGAGACGAATTTTCTTGACTTCGCAATTTACGAATATTTCACTAAAATATTTGACGGAAAACTTCAATCAATGAGCGATGATTTCGCTGAAGAAGTTCAGTATTATAGAAATTTACTCAACGAAGTGCGCACATTTTGTTCACAAACAAACCTTCAAGATGATTCAAAATTGTTTGTTGATAAATCCGCCTGGGATGAAGAATTCACAGTACTTGGCGAAGAATGTAGATGGATGACCACGGGAGAGCTTCAGTTCATTGACCAGATACGAAATGAAATGCAAGCTCAATAAATGAACAAGTGATCATTCTGTTTTCAAAGAAATGCCTTTGCCCATAAGATGTCAAACTGAATTGTTTATAGAATGATACATAGTTTATTCAAGAACAAAGCATAAAATTATATGCCTGTCATTCTAAATGTATATATAGTACAATTTTACATATTTTACATTGGCTAATGGTAACATGTATTAAAATTGTGCCTGTTTAAATTATTTGCAGATAGTACTAATACATATATACAATTGTAAACTAATTCTAGCCAATTGCATTTATCACGTATTACTATAACTGGACATAAAACATACCACTTATATATAGCTTGGCCAATTTGACACGAGCCTGACCTTTTAATTAGCATAATTTAACAGTTGATACATTGCCCACGTTTACAACACCGACTGTATGTTTTCATAATCGGGGAGTATCACGAAGACGTTCGAGATGTAATACAAACACAAATTTGAAATATCGATATCGCAATATTCGCTGGCGGAAATTGATATATTCAAAGCAAGAACCTTGTAATATAGTCTTGCATAAAGGTCGAGGTCAGGTCAAAATAGCCAAGCTATACACAGGTGGCAGTATCAGTCTTTGAACAATAAAATTAAAAACAAATATGTTATGTACATGTACATGGTTAAAGCGTATGTCGAATGTACAAGCATTTTACAAACACGCTGGTATACTTTTTGAATCAGTTATATTACTGAGTGCACTGTCTATTTTTTAGAGCGGCTGGAAAAACCGGTTCTTGGGACGGCTATTTTTCAGCTTTGACGAAATTGATATTTGATTTTCTTTTTACCATATTGTGATCCATAAAAGTCCAGTATCGCAGAGTACGCAAAATAGGCGGTACCATTTTTATTTGTTTGGGTCATCTGCACAGGTCCTAAGTACAACGTCGATATTTTGAGAAAACTAGAAATCAAAGCACTGAAGGCACTGAATTTGTTTGGGTCTGAAAATCAGCAGTGCCATTCAGCGCTTTAATTTCATTTGTTATAGAAAAATTGGTACCGGCTCTTTTCAGAAAAAATGTTTTCATACGTCGTTGCTAAGTCGATACCGATATGAAAAGACATTCATGGTCGTCATACTTCATTCGTTCCGAACTTTCAACTTTTTTTGTAGGATTTTTGACGACGACGTCCCGTTATCCCTGTTCGCGTTAGATCACAGGCATTTTTTCTATCCATTTTAAATATCTCAGTATAAACACAAGTCAAGCTTTTTGACAAGATATTGTCACTAAAGGATCACTAAATCACACAACTTCATTATGAGTAGTTTCCTTTTAAACTAAATATTTTTTCAAATGTCCTTGTTCTGTCGAGATGTTTGCTGGTTTTTCGCGGAACGGTCTCACGTGCGTGACGTTACATAAACACAATTTATTACAACACCATCAGTGACGGCCGGTCTTAGCTGACCATAATTGCCAATTTTCAGCAAGTTATTAGTGCTAATATGAAAACTGTGAGGGCTTGCACGGCAAAAATCACGAATACTACGCGTATTAGTGATTACCTTAGTAACCGTCAATTTCAGTATGTTATATACTGAGCAAAACAGCTAACCGAACGCTTTTTAAATATCCTGTAAGTGTACAAACCTAAACTTTTGCATAGTTATTTCAATATTGATCATGCACCTAATGCAGCTAACCACATGAAAATACATGCCAAAATCACTCATCCATGACGAAAAAGCTTCAAATCACATTTTTGCACGATGTGATCGAATGCTCTCGAATTGGACGAGTTTTGTGTGCATGTTTTGTAGCATGGGTGTTTGTTAGTCGGAAAAACAAAATGTTTTGTCAAAAACATGGCGCATTTGTCAAAGGTAGGCCGCGGAAGAGTGGCCATTACACTCCCTGGAGGGTATCAATCAGACAGATCAGTTTTACACAGATTTAAATTATCACAAAGATTAGTTTCTTTCATTTCACGTGTGTGTGAATACCAATGTACATTAAAATACATAAAACAGTATATTGGGAATCATAAGAGCAAAAAAAATAGTAAATTCAAGTGGGATAACTCTTGCATAATTTTACTTCTTTTTAAGTTCATTCACTACTTTTTTCCATAAAATTGTATTGTCATGCATTAATGAAACACGTTGACTTTAAAAAATAATACATATTAGTCATGAGAACTTTTTTGCGTGTGTTTGAAAAAACGTGTTTCTCTCCATTCAGTATATTGGACACTTGAAGTGCGTTCATCAGGTGTTTGACAAATTGTTAATGCAGCTATATGCCCGCTTTGGTAATAACGATTGTTTTAAGTCTATATTCTGATAACGGAAACAAAAATAAATATTAAAATACTGAGAATAAACCAAAATTAGTCAATAATTACCCTCATTTATCCACACAAAAAAGATATTCGACAAAATTACCTCCCCTTAACCATTGAAAATTAACGTCATAATTTTGAAAAATTAAAAAATCCATGTTTTTGTGATCAAATCGCATTATATCGAGTTTGACTATTTGTTTAATTGATTTGGAGATAAGTCTTTAATGTGTATGGAGTAAAGCTTAAATCTTTTATTATTTAACGCTTATTCAGCAATTTCAAATTTATATGTCTGGTTCTGTTATTTCATGGTTCCGTGAACTTTCGTTTCGCATTTTTGAAAATAAAACTACTTAAATCGCACCTCAATATCGTAATAAACGAGTACACAAATTTCCGTGCAAAAATATTAATAAATAAAAAAGTTATACGGTAAAAACCGCTGCTCATTCATAAAATATGCTAATTGTACATTTTGTGAATTTCATCTTGATGGGTGATGTCATTAAATACATATTTTGATGATGATGCAAATTTAATATAGTGACGAAATTTTACCATCAGCCTTCTAATGTTTGGATTATACTTCATGCTAGGTTTCAGAAAATTCCAATGGACAGTTCTATCCATATTTATAAAAAAACATAAGTGTTCGGTTAGCTGGTTTGCTTAGTATAGATATGATCCTTCATTACTAATACATAGGCACTAAACCCGTCGAAAGTTTGTGCTATATCGATTAAATTCTAAAAACGTTATTATCATTTTCTCGTTATATAGTGATCATCCCTCGTATGTATTAAATATAAAGTCGCAGTGACTGTTATTTCGTATGTCGGCTACTCGTGTGTCATAGATGTATCAGGTAACCGCAGATACAAAAATGTAAATGCATTATGTGTATGTATTTCATTCTCTTATCAATAGTATTGCATCTAAAGACAAAGCAATAGATAACAATACATTGTTCCCATTTATACAATTTTTTCCTCCAATGTGCGTTGTTTATGGGCCCGAGGCCACCAGTATAGAACAAACTATCACGAGGAAGATCTCATTTTGACGTAACACAACCGAGACACCGGTTCAAAGTGCTTCCGGGCCGTACTATGCTAAAATACATGTAGTTTATTTTTAAAAAATCGATTATGTCTGTTCAAGTACTGTTTTAATGTGAAACGTGTTGATTGTTGGCCACATTTCATAAATGTAGTTCAAATATGACCTGAATGTCAACATTTTAGAGTGTTAAGTTGATATTCTTCTGGATTATCTTTTCCTGGGTGAAGACTGACACTATATGAGTGATTCGGACGAATCAGCTTTTGAGGCATGGAACATAGCGTAGTCTAACCGGAATTGTAATATTCCAAACACGGAACTATCAACATGCCATTTCCTCCAGCTAATTTTGGATTGACAGTGAATGCATTTTATGGAAACAGCCACAGAAAATCACTTGGATCATCAGTGAAACCAAGTGAGATATGTGAATTCCGAGTTATATTGCATATATTTGAAAAGCAGAAATTTACCGGTGTGAAACCATCTCCGTCCTGCGAATGCGTCAGCCTACCTTTTATGCATTATGTAACCCATCTAGAAAGACGTGCAAAAACTCCTCTCTTTACTAGGTAAGTTTTGCTTTCCACTTATTGTTGTAAAAATGTAGTCAATGCAATGTAGCAAAATGCACTTGTTTTAAATTGGTGGTCATTTTCGACAACTACTTTAAAGTTTCAGATTTAAATGTTGACAATGTTGTAAAGTCCATGAGCATATCTGGACCCATCGCTACACAAGAGGACACAAGAATGAAGTCAAATCAATGCTGAACGGCAATCTAAACTTAATTAGTTTCTAAACACTTGAATTGCTGGATGGAAACTATTCTACTACGGTATTCTACAATACATATTGTAAGGTAAAAATGTACATGAGATATTAATGTCACATGACTTACCAAGTACAGCAAAGTTTATTGTGGGTAACATTGCCAAATCGATGGCTTAGAATTAGAAGGTCGTAACTACCAAATCGATATTTTGCGAAAACACGGAAAAACTGTTTGACATTTATTCTTTACTTATGGTAAAACAAACTTTTAAACCCTCATTTTGGTCAACGTGACAGTTTCAGATTTTTATAAAAATGGGCTCATAAGAAGCGCCTTGTGATGCTTATTTTAAATATGTATGAATCTTAAAAGGTCGTAAATGGCACTTACGACCTTCTAATTCTAAGCCAGCGAAATATTCCAACAGGAATAAGGCAGACTAAGTGCATAGTTAAACCACTTTTAAAGACAAAATGAAATAGCATAGACATGTCCGTTTGCATTAGTTACAACAGTTTTAGTCAATATGCTATGTGAATACCAACCAAACACTTATTGCTTGTTCAGAGTGGACGAATCACGTGATGGTTGCATTTCGTCTTTTCTAATGGTGGCGCTCATGTCAAACATTTATTCATATACAATCGTAGAAATGCTTCTAAATGCTAGTAGATATGACACAGGTATGATGTTGTGCAATGAAAACATATACGACCGATAATAACCTTGATAAGTCCGGCATTCGACATAAAACATGACTTGTTTGCGTTAAGACCCAATGCAATCGCGGGTTTCATAACAGAAAGACCGCGATTCGACAGTGTGCGCAGGATAATCATAACAACTACGTTACCTACAGTCAAAAGCAAGATCACTGTCCTAGGGCTTAAGTATTAACACAATCAACAACAATCAACAACAGTGACTTCCATTACTCTTGCGTGTGTGACTAGGCGCTGCCGCCGTAGCTGTGTGACTTAGGTTTGTGTCCTACTATTCCAATCATTCAAGGTTTTGAAGGATCTTCAAATATTGACTTGTACATAAGCCCAATAGCTCAATAACATTCTTCAAAGAGTCAACGCACCAAAGAATGTAGGAGGTATTAGATACGAGGGTCATTCAATAAATTCGTGGACTGGACTCGTCATTTTAATACGCATCGACTCAGAGAATAACTAATTATATCACACTATAAAACTACAGCCTTTCTGACACAAGTGCAGAAAATTTCGCACGAAACGGCGGATTCGTAAAGAAAATATAGCTAAAACAAAACTATCACTTTACCGCAACTACCACACAACGCAAATATATTCTGACGTCATCGACGTTATTGACGTTTTGCTAGTTCTCAAAAAGTAAACCCGAAATTGAATTATGTCATTAGTATGGAATTAAACACGAATTTTTAAGTTGTAAATTATTAAATAGATCTACCACAACATTTTATGTATTCATATTTAAGGATTAAGCTGGACTTAATGGTTGTATGCTAACTTGAAACGCCTAGCACATTTTGATTTGCATTTCCTCAGGCGTCCCTACGTTTGAAAATTTCGTTCGATCTCTGCATCATTTTTAATACAATGCTGCTTTTCAGAACTTGGAGTATGTCAGTAAAACACGAGGACATTGAATACTACATGTTATCCGTTTGCTCTCATTAGCAGTTTATGTGTGTTTGTTGTGTATTTCCAAGACAAGTGCACGATTTAATACTTGCATGAGTGTCCTTGCGTAACATCATCGGCATGTTGACGTAAATGAAAACGTGACAGGCATAGATCAAATACTTCTCAATTCAAACTCAAACAACTTAATAATTTTACCAAATGTCATGATAATATATTGCAATAATCTGGCAAACATATGGGAATGTGAATTAATCAATTCGGAATTTATAAATATACTTAACGGATTTAAAAACGCGACACTGGGGTATGTTGTATGGTAGCAGACAAATCAGGTTTATGCTGATATTTGAATAGTACAGATTAAAGGTAAGTTTGTTGCCGTCATTTTGGTACCACGATAATAAAAATCAAATGAGTATTATAAAATATATTGTACAATTAGTACGTCGATCCAGAAAACGAAAGTCGCATTCTGGCCAATTGGCAGTACGTGTAATAGCCTATTGATGAATTCGAATTGCGCTGGACTCCGGCACAAACTTCTATTCATTTCATGCATCCAAATTGGTTACAGTTATTAGACAACTAACCTACTATGGACGTTGATTTAAACCCAATTGAATATTATGGGACTTTCTGCAGCGACGAATGCGGCTACGCCGACTGAACACCGTACTGCATCTTCAAGTTGTGCTGCAAGCGGGCATTTTAGAACATTAATACAGGTCTATGCGACAACGATGTGTTGCTGTTAGGAATGCTCGAAGACATTGTAACACTGTGATGGACTGTATACATTCTAATTATGTTGAGTCATGTTTTTGTTGGACGTGTGTGTATTGATAAGTGATCCTTTCAATGAAATAAAATGTGTGCAGTTTTCATGGAATAAAGTCAATGAAATCATACCATTAGTTAAATCATCCATAATAGCCAAGTGTCATATAGAATGATTTCTATTTCTGGGAACATTATACCGTATGGTTCCCGCAACAATATCAACACATTTTGAATAATGGGATATCATATCATATTATGATATTCCATTTAATATAGAAGGTTTATATACATGTAGCAGGTATGCTACCCATACGTATGTATTCGACCTTGTTATACAGGCTAGTGATAATCAACGCTGAAATCAATCAGCTGATAAATATGTTACTTTCGTTTTCTGGACAAGTGTCTTATTTGTGCAATAAGTTGTTTAATACACTTTGGGTTTTGTTGCGTTTGGTATCAAAATGACGGCATTGAATTACCCTTTACGAATATATAAATATATGTTTCATAGAAATATCATTTCCTAAAATATATCAACATTACCAAGTGTCGCGTTTTTAAATCCGTTAACCATAGTTGAACTAGTGAAAAGGGTATGTTACGTCGGTCAGGGTGGTAGCGCGTTACTATGGTAATACAACGGCTGATGACATGCTACTGTGTAGCATAATCAAAGATAAATTTGTATCTACGGTAGGTAATAGATAAATGTTGATAATGGTATAAGAAATTATTATTTAAACATTAATATATTAAAATGAGAACGATTGTCTACGAATATATGGAATGACCCTCGTACTATGTACACTATATTAGTGACTTTCTATAGGATTCGAGATTTGGCTTTGGAACATAGAGCTCTGAATTTACAACAGACCTGAGGTTGAGTTAAAGAGGCATTCCCTATAACTTTGAAGGTTTAAATCGATTCAGAAATATTATACATTAAATGAGAATCATTATTGCTTCAACTCCTCAAAAGCTCAACAAAAAGCTCCCACTAATTAGTGAGAAAGATGAAAACATATTTCCGTAATGAGCCAATATAGTCACGAGTTGTTTCCCTTTGACCACATAATAATAAATCGCTGGAAGCGATAAATTATCATCGGTGATTTAAATATATTTTTGACATCATAGATACATATTTGCGTACATTTTCTTCTGACAAATCGGTCATATATTTTGTGAAAGATCGTTCTTGCAATGAATATCAAGTCCACAATAAGAATGTGTTCAACGTCCAGAAAAACAACACATTTCAAAACCCAAAGCAATATCCGCCATCATACCTGTCTGGTCATGCATCAGGAAATTTTCGGATAGCTTGCGTACCCCACGGTCCACCCGTATCAAATCCTTGGAGACGCCATGTGCGCAGCCCATGTGGTCACCGACACTAAATCCGGCAATGATGTGGGGTTCTCCATCACAATGTACTACTGTAAATCGTAAAACCTGTAAATATGTTGTTTTTGGAACAGCGACTGACAACTTCTCAACATATATTACTCAATGTATATTACCGTAGCCATCTACATACAATGGGCATAATCATAGTCAATGACATGTTGTGTGGACATACCATAATTATGACATAAGAGTACAGCATTATGAAGTTTCCTACAAGTGAATTATTTGGTTATTTTGAATCAGCCAATACAGAATAAAGATAACTACAAAACGATGCAAAACAATGCTTGTTGTAAATTTCCGTTGCGCTTTGTCAAGTGCATACCAACATATTACCCCTATTTTACATTTCAAATACACCACGATGAGACAGAAGGCTACAACATGTTTCTCAACTTACTGTAGACCTTTGAAATTTTAAATTGACCATATCGTCTGGACCATCTCATGCGTCTTTGTCTAATTTCGCTTATACGTTGGTATATCCAAAAGTAATGCCACTCCTCCTGTAGCTTATTTGTTTATTGGCGGATATGGATAAAAAAAGGTATCAAAATGTGCCGTAACTCAATTTCAATAAATAAACATCGAACCGCATTATTCGATAATCATCATTGGATTACTGTATACGCTAATATTTCCGCGTGTCGAAAAGTTCGCGAATTTGAAATTCCGGACGTTTCGTGTGCAGAAATGTTAGCGAATTTCCAACTGGAAATTTGCGTAATTATAGCACGTAATACAAATCACAAATATGCGGTATGTAAGTGTATATCGTACGGGGAAAATACCGTGTCACATATACTAGTACATTATGTTTTCCAATTTATTCATTCGAATTTTAAAATCGAAATTGTTAGTGCGTGAATAGATGTTTCTTTCACATATAGAACTGTTTGTAAATAGAAAATAACTTTGGTTGAGGATAGCAACAGCCTTGAAAATGACCCGAATTCTGGTTAATAGGCGAATATAGCTATGAGGATATTTCATGTACGGAAGGCTTTGTGTGCCGTTTTCATTATTACTAGAGGACCGGTAATACAAGTTTTCTTGAGATATGAATATTTACATGAGACATACTAACGAACATCGCCGCAAGTTCGAGTCAACGACGTCATAATGACGTTACTTGCTGACACCTACTCATCCTACAAAAGCTCATCCCTGGTGATTTCTGGCGCCTCCTTCTAAGTCATGAAGCTATTTCAACGACCTTCCAAACTGTGCAACCCAACCGATACTTACTTTCTGCTTGTTCAAACTATTTGAGGTGACCTCTAGATAGTCACACAGCTAAAATTGTAACTCACCACATAATGCTCGCAGTTTTGAACGTCGGGTGGAATTGATGGCGTTATAAATACTCTTGGTGTTCTTTTCGGATCTACTACAAACCGTTCTTAGGACTCTATTGATGACTATGAATTGGCTTAACATGCTTCTCAAAAGCTTATACTGCAGGTACACGAGACTATATTGCCGCCGTGGGTAACGCTAAGTTTCAGTAGGTGAATTTCATACATATTAGGAAACGTGCATTACTACGCGCAGCGTCTTTTTATCACAAATATGACGTGTTTTCGCTAAGTATTCAGAGCGTTAAAAGTATATCGCAAGTTTCAAAATAGATTGACATAAATGAAATTTTAGCAGCAGAGACATAACACTTCGACGGCTTAGAATGAGAAGGTCGTAACTTCCAAATCGATATTTTGAGAAAACACGGAAAACTGTCTGAAAGATTTGTATTAAAATGGCCCGTAAGAAGCGCCTTGTTTGAACCTTAAAAGGTCGTAAATGGCACTTACGACCTTCTTATTCTTACTTGTCCCATCGCGTCACGTAACAATCGTCCGCTTCCGAGAATTATTTTTCATAATAACGCACAAAAGAAAATTGTTAAGATTATGAGAAAAACTCGTACTTTTCGTGTGCGGCGATTTGACGTCATAGGTATATTTTGAATGAACAAGTTTTGTCGGCCATAGTTATTCCCTAGTGTCTACGAGTAGCATAATTATTTTAACTTCCTCTTAAACTGCGATAAAAGACAAAAACATGTATAAAAAAGGTACCAATGTAAAGCTAATGAATAGATCTATCGATTTTTGTAAACCATAAACCGCTGGGGCGGAACAAGCTCGAGACTTACGTACCGTGAAAGACGATGCAATGTCATATCGAACATCCCTCGTATTCTGTGCATTTTTGTGAAATATAGTCATCATATTTAAATTAGACTGAAGTTACGGTGTGAAAAATTACGTGGTTTCACTGGCACTATGCACGATTTTATAGCGTCCATGACATTACTTTTGGACATACCCACGTGTTATTTCGGTTCTTGCTTTGTAACTGTAAGTCTTTGATTTCTGATTATATATAAAGTATTCCATTTAATTTTCTGAGACAGCTGTCATGAAATACTTCTACTCGTTAACAATAACAATCGGAGTGAAATGAGTTACTGATATCAATAAAAGTGCATGACATTATATATTTATTCTTGAATAACAAAATATAACAATTGCTAAGTTTAATGCGTTTTAATTCCATTTACGCTTTCTACGGAAGGTTGGATTAACCCAACACCTTTTCTGCTCGTTGATTGGTCAGTTACAGTAAGCTGTGGCCTAATAAATTTTAATGCACAATACAAGTGTAATTCGTCAAGATTCAGTCCTAGGACAATATTTTTTATTATGTGTATATGCTTTGTATTAAACAGTATTACATAAATGACTCGCCTATTGGAGTATCTAGAGAGTGAAATAAAAAAAATTAATTTCACGCTATAATAATTATACAGTAGTGACTATTTCAATACAGCAGCGTGAATAGATGTTCTTCAAACAGACCGTGACCAGAGCTGATATACAGAAATACATAGAGATAACCAAAATTAACATTACGGGTACAATAACTTCGACAGTATAATTTCAATGAAGGGCGTGCTACTACTTTTATAACCTCCTGTGTTGGAGAGGTCATACAATAAATACAGAACATTTTCACGAAAATGTTACATATTGTGGAATATCATACCAAGTGTAAAGTTAATAGTGATACCACAGTAGTGACAGAAAACAACATAATACAAAGGTAGGATATTTTTAACTAGCAGTATTTTATTAATTTATAATATAATTTCATAAATGCGCGCACTAACTATACTCAGCGGCTTTGAAACCACTTTTCAAACTTGAATATTTTTAATTAAGGATCCTGTAAAGTGTCAAAATGACCGAGCATATGCAAAACATAGAAGTCTCAAAATAATCAAGAATACTGGACCGAATTAAACAATATTTACACACTTGAAAACAAAGTATCTAATATATCAATATATATGTATAAGTTGTTCACACATAAAGTAGTTTTTCTGTATTTGAGACATAATTGACAAATAAAACACGGTCACGTGTAAAACCTCAAAAACATTTGGAAAGCTCCAGAGGAAAGAAATAACCCCATAATGAATTGCAGAGAACTTAAATGTAGGTACTGCTACAATTAGAATATGAATGCAATCGTCCTCGAGCCATTTTGTATTTTTCTAACTGTCAAAACTTTGCTCTTCAATAGTTAAGAATCAAAGAAGGTTGGAACAGAATCAAATAACGTTACATGAATGAAAAGAAGATAGTCGTGAGATTCATATGCAATAAATGACACTTACATCACCGACGTGCTTAGTTCATAATAATGGAATGTGTCCCGGTCATTCAATTTGTTTACCACTTATCGTCCATTTTGTTCATGCTTTTAAATCTCTCCGCAAATTCGAATTTTTAAAATCCCCATATTCCGTGACATATAATAAAAATAATATTAAAATATAATGTTTAAAGTAAATTGAAACAGAGAAAAAGAAGAAACAATACTGGAAATATCTGAAATAACAGTTTTGAGCAAGAATTATTTTACTAAACTACACTTCCGGCAAATAACGCTAGCTCTTTGACCGGTGGCAGAAAACAATAATATTGACGATTTCTTCGATTTATAAGGTAATTGTCGTATTGAAAGCGCATATTTGATAAGATATGGTTATTTTCTAAGCATATTCATTGTTAGAAAATGCGAATTCCTACGTAAAACGCCCAGATCACTCTAAATCGAACAGGTCCAGGGCATGATCACGAGGTTGGTGTGTTCATTGGCAAAGCATGCTCGTGTACGGTGTTGAGGCAGGGACTTCCATGTTACTGCAGCGAATTGTGTTGAAATGTTATGTTTTCAAATTAACCTTTGCCAATTAAAACCACTTTTCTTAAATTAAATTTGTGTATTTAATGTTCAGTGGCGAAAATTCATAAGTTTAAATGCAACTCATTATTATTAGATAAATACGTCACACAGGCACTTGACCTCCATACTTTAAAATAGTTCCCTAAATTTTTGTGACATTTTTACATTTTTTTTATGACTTTCCAATGCATGTTGCAGGATTGTCAAAGCATATTGTCATGATTCATTGGTAGTACTACCTCAAAATGGGTTCATACAACATATTGGCTGAAGGAATTAATTCAATTCATTGAAATAAGTGTTTTTGATAATTTCCTGTGCACATGGTATGTTGTTGCAGAAGCAACATTTTGGATTCTATTTTTATTATATGTCAATTTAAAATGTGTTCTGTAATGATTTTCCTACGTATGGCTGTATATTAGGAAAATATTGACTTTACATCTGCAGAATTATTGCCTCGTCAAAAAATAGTCATTTGACACTATACATGAACCTTAATATGTTAACTTATGAAATTCAAATTTTGTATAGTTGTATCGGTATAGAGAATAATATACTCGTTCACTTTTCAACTAAGTCCAAGAAAATACGTTAAAAATCACTCACCCATAACGGAATACCTTAAAACTTCATTTTTCCGTGAAATGCTGGACAGCTTACCAGTTGCTCACTTATAGGAGAAAAGTTGTAAAGTATTTGGTTGGATTAAGGGGCGTACACACAGTAAGTTTTGTAGTATTTTACTTTTACTTTTATTCCTCCAATATTGAAGATATACATGTACATTGTATATACATAATATATTTACATACAGATACTATACCATGTTAATATATTTACATACAGTTGAAATGGTTTTTAATATGCATACCGATATCAACAATTATATAAGTACAATGATTGCGTGTTCTTAAGTATATACATATCCCTTGTAACATACATAGATGGTTCAAATCGTGTCTTATTTCACTGAATGTTTTACCTTACCGAAACGAAATATAAGATAAAACAAGTGAGATACTGACACTACCCCAGTAAACAACTGCTCGTATTAAGAAAGTTAACTAGCTATATATGTATAGCACGCTATACAAGCTTACATACTGCTAAGGCAATAAGTACATTAAGTAACATCACACCATCATTTGTAACAGCGAGGTCGAGAATTAACTTACACTGCTCCAATACATTCATGTTTATAAGTTTTCCGAACTCTTCGTAATCTATACAGTCAATCACAAAATTCCATAGATCTCTATGGCCATTACAAACACAGTAACATAACCAGTGCACTACCATATTATCAGTTACTAATGTGCATTTTCTGCATCGTTGTATGTATTGTATTGATGTAAATTTCATGACTATATTGAGAATTTGTCTACATATATAGATGTATACTGATTATCATACGACACAAAAGAGTTCCTGGGACCATTACATATATGTGAACAATTTACAGCATTGAGATTACAATCAAACATAAACGTTGATAATAGTTTGTCACGTGTACTTAAGTGCGTAGTATTGACCCGAGCATTAAAATCACCTAGGAAAACTGTTAATCCTTGCTCACAATATGAAAGATACAAGTCATACAGTATTGCTATACAGTCATCGTACTATCAATACTGTGATTAGTACATGGCAAATACACCTGGAATATAAATATATAGTCTTTGGGTGAGAACTGTAACTGTATGCCCACAATTCTATCACTGTCAATATTTAATGGTACCACACTACTGTCATATTTTCTATGCCATAAAATGGCGACACCTCCTTTACCAACCTTCCGCTTGTTGGTAACATTCGTCAGGTCATTGTCACATACCGCATGATAATTATAAATACTAGAAATATTTCCAAGAAAATATATATTATTTGAATTTAACCAATGTTCTGAAATCCCACATATATCTATTTCACCTCCTGTTATTACATCCCACAGGTAGGACGCACTAGACGTGATACCTGTCACATTCCATGTTATCATATTCAACCCGTTATGAATCATTAGACAAAATTATAATATATCACACTTAAAGACACACTGTTTGAACATACTATTCCACGTCTACACTAAGACCGTCATAACGATTGGCACTATCGTTCGTGCTCAGATAACGCTCTGTCGTGCTCTCAGCTGACCGACGTCTTCGATCATCCCGTCTCATCCTCGGGGGTTGTTCACGTGTCTGCTGCCTCGATCTCCTAGGTCTGCATGTAACGTAGTCTGGCCAAAAACCTCGATCCAGCACCAGATCTGCATGTTCATCAGCCATTACGCAGTCGATGCAAAATCGTCAACTGTGGGTACCCTTAATTAAGTCTGATACGCACTTTATGTGTGTCGTTACGTAGTGGGAACACACTTATAGTGGTTACTTTCGGGCCCTTACTGTTTATGACAGTACCTAACACGTCTGTGTTCACTTTGTTTGATAAACCTAGGACACAGTAACGCTTCGTACGTTTCCGTCGTTGATCCCGAAACTCATCGTTCACATAATTACTACCATCTGCCAGTCCGGTTATATGTACTGGGATATGTACTCCCGTGGTTGTCGTAGATCGTTGAGTAGAACGCACATGCTTGTTTGTAGCTGTCGATTCCTGACCACTTCCATTGTAACCGCTATTGGCATTGTCTACATACGTATCTGTATATTGGTCCTTACAGAAACTGTCTGTTTTCACTGGAGTTTGAGTTTCGTGAAATGTGTTCGTGTTCAAACTGGCAATAGTCACAATGTTTTCAGTTTCTAAGAAACTTTTTACAAGTCTGATACGATCTTCTAGTTGAAAGAATGTCCGACACAATGAGCTCGCGATATTATGAACAGTATCACGTGATTTGAACATACACTGCTTTACTTCAAGGCTACAGCTCTGCAGATCAGTCTTAATGCTGTCCAATATTGATTTTGTCCTTACGTTGCACTGACGTCTTCCTCACTTTGGATGTACTTATAAGTGGTTTCAATACATTACAGTCACCACCTTCTGTAACCTCTATGATGCTGTGGATATCTTGCACTAACTTCACCGCCACTGGCTCACTGGCTCACCAAATCGCGTTGACACCCTACGTTTCAAGTCAGCATTTCCGAACGGGACATTAGAGTGCACTAATTTCAGATGCTTAAAGTACTCTGTTCTTAATCGCTCTAAGTCCATTTCGCTCGATGAGTAGTCTGAAAGAATTTGAGCTACAAACATGTCTCTTGGTAACTCCCTATACTTCTTAACTATAGAGCGATATTCCTCTAGAACCTCTATGCGTTCTTTCAGCCGAGTCATAGTCACTATAATATCATCCGACATATTACCCGATGTCGATTCAGTATAGATCTCATCAGCTTCATCCAAAATGTTAAACTGCACTGATATATCATCCATTGTTCACATTCAAAGTCAGAACTTTCAATTCAATATTTAATTCACGTTCATTTCATTATTACAGTCCATATTCCGGTGTTCTTTATCATGTACGGATTATCGCGCCTTTATCACTACCTTAGAGGGCGGCTAAGTCATGCGTGACGAAAAATCGATCAGGAGTGGTGAGCAATATTCAAAATCCATACATCAAAACAACAATGTCCATTCACTTTGATCTTTACATATACATATAATGCATTCCAATCGATTCGAACAAAGTATTATCAAAAATAGTGAATTAATCAAAGTTTATAGTCAAAGTTATCATACAGAATATGTCTACAACTCACTCATGAATTCAATAATCCAACAGTCCATCCAATTTAATCCAATATATAAATATACTAGTACTCGTATACTTTTCAACTAATTCAATGAAAATACGTTAAATTCACTCAGCCATAACGGTATACCTTAAAACTTCATTTTTCCGTGAAATGCTGGACAGCTTACCAGTTGCTCACTTATTGGAGAAAAGTTGTAAAGTATTTGGTTGGATTAAGGGGCGTACACACAGTAAGTTTTGTATAGATCTACAACGAACTTCGAAATATGACCCCTGGACCAGTCCATATACCAAGGTTGAAACGATATTTACCGTTATTTTATGAAAAAATACGGATAGATTTGAGAAAATCTCACTTTACTTGTACTTGGCAACATGGCTTAGTGGATAAACTGTTCTCTTGTCAGAAACAAACTTTTATATAGACTGTGGGTTCGAGTCCGCTGCTATACTCATTTACAATAATAAAATTTCTATATCCATATTTTTTTATCGTTTTACGTTTATATTTTAATTCTTATATTTGATTAATTTTACGTTTTATAACTAATAAAACACGCTTTGTTTCCTTTACACTAATTTAGTCTGGATATTGTATTTATAGCGTCATTGGTTTCGCTGCAATCACCATTTTAAGAATTTAAGTAGAAACGTCAGAATTAGCTAAATGTATGTTGTCAGTTGTCTGTGTGGTGCAACGGTCATAGTACATCGCTACCAATCGTCTATTTTGTTCTTTCCAGTGTGAGTTCAGACCCACTAACGAACGGTTTTTTTATTTAATAAACTAATGCTTACATTAATGCTATATGCATACATTGTACTACCTGATTATGATCACATATCATTATATTTTTTCTTTTTATAGTTTCCGTTATTCTTTTTTCAAATATTCATTATATCAATTATATGTGTCAGAGTCAGTGTAAGTATCAATTGAATTACAAGTTACGACGCTGGGACAACCTTATATGCAGTCTATATGTTAGCTCTTGTCAGTCTGACAACCCCCTCTCGCACACTGACAAGCGAAAACTTCAGTCCTATTTTCTTCTCATCCATACAACTCCTATGTACGTTCTCGATGAGATCTTTCACGTCTTCGCTATATCTATGTACCAGCTATGACATATTTTATGTGCTTTTATGCACTGAAACTTTTATAATTAAGCATCTCTTTGTAAATAGACAAGCACGAAAAATGTTTGCCGAGCAAAATTTAAAAAATATATAGTGAAATGGGATTCGAACTCATTCGTTCAGTTTTGAAGTTTACGTATTCACAGTAGCTTAGCCGACTGCGCTATGCGCTCTACTTGATTTGTGAATTCTTAATGCATGATTTATTAGTAAATACACCCCTATAACCTGGATTATTCGAAAGTTAAAAGTACATTTACGCCCGAGTGCTTGTTGTAGATCTATAGTATACGTCTTGACCTATACGTCAAGATGTACTGTGTAGTTACATTTCCCATACATTTTTTTCTCGAGATGTACACCTTCATTGTTACAAAGTGGAATGAGGGATATGTATTGGCATGATGGACACGTGGTAAAATGTACATCCTCTCCGTAGGTGGGGTATCCATATGACCGATCAGTGTTACGTCGATTTCACCCATAATTAGTATCCTCTATTCCTATAAGTTCGTGCACAGCTACAAGTTCGTGCGCTTTAGTAGAACGTTGATTACTCTGCCAAAACTATCATTTTTCAGCCAGTCGATTAATGCAAAAACTTGTTTATAAAAACAGCGTTTCTTACGTTCGTGGCGAGTTTTGTCCGAGCTCCGATTTTTCTGTTTACATATTCACCGCTTCCAGTCGCGAAAACCGGAGACCTTTGATTTTTTTATTTTTCATTAGATGCGATATATTATCGATCGGAAAAGCTGCTAATCTACCGACACCAAATCAAACTTTATTTTATGCGACATTTTATTGGCGAAATATTTTGCGTGCGGTCTTGATGACGTCATCAACTTATGAGCACGAACTCACAGGTCACAATGTCTATTTCACGACTGCAGACTGCATGTAGCATTGAGGCTGATTTTGCCATTTTTAGCAGTTCGCAATTCAATTTGTGTTTGGATTTGGTTAAAAGATAGATAATTGATGTTGTTGACCATAAAGATGGTTCCATTGTTATTATTTTTGTGCTGATCTGCCCATTTGAAATTTTAGGTGCACGAACTTGCAGGAGTAGTGGCTATGTATGATTAAATTCATTAGCTATGTCCAATCCATGGTAGGATTCATATCACCCTTTCACCTGTAGGTGTTAATCATTTCAACAGCCTTTTGCATGAGGCATACACGTCTACAAATGAAGCTAAGCCACTTACCCCAAATCAAAATTAATATATATACGACATTGTGGGATGAGGGTATCATACTCGAGGGTACAACACCCTATGTTTTATCCCATACTCTGACCATTTTTAAGAGGTGCTGCATTCTCCAGTGTCAAATTTTAAGGGAGGGACCAACCCAGTGAATGGTACTTTGCACTGCAGCTTTAGCATATTTTACTACAATCACTACCAGAGAACATTCTACTCCATGGTTTGATTTATAACGTTAAGCTAAGAAGAAACTTTCTTAACGAATGTTAACGTTTATTCAACGTTTTATCAACGTTGAAGTAGTAACCATTTATTTTTTGTTAATATAATGTTGTACTTTCGTTGATAATGGTTGCAACTATTTTTGTTCTAATATAAAATGTTGATTTCTGTCTCATGTACATGTACAATGATGCAAGCAACATCATATTAAACAACTCAAATATGTGGTCGTTCTGACTAAAATTATGAGAGACCAGTATTATAAACTAATAAAAATACCTACTTTACAACAATAAATGAAAGCTACTAAGTATCTTACAAGTCGCTAACTTAATCATGTTTTAGATGGTCAATGTTTCATATACTTTTTGTACCTGGATTAAACGTTGTGCGCCTGCTGAGTGGTTACAGTGGGGAGCGGTGGCCTAGAGGTAGGGCGAGCGCTTCGGGATCGAGAGGTCCCGGGTTCGACCCCCCCCCCTCTGGACCACTGGTTAATTTCTCTGAGCATGACCCACATGCTCCACTCCACAATGGTGTAAAATGGTACCTGTAAGGGCAGTGTCTATTCCTTGGCGACGCAGATCGATGTTGGTTGCCACATCACAACACAGGAGAGAATTATGGGTTTCTATAGGTAGCTCAATGACCAGGGGAAGTTGAAATGTCAAAGGGTGCTTGAGCGGCCTAACAGCTGAAAAGAGCCCTAGAAAATTGGTAACTTAACTTTCTTAAGATTTGTTATATTTGTATGCTTAAAATGGGTCGATATCTGAATGAAGACCACTTAGTTATTGAGTAGAAAATTCATGGTAACTTAACTTAACTTTTACTGCAATAAACAATACCATACAATAAACTTGTCAACTTGTGTATACTCCTTTTTAATTCTTTAAAGTGGAGATAATATTATGCGTGAACATAAAATTCTGCAGTGATTTAATTCTGTAAATTCAGCTTGGACCGCAGAATAGCAGAAAATTCTACCTCGCAGAAGTAACCAGCAATATATACGATACGTTGGCTATTTCTTTTTTCAAAAGCATTTTCTTTCTTGGCTTTATTTGGTGCCAATCGTCGTCGTCATAATTCAATAAAGACTGCGAAAACTGACAATGACTAAACTATGGTCTCACCAACGTTTCTGATGTTTCATCATCTTATTACTACATGAACGCAAAATTGAGTTTTGGCTTCTAGAGAAACAAGACTCTCACACATCTTTAATCGAACCATATAATGTTAGAGACAAATCCACAAGCATAATGGCATACTATATTTTTCCCTGTGAACTAATAAAATGTATAAATTAACTTTCATATTTCAATTTATTTATACTTTATTGACCCCGGTGGTATAAGTAGTTCATGATAACGTCCATTGTATCCAACGTATATCAAATTGAAGAAAATTTATCTTTTATGGGTAAAACATGCAAACTTCGCTATAGACGTCCTCCCATTAAGATGTACCAGTTAGCGTATAATAATGTTTAGATATACGCTTCGGTAATTTGCAAAGCTACCAACAATACATGCGCATTGAGGAAAATAAATTCATGAGCGTACGAGGCTATCAAATTTCAATGTAAGAAATGAAATAACATATACAGTGTGTAGAATCATGTGATCAAATTATTTGAAATGAATATCGTTTTACACTCAAAATATATGCTATTTCGTCCGCTAACGCTGAGTTTTTTTTAATTATAGCGATCGTGCACTTTATATGAATATATTATACAGCCTAAAGAACATCTCATTTATGTTGGAACACTAGACAATTACCAATTTTGCTCTATCTAGCTGTTGTTAACTATTATTTCACTTGATTGGAAACTGTATTTGGTCGAGAATCAACTAAAACAGCTCAAGATAGAGCGAACTCGGTGCTTGCCGGGTATTCTTACATATACGGGATGTACTTCAGGCTATATAATACAACCATATTAAATGCACGATCGTTATAATCAAGAAAAAACTCACCGTTAGCAGTCGAAATTGCAATAGTTTTAGTGTAAAACTGGTATTCATTTGATCACATGATTCTACACACTGGTATAGACTAAGATACGACAAAAGAGGTGTTTAAAATTACTAGTATTTAGAAACTGACAACTTCCAACACTTGGATGGTGATGTTTCCTGGACAATTTCATAACGAGTAGATTGAGTGGATTGGGTGGATTGAGTCGCCAAACGCTTAGACTTTAGTTCTGTATGATTAAAACAAGAAAAACCATTTTTTCTACGAGTCGGACGACAGTGAATAAATCGGAAAAGACAAATACTCGTTTTTAAATAATTATTTTGATGTAGATCTATTTATTAGATGATATTCGAGTTGATCAAGAACAAAATAGAACATTAAATTTATTTATTTCAGATAATATGCGTGTTAAACAAAATAACTCCAAGATATCGTATTGTGTCATCTCCGTTGCGTCTGGTCCGTTGAAAAATGTCCGTTTCGGTTTTTGATCACACCGTTCCGTGGTTTCCGGGAAGTTGTTGTTCTCGAATAAAAGGCTGGAAGCGATTTATTATTTCAAAAATTTAAATATATATTTTGATCATTATGGAGACATATTTCGGCACATATTCTTCTTACATGTTAAAACGATTTAGTGTTTTATGTTAATTTATGTCATTAAATGAGGTAGTGAGTAATAACATGCTGGAAATAGGATATGCCCGTTTAAGCCACTTCTATAGTGTAAAAATATGTCAGCTTTCTTTGACATTTAGTTAACGATGTCCGGGTGTAAAAACTTTTTAAAAAAATGTTGAGGACTGCATTTTAAACATTTTATTATATTGTATATCCATTAAGACTCCGTGTGATTTTTAAAACACTTTTATTGTCATTTAAGAGAGTAATTGCTATTTTTATTTCCCTGCACCCAGTGTAAGAACGTACTGCAAAAACAAATGGAGTCAACTGCATGATAAATAAGATAAGTCTCCAACAGATGACACAACAAAAACACGAGTGTGGTATAATCTTATGATAATGATTATTTGTTCAATCAAAAGTGTAAAAATGGTGTTTGGTCTAATTATGAAGTAGATAAAAATTAAAATGTATCCCACCCTCCTTGAAATTTAGGCATTTTTTGTGCATATTGCCAATTATTACCCTATTGATAAATGGCGATAAAATATTAACTAAACAATTGGCACCATTGATTTTTTTTCTAAAAAAGCTTCAATGTGTGTGTAATGTTATAACAAAATTTTGAAAGGTTTTACCGAGCGGTTTTGAAAATATGCATTTCGCAAATCCATAGTAACCTGATTTTCTTCTATTTGCCACATATTTTTTCTCCAAATTACACTATAAAGTGATGTTATGAAGCCAAAACATTGTCTTATAACTAAAAAAATAGAATAAAACTATTTTGGCTCTAGTTGGGGTTGAACCCACGGCTTAAAGGAAATCAGTCAATTTGTCACTTGAGAACTCTTCAAAAGGAGACTCTTTATTGCACCCGGATATCAAAGTTGTTCTCACTTGCATCTAAGATTAATCGCTCGCTTAGATTGAGAAGGTCGTAAGTTATAAGACGCATACATATTTGAAATCTGCATTACAACGGGCTTCTTATGAGCCTATTTTTGGAACTTGTCATGTTGACTAAACTGAAGTCCAAAAAGTTTTTATTCAATAAGTAATAACTTAAAGTAGTTTTCGGACAGTTATTTTTCTTGTTTTCTCAATATCTATTTTGTACTTACGGCCTTCTCATTCTAATGATGGTATCTTTAAACTGATATTTGGCTGAAAGATTTATGCAGCTGTTTATATTAGTATCGGTTATTGGTTATATAAATGCAATGTACTATTCATGCCTATTTCAGATTGTAAATGTGTGAACATCGGGGTTGCAGATGGTATCCAAGATGAGAAATCGAATTTTGGTCGTATTCGGGTAAGTATATTGATGACTTGTGATATGCAAGAATAACGAGAAGAATAATTACTCTTTCTTTCCCTCTCTCCTCCCCCCTTCATATCCTGTTGTACATTGACGTTTCTGTGTTGAGTTCTTTCTTTCATACAAATTATGTATGTATGTCAAAATGTTTCGTCCTTGTTCATTGTATATACGTATTGATTGTTATTGTTATGTATGCATTTAACAGTCTATTAGTAACATTTAACGTCACATCATTTAAAGTCTGGAACAAGTTAGAAACACGTATGAGTAATTGCCCGAACATCACACATTAGTGCATGAATATGTATCCCATATACTTGTACATAAAGTATTTGGTTAATTAACTACACGTGTAGCTCTCATACTTGATATAGAGTAAAGGTTCTATAAATGTAATGTATTTTTCAAAAGTTCAAAAGTGGCCAGAATTTCAAGGTATTAAAACAAGATTAGACTTTCGATACAGTGTATATCACTGGCTTAGAATTGCGATTAGTACAGGACCTTATATGACTCATACAACTTTGAAATCTGTATAAGGAGCTCTTATGAGCCTTTTTTCATCAAAATCGGAACATGGCATGCTGACCTAGCTGAAGTCCAAAAAGTTGTTTATTCCATAAGTAAAATGTTGCTGTCAGATTTCTTCTCGTTTTCTAAAACAACGATTTTGTACTTGTGACCTTTTCATTATAAGCCAGCGATATCTTCATAAAGTGATTCAATCATACCAAACAATGTTGAAACTACTTCCCATTCAAATTCGTAAATTATTTAAAACGTTATGCTGCACAATGAAGACTCTGTGCCAAGACAATCAGTGTGGTACATTAAAAACCAACGCCATCGAAAGTTAAAATCAAACTTAACCCGATGGATTATGCTGTATGATGTTAAATGTAAGCTTTTGTATTACAGGCAAATGGAAATACCTCAAATGAAAACAGTCAACTCTATAAAACATTAAAGTCTAGACCACAGATTGAGGACGTATTATATATTTGCAATTATATGTATACATAATACTAATAAAAAGTAAAAGTTATGTCTTTTTCAGAATCAGTTTTCTTGGAATACTATTTATTGGCTGGACACTATCATCAGGTAAATTTGGCTATGCTATAGCAAGAGTACAGACCTTCAACAAGAACAATAATGGGCATGTATTGTTAGCAGATGCTCCTATACTAAACGTAACGGTTAATACACATATTGGGAAATACAACATAACACGTGACAGAGTAAATAACGTTGCTTTCCTGAAAGTTCACAAGGCCGGATCTACAACGATGCAGAACCTGTTGTTTAGATTTGGTATTAGGCATAATCTAAACATCTTATTGCCGCGACATGGGCATCAATTATACGGCAAAATGAACACAGCCATACCACTAAAACCACCCGAAACATATAATATATTCGCTTGTCATACTACATATTCGAAACAAAAGTTCGACAAGCTTATTCCGACAGGATCGGTAAAAATCGGTATTGTCCGTGAACCGGTTGACAGACTGGTGAGTGCTGCATATTATTACCGCGATGCCATGCTTGTGAATTATCTAAGAAAAATTCCGAAAGCAAATTTTATTCATAATTTGATTAATCATCCAGATAAGTTCGATAAAAATGCTTTCTCACAAACTCACAATGCAATGGGAATGGATTTTGGATTTCGATCAACAATAAAGTTGACGGACAAAGACGAAATAACGTCGTACCTTGAAAGTCTGAATTCTGAGTTTCTACTAGTGATGATTATGGATAAGTTTGACGAGTCCCTGGTTATGATGAAGAGATATTTGTCCTGGTCTTTTCTCGATATTATATATTTAAAAACCAACTCCCATGGACATAAGCCTGTTGTGCTAAATAAAACCGAACAAGCAAAAGTGAGAGAGACGAATTTTCTTGACTTCGCAATATACGAATATTTTGCAAAAATATTTGACAAAAAACTCCAGTCAATGAGGAATGATTTCAACGAAGAAGTTAAACAGTTTAGAGATTTACTCAGCGAAGTTCATACATTTTGTTCACAAACAAACCTGCAGGATAATTCAAAACTGTTCGTTGATAAATCAACCTGGGATGAGGAATTCACACTACTTGGTGAAGAATGTAGATGGATGACCACGAAAGAGATTACGTTTATAAAGAAAATGAGAAATGGAAAAATTGAATACAACGAATGAATGAGTGACACCTTTTTTATACAGTATTCCATGAAATTACTGAGAAGCAAAACTTGAGTTGCATTATTTCAAATTAGGATTGGGAAAATATGCTTCATGCACGTGCATTTTAATAGATCCATCTTTAGTCTATATGAAATACGTACAGTTGGTAAATTATAGTTGAAATATGGTTTTGTGGTACTTATAATGACAGTTTTGTCAGAAAATTAGAATTGTTTATACAATATATTAATTTTTATCATGAATATCATGTATTTTTGTTATGTGCTTTAAACGCATTATATAGTGCCTTACGTAATGAGCTTTTCATTCCGAAATGGTTACATCAGATAGAAACTGTGCATTATGGCAAATAGTAATGATAGTCTTATATTTCTGATAGCAAAATGGGTGTATTAATTTACAAATTGAAGGTCCGAGTTTCTTCAGAGTCAAGTTAGTACGTAGACTGATGTTTGCTACATTTGTACTACTGCTATAAAATAGCACATCAATACAACAGTCAATAGATCGTACTCATATTTATCATATATATGTAAATTGTATTTACCATTATATGTTTGTTCCATGAAACCAATTCACATTATTATTGTTTTGGTGAAATGTCTATGTTCACATACATGTATTGTTTGAAATTGGCTGTACACGTATTTTAAAGTGAAATTGTTAAATTCTTAATTGTTATGTTAAATATGCTGTCATAAATACTGTGTATGCGATTTGTGTTTTTTTTAGTTCGTACTTATCTGAAACAAAGTGTTTGCTGTTGAATAATATGTCATATATTTCTTTATATATTCGCGCTAATAATAAAAGAAAAGGTCTTATAATAACAACAGATATTTTGAAAAACCTCAAAAGTGGTTCATCTTGCCCCGGTCTCCCTATCGTAAAGCCTATAAATTAAGAAAAGGCGCTGGCGTTGTAAAAACCCAATCTCAGATGATTACATAGTTAATTCGTCTGACGGTGTGTTATAAAAGAGACAAGACATCAACTAGTAACACGTTTGTTTACGCAATAATGACACGACTGAAATAGGCGTTTCTGGTTGATATAGATGGCGGGAAAAGACAAAGGGGAGAAATCGGTTGTTTCTGATTACCAAACACATTTCCAAAGGCCGTCTGGTACCATTCCTTACCGGACACAAACAATGCACAGTACTGTATGATGGCGCTACCACTTTTCTTTCCTCATCTCCTTAGTCAAAACCATTAATCGGTTGGATTCATGCTCGTTGTCGATATAACTTGACTGCATGTAAACATTTGCTCTTTAACAACATTAATAAAATCAAAAGGATTATGCAAAAATGTAGATCTATACAATACAATACAAAACAATTACAAATCATTTATTGCATCAAAACATACATGTTTTATAGCAATTACAAAATAATACAAAAGATGGAAAGGCACGGATTAACTGAAGTGCAAATTAAGGCAATTAAGTCAAATGCAAATAAGCATGTTTAAAAAAGAATTGTTATCCATCAACCATTGCTTAAAGTGATGGTTAGCCTGCAACAATTACATTGCTTAAATAAAGATGAACATGCATAAGCATTTTAAACGGCTATCTGGTTGATGCATATTGTATCTGTATACTGAGGAATATGTACAAGCTAAACATAATGTATACTGATTATAACGGATTATTAACGATTACAATGAATGTTGTCAAAATAAAAACTAACAATAGTGATACGGAATCAAGTGCTGGTGCCTTATCCACCAAGGTTGTCTACAACTGTGAAATGTTCCATTTGCTCTAAGATTGTTAAAGATGTATCGATTTTGATAACAAAATATGTATTCATATTTAGTGATTAATAACACATAATCAGATAAAATTTCACATGATTAAATGTATTTGCAAAGAAATGGCGGTGATTATCAATTTTGTCAATTTTAAGTCTTAGTCTTACAACATTGGTGAATAAGGCCCCTGGACTACATGTTAACATTTGCACTATTAAACATTAATAAAATCAAAAAGATTGTACAAAAATCTAGATCTAAACAATGTATATAAGAGTACAAATTAAGACAATTAAGTCAAACAAGCATGTTTAAGAAAGAATTGTTATCCATCAACCATTGCTTAAAGTGATGGTTAGTCTGGCACAAATAATTTACTTAAAAATTATTATGCATGAGCACTTTAAACGGCTATCTGGTGGATGCATATTGTATCTGTATACTGAGGAATATGTACAAGCTAAACACAATTAATACTGATTATTGCGGATTATTAACGAAAACAATGAATGTTGTCAAATTAAAAACTAGCAATAGTGTTACGGAATCAAGTGCTGAATAGTTCCTATTCAATGTTGTTGACCACGTCGTAGTAACATTTAAAATTTTAAAGCATTCACTGTTGTAAATTAGTAGGCAAGAAAAATACAGGTCAACACAGGTCATTGTAAAGGCTTTAAAACACAAATATGGCATGACTGAGTTTTTGTAAAGTCCGTCTGTGCTCATTAAACATTCAACAATGAAGGCATTTTAAAGATTCTGGCAAATTGCGGTGGCCTAGGGGTAGGGTGTGCGCTTTGGGATCGAAAGATCCTGGGTTCAACCCCCCCCTACACGAGTGTAGGTTTCCAAAGATCAGGGGAAGTTAAATGTCAAAGGATGCTTGAGCGGCCTAACAGCTGAAAAGAACTCTAGAAAATGGGTAACTTAACTTTTTTTAATCAGAAACATATCATTCTAGAGCAAATGTATTGAAACGTATGAATTTCTGATGGATACAAATGGCGGGAAAAGACTATGGAAAAGAACTCGGTTGATGCTAATTACCAAACACAATTCATTCTAAAGGCCGCCCGTACCATTCCGTACCGGACACAAGCAAGCAATACACAGTACAGTATGGTATGGTGCAAACTTCTGCATTATATATCTGAACATATTACAGATAGGGTCAACATACTTTAATCACCTTGACCTTTGCCTTATTGTACGCCTAAGAACAACATTTTGTGAGTCAAAAATACCACAAAATATTGCTTTTTGGGATACAATCTAAACCATTGCCATACTAGCACAAACTTATGACGTTCCTTACCATTGAAGCATTTGATTATTTTGAATTCACCTAGCTATGCAGGAATAGGAGATATCGTACTTAGAAAAAAATCATTTGTGTTTTTCCAGGTGCAACATATGTTGTTGGCGGCAGGAATCTGTTGCACTCTTTACAATTATATCTAGTTGAGAATAATAACATTCCCATTGAGGTTACATATTTTAAAAATAATTTGGTTCAGGTGTAGATCATTAACTATCTCTTATTTATGACAAGCTAAATAAAGCGTCTTAATCAGGCTTTTTATACAAAACTTGCATAGTTTACGCTGTACGGTAAAAGTTAAAAGTCCTGTTGCCATGACAACAATCGCTATTTTGTTCTTCAAAAGGTCAGGATCGTGTCAAATTCAGGTATTTTTTGCATATATTATTTAACAAATGTTTACGATTATGTTTTCGGAGACTGCTGTTTTGAAATACATACATTTAAAATTTGGTGATATGTATTCTTAATATTACAATTGGAGTGAAATGTGTTATTACTGTCAATAAAATTGTAGGCCGTTCAGTATTGTAAAGGTAAAGTTTGTTTATTATAGTGTCACCCCTATTGAAAGGGCCAGTCAATTCTGACTTATGAGACACTTACGTATATTTCATGCTTACAGTACCTTCCCGAATCCCTTCTTGTAAGCCGCTACCGAGCAATAAGTCTTTTAATAGTACAATAATGTGAAAAATGAAGTTTACTATTCTTCGAACAGACCGTGACTGCCGCTGATAGAAACATATAGAGATAACTTTCCCGGTAACCATAACGGGTACAACAACTCGACGATATAATATTATGGAAAGCCTTGACTGTCTTATACGTACAAAATGAACGTTGTTGTGTCCAAATAGCAATATATTAAGCCACGTTGTCAATAGATTAAGTCAATATATCAGTATATTCAGTGAGAACGTCATTATATGATGCCGATGTGACCTTATATTGAGTCAATCTGTCATTATACGATGTGCATTTATGAATATATTAAGTGAAACAGTCGTCATATCGATTCAACAAGACAATATATCATGCCGATGTGACCATATATTGAGTCAATCTGTCATTATATGTGCATTTATGAATATATTAAGTGAAACAGTCCTTGTATTGATTCAACAAGACAATATATCATGCCGCTGTGACCTTATATTTACTCAATCTGTCATTATACGATGTGCATTTATGAATATATTGAGTGAAACAGTCCTTATATCGATTCAACAAGACAATATATCATGCCGATGTGACCTTATATTGAGTCAATATGTCATTATACGATGTGCATTTATGAATATATTAAGTGAAACAGTCGTTATATCGATTCAACAAGACAATATATCATGCCGATGTGACCTTATATTGAGTCAATATGTCATTATACGATGTGCATTTATGAATATATTAAGTGAAACAGTCCTTATATCGATTCAACAAGTCAATATATCATGCCGATGTGACCTTATATCGAGTCAATCTGTCATTATACTGAGTTCATTTATGAATATATTAAGTGAAACGGTCCTTATATCGATTGAACAAGACAATATATCATGCCGATGTGACCTTATGTTTAGTCGACCTGTCAATATATTGAGAGCTAGTGCTCTGATATAAAACCAATCAATCATTTCGTGGAGTCGTCTGAAAATGACAACATACGAGGTTCTTATTACTCATTATAAGGACGGTTTCAATAAACATATTGATAATTTGGCATAATATAATTTTATAATAAGGACCGTTTCACTTAATATATTCATAAATGAACTCAGTATAATGACAGATTGACTCGATATAAGGTCACATCGGCATGATATATTGACTTGTTGAATCGATATAAGGACTGTTTCACTTAATATATTCATAAATGCACATCGTATAATTACACATTGACTCAATATAAGGTCACATCGGCATGATATATTGTCTTGTCGAATCTATATAAGGAATGTTTCACTTAATATATTCATAAATGCACATCGTATAATGACAGATTGGCTCAATATAAGTTCACATCGGCATAATATAATGACATTCTCACTTAATATATTGATATATTGACTTCATATATTGAAAAAGTGGCTTAATATATTGCTATTTGGGCACAACAAAGTTCATTTTGTACGTATAAGACAGCCAAGGCTTTCCATATTATATCAATGAAATACTTAGCATGGCATATTTCAAATTGTGAAATACCATCATTTTATCGTGTGTGTATTGTTGGTGTGTATTGTTGCTACCGATACGGCTGTCGTAAGCACGGTGTCCAGAGTGCAAGGTGACATAGAAAACAACATACTACAAAGGTATGAAATGTTTTCATTTTTACTAGCGGTATTTTATTTATTAACTACTAGCATTTAACAAGTACGGCGCGCTTGCTACAATTATTATATAGTACCAGCACATTATTACAAGTGCTGTTCATTTATTTAGGTATGCCAATAGATATTGTATAAAAACAATTTTATATCATTAAATTCGTAGTTAAATAAAGTCTGCGAAAACTCCCAAATTACGGTCATATCAACTATCAACGCCTCCGATTTTTCGCCATCTTAAAACGTCATGCACATATCAAGGGTACCACAGCGAACTATAGTTTGCGGGAAATCCAGCTTAAAGTCACATTATTGCTCCCACAACTTTTTTCGATCACCAATTACATACGATGAAGTATGGAACCATTAGGCTGTTTCTTAAAAAATGGCCAATACTCGAATGTTGGTCATTGAATAAAAAACCGGTGAAAAGTGAAAAAGTTAGAATAATCGAGAAAGGAAATGCGAGGAGCAGTGACGTAAAACCAACTTCATTGCGCTGTCGAAATGTTGTATGCTGATGCTCCTATCTGGGTAGTTTCGCACACTATATGTTATTTCTAACTTCACAAATCAAGACAACGGAGTCATAGCCATGGTTGACAACAGTCTGTGTTCAGGTACGTTCATCCGTAATATATTGCCTCCACAATATATTGACGTCACGACGAAACCGTTTATTGTCGTCACCAAGATTTGCAGTAAATTTTTTAAAGCATCTACAGTTGACGTTGACGTACACAATCGAGAGCAGCGTCACGTCAGAGATCGGTTCAACTTCAATTGCACATGACAAGCATCAAAAGTATACATTACACACGAGTAATTGATCGGCTGGCACTGTATACATAGTAGTTTTGGTTATATCAGTTGCAAGAAGTTCAGACCAAGTTCGAATGAACACTGAGTCATATTTATGACACTTATATACGTGCGCTGCTGCTGACTTGCACTAATAACTCATAATAAACATAGTACAGAGAGGGTGCCGGTGTCAGAACAGAGAGGGTGTCGGTATCACAACGAAACCGAAAGTAGTCTGTTTTAAGGTATTTTGTTGAAAGTAACCATATTAAAAGTATTTAGAGACCATTTTGGTTCAAGAACATTCCATCTGGAGTGCGAGATATGTCCTATATTCACGAAAAGTCGCATATAATTAAGTGACAAAAACCAGACTACGCGTTCATTCGAACAAGTACCCCCGGTCAATATTCCTTCTTAGTCTGAACTTGTGGCAGCTACTATAACAAAGGAACAAAGCGAGGACAGTGGTTAATCATTGGGCTATCTTTTTTAAACTCAAATCTGTATGTTCGGCTAAATCAATGATTTTCCTACCTCTCCAGTCGACTGGTGTCCTCAAAAACCATTGTTTTGCACAGATAGGGTGCCGATACAGTGTTTTGCACTGGGAGGACGCCTATACGCGTATACACCGTGGTGTTTATCAAAACCATTTTTGCCATACATGTTTGCGACATTTGATATCAGAAATTATACTGTAAAATCATTTAATTTGGTTGGGACGAAATTTCGTGGTTTTGGTAAAAAAGACAATTTCGTTAGGACTTGAATTCGTGGATTTTGCATTTCAGGTAATAAAACAAGGGTCAAGATCAATTTTCTTTGGGATTAAAGTTCGTGGTTGAGTAGAAACATGAAATCGACGAAATTTAATCCCCACGAAAATTAATGATTTTATAGCATTCAGTGAATATTTGTAATTTGTTTGACCCCGGTGGTATAAGTAGTACATGATAACGCCCATTGTATCCAACACTATCAAGTAGAAGAAGGTAAACTTTTATGGGTAAGCCAAGCAACACCTCACTTTGGTATATATGGTATAATAATTTATAATACCCTCCATTCAAGTACGTGTAGATATAAATAAGTAGTTTGTACGATGTGACAAGATATGTGTATGGAGAAAAATAAATGTATGGTTATTCGAGGCCATTAATTTTTTATATAAGAATAGATATGCATTGAAATATAAGCATGGGAACAACAAAGGGATGAGTTTTAATTGTTAATTAGCGACACCTGGATGGCGACTTCATATCGCTGACTTAGAATGCGAAGGTCGTTAGTACTACTTTTTACGACCTTAGTCGTAAGTACTACTTTCACCCTTTAAACTTAAGACTGATACTTAATAATTACAATTAGCTCTCAACTCAACTCAACTCAACTCAACTCAACTCAAGTTTATTGTAATACAAGGCCACCGGCCCAAAATACACACATTCAACATTTGATACATGTGAGTGACAAAGTCATATTTTAAATAAAGCATCATCGTTGTATAATAGTCAACGTTTTAAGCAATACATTTTCATATATGATATAAATGAACATTTCTAATTAACACAAGCTAGAAACAAAACATTCAACACAAACAATGTTTATAATTTAGAGACATACACGTACTATGTTCTAGATAACATGTATGACAACGACTGAATGCATTTTAATTACATTACATGACCCGTCTATGTTCCATTGCAAAGTATAAATATTTGGCTATGCTAGTGATACTAATAAATTCAGTGTCAGACATTACGTTATAAAACATTCTCTCACAAACAATACTATTTAGCCACTGTTGTTTAAAATAACACTGTCTGATGTAATTATAAAGGGGACATACAAGTAAAAAATGCATTTCGTCCTCTACCACTTGCAACGCTCGGCGATTCTTATGAGCCTATTTTCACGAAAATCTGAAATTGTCATGTTGACAGAGCTAAATTGTTTTACATAAGTAAAGAATCATTTTCGGACATGTTTCTTGTTTTCTCAAAAGATTGATTTTGTACTTACGATTTTCTCATTCTAAGCCAGCGATATGACGATTCCTCTTCTCAATGGCATCGTTATGCAACATGCTATTATCGGATGGACGATTGTAACACCAAACATATTTTGTTTTAAAATATAATAAAATACAATAATTACTTAACCAAAGCTTAGCTATGTTTTCAGATTAATTATATTTGTAATATATATGTATCTGTCTGTTTAAGTTTATACTCTATTTAAACATCAATTATTTCTTTTTCCTCCATTAAACCACTAATTCGTGTAAATGAGATTATGCAACAAATGATTTCATTATAAATCAAACCAGTTTTCTGTTACTAGGACAAGTGAATTGCTTCATGACACATCTAGAACGCCGTTTAGATGTTCAAATATACAGGGTGTCCAAAAAGAAAGTATACAGTTTCGGGGTATTTTGATCAAATCTTAAAGTTCTGCTATCGCAAAGAAAATTTGTACATGGTAAGACAAAAGACGTAAGTTTTTTTCTGGTACCAGTTTGAAAATTGTAACTCGAATAATTTTTTTTAACTGTCAATTTTCAAAAAATAACTCATTTTGACTGTGACGTCATTTTGTCGTAATTTTCGACGTTTTTTAATTTCTGTCTGTCTCATGATTCCCGTTTTGCATCCATTCTTTAAAGGTGTTGATTGCATTTACACAGATTTCTATAAACTGGTCTTCTTAAACTACATTTTGATGTATAGCCATCATATAGTTCGGATAGCCCAAAAGAAAAGAAAAAAGCCAAATGGATTAAGACCCAGGCTGTAGGCGGACCATTTCACACTGCAGTGGAATTTGCAAGAAATTAATTTGATACCAAATGTTTCTTGTAATTCATCCAACACCGTGCATTGCCATGTGTGACTCTGGCTCCACTGGCAAGAACCACACAACATTCAAAACAAAGGATTCGCTACGGAGTTTAGAAAGCAGTTGCTTAACAAAGGTAGGTGACAGCATGGGTTTACTTCTTTCTACTCGGCTGTCGGAATCGCACAAGTGTATAGCCTATTTAAAGCCAACATGCCCATGGTCGGGAACACACCATATACATGTACATATATATATAATACCAGTATAGACATTTGTTAAATGCAATGCACATTTTCCAAGAATGCGTACAAGACGGGAAACACCAACAATACAGAAATTGTGAAGACGTCGTAATTAACGTCAAAATGACGCCACGGATAGAATACGGTAATTTTAGAAAATTTTCTTTTCTTAAAACAATATCCAAGTTACAAGTTTTAAACTGGTACCAGATAAAAAAATCATATTTTGACTAACCATGTGCTAAATTGCTTAGCGATAGCAAAACGTTAAGATCTAATTAAAATGCACTGAAACTGTATACTTTCTTTTTGGACACCCTGCACATGACAATATCAAATTGATGCAGCCACTATTTAAAAACAATTATAAAACCTTACAGACGTAAACGAAAACTATGCCTAGTGGAAAATGCAATAATGTATGCTTACATAGAATATTAATGGCCTCGAATATATCATATGATTATTTACTTCCATTTTGCCAAATGTCAGCTGAAATAGCACTAATTGTGTGTTATCATGTGTATTATTTATGTAGTGCCTTCCATAAATGGTACTGGCTCCGATCTCCTGAAACATCTCAATCTGAGCTTAATCTCATCTCAATTATTGAAATTTGTATTTTGATTATTTCCATGGGAGGATAGACTCAAAATCAGCATACAAAAACAGCAAACAATAGTCGTAGTTTAATACAGTTAATTATTAAGAGCTCTCACTTCAGATTTATCTCAAATTCAGATTCTAATTTGGACAAAATCTCAATTTGAGATGAGATTTCTACTTGAGATGCTTCGGGAGATCGGGGCCAGATTAGTGCTGTGTTTGTAGAACTAGATATTTATGGCACGCATGTACATATAATATTTTACCAAAAGTATGGAAAATTACTTTTATAAGATAATTGACTTAATGTATCTAATACCCATTTTTAGTATGCATACTGGCTGTGGAAACACACGTTTTCTAGCTTGCATTTAATATACTTCTGCATATTCTAATTTGTTATTTCACTAAAATACTTCTGGGGCCTTATTCACCTACGCTGTAAGTCTAATACTCAGTCTTAGACTTAAAGTTGCCAACATTTATATCACTGCCATTTCTTTGCAATAAGATTTATTTAACCTTGCGGAAGTTTATCTAATCATTTGTTGTTACCCACTGAACATGTATACCAACTTCTATCAAAATCGGTACCGTTGTTTTCAACATGAGAGCGAATAGAACATTTGGCAATATAAAGTCTAAGTCTGAGTTTTAGACTTACACCGTTGGTGAATAAGGGCCCTGCTGTTGTAGTAACTGCTCTGAATTATATAAATACAGTGTACTGCGGTGAATAATCGCCCTGCTGTTGTAGTAACTGCTCTGAATTATATAAATACAGTGTACTGATCATGTCTATTTCAGACTATAAAATGTGTAAACATTGGACTTGTAGATGGATACTCAGGAGGACAAACAAAATGGCGCTGAGGGTCATATTCGGGTAGGTATAGCTTGCTCACATTGACATGAGCCTGACCTATTGATTAGCATAATTTAACAGTCGATATAATGTCTACGTTTATAACACCGATTGTATGTTTTCATAATTGGGGAGTATCACGAAGACGCTCGACTTGTAATATAAACACAAATCTGAAATACCGATATTGCACGATTTGCTTGCGGAAATTGATACATGTATATTCAAAGCAAGAACCTTGTAATATAGTCTTGCATAAAGGTCAGGCTCAGGTCAAAATAGCCAAGCTATAGTGTCTTGTTGACTTGTAATATGTATGAGTAGCGAGGAGAAAAGTCCCTGTCTAAGTAAACCAGTTGTCCTTTCAGTTTCTCGGAATGGAGGCACACACACACACATAACAAATCACCAAGCCGATATGTTAATTGTGTTGACATTGTTGAATTTGACTTGAATGGACAGTATAGTCATTTTACAATCAGGATGGGTCAATCTAATTACAATGTTGATCAAACAAAATAATATACATTTGAATCTTGATGAAACAACCTTACCAATATGCATATGATAAATCAGAATTTTTTACCAAGAAAATGGGTATTATGCTTTATAACTGTCTAGTAATATAACGTTGTATGTGGGTTGATAAAAAAGAAATCAGACAAACGCCCTTATATCACTATGCATCGTGGTATAAATAATAGAAGCTGTGCGTCGAAACACATATAATATATTTTTCTGTCTTTATTTTCAACCTTTGGTACAGAGACTCGCTGCACACTCACGACGTCAATGACGTCAAGTGCGTAAATAGCGGGGGTTAACAATTAATGTCATAAATCAACGTCCTTACTTTGCATAAATCAACCTAATTTGCAAAATGGAATGAAATATATTGAATTGTAGTTCATATAAGAAATTCATGTATTACATACTTGCAAATGCAGTTGAACCATTGCAATGACGCCTATATATTTTCAAATTGTGCAATTCCCAACAAACTTTTTATAGATGCAAGAAAAAGTAAACAAAAATATGAATATTTTCACCAAAATTATGTCTATCACCATGAGTTTAAGCTTTAATGCTATCATTGGAAACGGAATTTTATGTTATCAAATACAGTAAACCTTCGATATGACGAACATCAAAATCACCAGCACCCGGCCTATTTCCAGCAAATTTTAAAATCGTACCGCTTGTATTATCAATACATGCCCATTTGCTATTTCGAGTACCCTGTTTATCTCGAGCATTTTATCTGTCCCGATTACTCCTCGAGACAACGAAGTTTTACTGTACGTCAAATGAAATTAGTGAAATGTGAACTATATCGAAACTCAATGTCTTGACGAATAGTCGGTTGAGCTCGAATATAAGGTTAAATTATACAAAATAAACGTCTTTATGCTTTCCAGAATCAATTTTCTTGGAATTGTTATTATTGGCTGGACCCTATCGTCTGATGTAATTGACTACGCTGTGCCTGGACATCGATCAAGACTACATAAACAAATATTCAACACGTACTCAACTGAATACGAACTTATACCGAATGTGACTATTCCGAACGTAACAGTTAATACACGCACTGGAAAAGACAACATAACAAGTACCAGAGTAAATAACGTCGCTTTCCTGAAAGTTAATAAGGCAGGATCTACAACGATGCAAAACCTATTGTTTAGATTTGGTATCAGACATAATCTAAACATCCTGTTGCCAAAAATTACTTACATAGAAAGAATGATGTCAAACCTCTTAAGCCATCTAACACGTATAATATATTCGCCTGCCATGTAACCACATATAGCAAGAAACTTCGATCAGCTCATACCTACAGGATCGGTAAACATCGGAATAGTCCGGGAGCCAGTTAGCAGAATGGAAAGTTCTGCATATTATTACCGGGATGTCTGGCATATGAAATAGCTAACGAACATTCCTAAAGCCAAATTTATTCACAATTTGATCAAGCATCCGGAAATTTACGAAAAAGGTGCTTTCTCGTTCACACACAACTCAATGGGGCAGAATTTTGGATTTCCAGGTACCATAAAGTTGTCGGACAAAGCCAAAATCACTTCTTACCTTGAACGTCTGCATTCTGAGTTTGTACTAGTGATGATTATGGAGGAGTTTGACGAGTCCCTGGTTATGATGAAGAGATATTTGTCCTGGTCTTTTCTCGATATTATATATTTAAAAACAAACTCACATGGACATAAACCAGTTGTCTTGAACAAATACGAACAGACGAAAGTGAAAGAGACGAATTTTTCTCGATTTTGCAATATACGAATATTTTACTTAAATATTTGACAAGAAACTTCAATCAATGAGCGATGATTTTGCCGACGAATTTCAATATTTTAGAAATTTGCTCAACGAGGTAAACACATTTTGTTCACAAACAAACCTCCAAGATGTTTCAAAACTGTTCGTTAAACAATCTGCACGGGATGAGGAATTCACAGTACTTGGTGAAGAATGTAGATTAATGACCAAAGGCGAAGTAGAGTTTATTGATATAATAAGAAATGGAACACAAGGAAGGAAGGAAGGAAGGAAGGAAGGATGGAAGGAAGGAAGGAAGGAATGAATGAATGAATGAATGAATGAATGAATGAATGAATGAATGAATGAATGAATATCGTTGATTTAGAATGAGAAGGTTGTAAGTACAATATCAATATTGTGAGAAAACTAGAAAACAACTATCCGAAAATAACTCGTCAGTTTGGTCAACATGACATATGTAACAGTTATTGTAAACCGGTGCTTAGACTTTATGGTAGAGCTATAGTTGTGTTTGGTAGGAAATGTTCCAACAACAAATGATCAAACACATGAACGTAGATCAAGAGGTATCAAAGGAACAAAAACTTTGTTTGATAAAACCACTCCATGCATAACTAAAAATAACTTTTTCTCTCGAATACGGACAATAAGCAGAATTTTATTGATATGCTGTCTGTGCATCTATTTGAATCTGGATGCCGAGTAAACCATTCTCAGTATGCTGCTGACCATTTGATTGGAATGTCACAACCACTACCAAGCAAGTCGAACATTCTCAAGTTGATCTCATCTTATTTAAAGTACTGTGTTTCTATACCGTTTTAAATGGAAATAACATGATATTTCACCGCTGATTCTAAAGCCTCGGTGAAATGCAAGAAAATATGGGATATTCAAAATACCAAAATAATGCTCGAAAATGAAATAAGCCCGTTGTTATTATTTGTCCACGCATTTACGGGTTGTGACACAACCACGCGCATTTACGGGTTGTGACACAACCTCACGCATTTACGTATAATAGTAAAATTCAAAATAAACCTATCGACAACACCACGTGGGCTATGAGTTTTTAAATTTAACAACTCGTACCTAGAAAATGACTATAAAACAGGGATCAAAAATGCTATTCAAGAGTTATTCAATAATAACGATACCGCGAATCCAAATACAGTTTGGGTACTATTAAAATGGACCATACGTAATGAATCCATTATATATGCTACTAAACGAAAGGGAAAAAAACAAAGAATAGCTCAAAATACAATCAAACATAAAATATATTGAAAGTGATATCAACATGAACCCGAACGATGAAACTATATTACATACGGACGATACCACTTTTACTGCCTTTCTCGTTATCAAGGGCGCACTATAGCAACTTGTTTATGCGAATCGTAAAATGTGACTATACAAACCACACGATATATATTATCTATCCATATTATATGTTATGTAATAAACGCCAAACGTAAGCATAACATTATTTGCTTCAATACCCAGCAATACAAACTAAAGTGTTCTGCTTTATGAACGAATATCATAAATCATTAAAGGACATGGGGTGTACATACAATGTTGGGCGGTTGTGTGCAATTTTCGTTTCTTCAAAATTGAAGATTGTTGGATATAGTTTATATACTAGGCTTGATTAGACGCGAACTGGGGTCATCCGAAAGTGTGCAAGGAAAATTCGTTTTCGTTTTTTTTAGAATTATATTGTATACAAAACAAATGGATATTTTTGGACTTAATGTTGCATACAGTTGCCTATTATATTGACATCTATGTTTATAATAGGTTTTCATACGCCATGGAGAAATGGAGTGACCTTGTATCGAAGATGACCAAATCGATGTTATAAAAGGGTAAGCACACTGAAATTCCCTTTTTATACTCCATACTACATTAATTTGTTTATTGTAAACTTGTAAAAACGAAACTAAGTCTAATGTTTAACCTTGTCAAAGAACAAAACATCATCAACATTATGAGACTGTAATAGTTTTATTTTTGCAAACGAATGCCCTTTGTTTACCCAAATACTTGTTTTCTGTATGACTATTTTTTCTATTCAAATTTTGCTCATATTTAGTCATTTACTTACTAATGACTGAATAACTCAGAAATACCTTTGCCATAGCTTTTTGGTGTTTATAGAATTTGTTTCTGTAATTTCCTACCGATATTTGTTACACCGTCGGCCATTTTCTCTACCCGACTCTCAATGTTCACTAGGCGTCATTACGTCATTATCCGTGTCATGTACTTCAGAGGGAAGCGTATTGTTTACCAACTTTATTTTCCTAAATGCCTAAATTCGGCTATTTGTGCTTATTTTTTGCGATTAGTTCTGTCTGTCAACGCATTATTACAATAAAAATCGACGTTACCTCAACGAGGGCTTACTTTCGCGAACTATAGATCCATGGCAACCTTACTGTGTCCATCTGAACGGAATCAAAACAAAAACTCATCATATGTAATTTTTAAATTAATACACTTAGAACAAAGTCTGCTTACATAAAAAATAAAGCCGCGAAAACCCCATACGGTATAAGTAACTGCCTCCATAATTTTCAATATCGGCGAACAAATCATTTAATCAAAACAAAAACTCATCATCAGTTTTTAAAACTAATACACTTCGCACAATATCTGCTTACATGAAAAGTAATGCCCTCGAATACACCGTACCGATATAAGTAATTGCCTTTCATATTGTCCAATGACGGAGAATAAATCATTTTTGTTATCGTTTGCTTGGCGTAAATAGAGGCTTTCCCCATCGCTCACGTCCGTATACAGTTACAATAGATGCAGACCTAACGGTATAGACCCCTTTCACCAAATCTCCACCTGACTGATAAGCTCATGAATTATTTAGTGGAGGCAGAAAGCATCCGCAGGTGATAAGCCTCCAGTAGTAAATTCAGTATACATGTGGTAGTATTTCCAACAATATTGTACCTAGCTGTTGCATTGTTGGTTGTTCGAACATGCCAGAATCAAGAAAATAGAGTAGTCTTGCATAGAAATCCTAAATATATGTTGTGGAGGAGAGAAGCATGGTTTACAAAAATTAACTGACTTCATAAAGACTCGACTCATTCAGAGCAAATTTCATGGACAGATACTTCTTGTGCTTGTAGATCTAATATGAATTTCATAGAAGGTGTGTATGCATTTATACTGCATTTACACAAATCTTTTTATTTATAAATTATTATTTTATATTCCGTGTTCATAGTATAGTATTCACATTTTCAATTAAAACAACATAGATCTACTAGCAAACAGTCATACTTGAAAGCTTCCTGAAATGTTGTGTTGATTAAATGCCTACCTAAGATCACCTAATGTATTGTGCTAAAATAGTTACCACATTAGCAGGTTGTCTTTGATTTTATCTATTAATTCATTATAATAATCTACATGCATGTGGTTTTCCGAAAGACAAACACATGACCACTTCCTTAAGATCGCCACTGTCAATTATCTATAATAGAATCAGTATATAACACATCGGTATAACTAGTACAAGTGGTTCATTATATGACCACATCAGTGTGTTACATTTTTATAAGTTTCAAAGTATGCATGCATAATACTTCATTAATGATTAGATCACAGGACTAATTGACTAATTGACTACTGTATGCTATATTCAAGGTTTACCTTTCCAGGCCTCTCTGAAGCAAACGTATTCATTTATACGGGCATATTGTAATATCGTCAATTTTGTTCTGTTGGATATTAAATCTAGTTGAAAGAAAGAATATTTTAATCTATAGCGCCTTTACTATTAGTGTTAACTAAAATCAATTTTTTTTGTCAAATAGGGATCTGGCATATAAATTTGAGATTTCGGATGCAAGCATGTTAGTCCAGCAATAATGTCTCCAAAAATCGAGTAATCATTAATTTTTGGAGAAAGTTGCCAAACTTGGTAAATACATTGGGCAAACATATTGGAACATTTTTTTCATAAGACCCATCTCGTATCTGCCATTATGGTTGCCATGGCAACCATTTTTAAAGATGGCCGCCAAAAATGAAAAATCAGTGTATATCTTATATAACGCCTGATAACAACGTTATTATGAGTAATTGTAAAGTATTTTTATTAGAAATAACTTAACTTACATCTAATTTATACCTTTGACCGAAAAATCGTTTTGAAATATCCAAAATAGCCGACAAAATGGCCGCCAAATTTGAAATATTCTATATAATAGTCTTTAGGTATACTGATACTAAATTTTTAACATTTATACTGATAGTTCTGGAAAAAATCTGGTTAAATGTATTCCAGTTTAATTATTAATTAGTGGATAAAGCAGATATTTTATTCTAGGGACGTAAATTTCAATATAGATAAGCCTCGACCTGAGAAAAGGGCCCTTAATTACATGACATGAAATTGAGAAAATTTAGTTTTTAAGTTACGTCACCATTTTCTGCGAATTTCAGAACAGGGCAGAAAATGCACATAAATGTTTTATGTTATATCCTGCCACATAATTGCTACCTTGAAACATACTTAATGTGGAGTTCTATACTAACACTTGAGACCTATAATTTTGGGGTAAAATATGAGAAACTACCAACAAAAGTGAGGATTTTTGGAATTGTCAGACAACAATGTCATTTATAGTAGTATTTTATTGAAAACCCCTGCAATATAAGTGTAGTATCTTAAAGTATTATATATCATACGAAATTATCGGCTATAGGTCAAGATACGATATTTTGGGGTAAAATACTACAAAATGAAAACAAAAATGATGATTTTTGGAATCTGTTTACTGTAATGTCATTTATTATGGTACTTAATTATTAATCAATAGGATGGACACATATTGTCTTCGTGCTTATGATATTGCTAATCTGGTGCCTAAATCTTATGTATTTTAAGAAATTTTTGGGGCAAAAACATTAGAAATATAAACAAAAGTGAGGATTTGAGGAATCGATTCGCCACGATGGCATTTAAAATCGTATTATTTATAAAACAACTGCAATTCGTTTGTAGTTACTTAAAGTTTAGTATATCAAATAATATTTTATCATTTATGATTACTGAATGCTATTTTGGGGTAAAATCGTACAAAATATAAACTAAAATGGTGATTTTTGGAATAGTTTACTACAATGGCACCAATCGCATTATTTAGTTATAAATCACTAAGATAGACATATGCAGTTTTTCCTATTAAAATATTAATAATCTTGTTTCAAAATGACTGGCGTCTTGGGATATATTTGGGGTGAAACAGTCAAAAATATAAAATTAATAAAAGTGAGGATTTTTGGAATCTAATGATCACAATGTCATAACGCAACAAACTGTGCTATTTTATAATTAATCACTAAGATAGGCACATGTTGCCTTTTCGCATATTAAAAAATTAATAATCTGTTCAAAAAGTTGTTCATATGTTATGTTATCTTTTTTGGGTAAAACATTACTAACTATAAACAGTAATTAAGTATTTTTGGAATCAGAAGACCACACAATTATTAAGAATCGTATTCGTTAATAACTCATTGCATTTGGTTGGTAGTAACAATTTGCTTAATACATTAAAACATTTATGTATAAAATAACTTGTGTAAAATGCAATTCTTTGGAATGAAACACAAAAATTGTAAATGAAACAACCTACTCCAAGCAATTATGTATCAGGCAATGATGTGTACCACAAAGAGCCGTTATCTACCAAAACCATTGCTAAGAAAGGAATAAAACACAACGTGTCGCCAAGAAAGTAATTTCTGACGAGGAATTGCTGTGCCTGACCAAATTAGGTATCTTTATTGTCATGATAAAAATGTTCAGTGAGACCTAGGCATAATGATGAATACCATACATGCATGGAATCTCTGCATATTGTATTGTGAGTAGATCGTATTGTTTGAGATGGCTTTACCTGGTCATATTTTCAAATACTAGTATTTGGTGTGACCTGGACATTTTCGAAATTATACAGGGCTTCAAGTCTGCTAATCAAATGAGGTTAGCACTACTAGTGGGCCCCATTTTCTTGATTACTGTTACAAAATTTGTTAAGTGTTACACTCTTAGGTCACCATCTCATATATTTTTGTTAACGTTGCATTGCTTGAAATATTCGAAAAAAGAAACACTGAAGTTCCACAACAAGAACCTATGAAATTCCATGAAAATTTGAAAATCATGTTTTCATGTCGGCCAAATAATCTGGCGCAAAATACTTTATATATTCGTCAGACAAGCTACATTTACAGCAATCGCCATCATAATATCTCATTCAAAATAATTTGATAGTAAACTGATACTCTTTTAAAGTAACTGTGACGTTGACCCCTGATGCTCCACTTATATATGAGCCGTAATCCAGTCCTGCTGACTTGACATCATGTAATTACTGTATAAAACAAGGTATTGAAAAGGCTCTAAAATAAGTGAAACAATGTATATATGTGTTGATTCTACTTTAATTAATTTATCCATATAGTACTATATCTTAGCTTTAAATTTCCTCATAAATTATGTTGAAACTATATACTTTGTTGCCATGGTTACCAATTTCGGAAAAATACTTCAATTAAGAAAAACTGAGAGTAAGCTGTTTAAAACAACAGTAGCCTTTCTCTAAATGCAACATGTTTCTATTATAATACATATTTTAAAAATCAGAACATAATTCTAAAATGTGACACTATTATGAACATTTTATGTCAAGAATTAATCATATGGTGTAATTATGAAACACTTTTTATAGTCAAATAGCGCTCGAATGACATTTACGTCGTCAGGCAAAAAACTCGGAATATTGACTTTACAAAAATAGCTGTAACTTCCTCAAAACTCAAGATATTTACTTGTTATCTATGTAACCATGACATGTTTTCTTTTCAGGTTTGTTGTTAAAACCGATTTGTGGGTATTTGAAGCATTGTGGTCAGTTTCAGGACTTGGATTTTGTTGAAAACTGTGGCCGGCAGCCTCAGTATCGTCTGCAAGAATCATCATAAATCATCGCTGGATCATCTGTGACATTGACATTGTGTGATATTGATTTGATATGTGTGGCTACAAGTTTCTCTTTACCAGATTTGTGAGTACGATAGTGATATTGATAAAATTTTAGGAATTGCAGTTGACATTTTTTAATTCTTACTGTTGTAGACCTGTAATTTTGGTAATTTGCCTGGTATTTTGTAATTATCTCCCTTTGATTATTTTTTTGTAAACAACTGCAGTTTCTACCATTTTACTTAGTGAGCCTATTGTAGGTGTGCAAGTGTCTTCACATTGCATGCCAATTGTTGGTAATTGGTAAATTAATTAATTGGTGAAGGATATCCTAACTTAAATATTTCTGACTCTGAGACTTTATTTCTATATATAACTTCCAATTAATTGCTTAGTCGCCATTTTGTTTGTATTCGGTATCCATATTTCAAGTCGAGATCTTTGAAATCGTATTTCAGTGACATTTCAGTTTGTCTGAAGATTCCGTCTGTTTAAATTGGTAATTGCCCATAATTATCTTGGTCGTTTTCTCAATTTCTGCATATTAAGTTTATTAATTCTGATTCAGATTCTTTAATATTCCCATATTTGGTATACTTCTTGTTGGTAATTTGACTCTTGATTCTGCATTTAAATATCTACTCTTATTGGTCTTACTTCTTGCTGATATTGATTTTTCTGTTTTCATGTATACTTTGTTTTGGTTGACATTCCTTCCTCTGACAGGTGACCTACATTGACAGATTATAGTACAGTATTAGAAATAGTAGCATAGGTAGTTGTATATTTTATAGAATTAGCATATTCATTGCAGCAGTTAACTAGACATTCAATATAATTATATATGATTTATAGATAATATTGTTTTCAGGTACCCAAACTTATTTTGATCATTTATTGATACTTGGAATAGAAATATTAAATTAATTATTACTTTGAAATTAATTTGATTTGAGGACTCAGATTAATTTTTTTGACTTCAATAAGAATTGAAAATTCTTTTATTGAATTATAATAGTTGAACTTCAGAATTGTCATTACCGTACTTATTGTATGCACCTTTACTCGGTTACTGAGGCTGAATTAGATATTTGGACTACCGTATTTGTGTGTTGAATGTACCACTGATTTATAGTTAGAAATTTCGATTGCCATATATCTGTTTGCTGAATTCACTATTGATATTGAATTGTGAATTTTATTACCGTATTGTTTGCTGAATGCACCATTGATACCGTACATTGATATAAGCCCACTTGGATATTATACTTTGTTATTTTCATTCATTATTTGATTAGACTGAATTTAATTTAGTACTCTCATTATTAATTAATCAAAATTTAATTGGTTGATTAATAGTTACCATACTTGTTTTAATAAGCGCACTTGTGAAATTATTACAGGAATTATTTAGTTGTTTTGTTTACATATTAACTTAGATTTATGAATTAAAGAATTTGGATAGTTATATTTAATTAATTACCGTACTTGTATAAATTTGTGTACTTATTAAATTAATTGATTGATTTAATTAGTTCATTTGCATATTGACTTTGATTAATTAATTAATTGGAATAGTTTAATTTAATTGGTTGATAGTTATTGTAATTACTTTATTTATTTATTTAATTTATTTGCGTTTTGGCTTAGATTAATTAATTAATAGGAATACTTATACTTAATTGGTTGGTTGATAGTTACCATACTTATGTAAATGAGCATTCTTTTTTTCTTTTTTTTTTCGAAAATATTACTTTAATTATTTAATAACTTTTTAAGCATATTTTCCTAGATTAATTAATTACTTTAGATTTAAATTGGTTAATTGTAGTTACTGTACTTATGTAAATAAGTGTGCTGATCATTTGAATTATTAATTTAATTGGTTTATACTTTAATTAAGCAGAGTGACCAGATATTATAACCAGTTATTAAAGTTATAGTTTGCAGATTTACTGTATGTCATATCCAGTTTTACTTTGCAGATTTATTGAATGTCATAACCAGTTATACTTATAGGAATTATCATTAGAGTTTGATAATTGCATGAAATTAGTCTTTGATTTTGCGAATTTCAATATGGTACAGCGGTTGGTATTTTAGAATGTGTACTTGGTATCAGAATCATTACCTTTAAGGGCATTTGTCCTTTCGTGGTATTACTGGACCTTGAACTTTTAGGTTAGCCACTTATTCTGTGTTATTTTGAGTTCGATTGAAGCGATCCCTAGTTAGCTATTGGCTGGATACATTGAAACTTATTGTGATATATTTGCAATTGAGTGTATGTCGTACACAATGATTCATGATTGATACTTTGAACATTTTATTGGTTTTATTGTGCCTGTATATTTTATTATCAATACTTAATTCATTTGAATAAGTTGTGGTATTTATAGATTGGTCGGTGATAGATGCCTTGGAAAGAGGAGAGAGTGCCTACCAGTCAGTTGGATATGGTACACAGGTATCACAGAGAGGTGGCGGCAGAGGTCGAGGCAGAGGTCGTGGCAACTATAGGCGGCAGAGACCACTTGGGAGTGACACCTTTCAGCCCACTTGTTTCCTGTGTAGTGAAAAAGGCCATCTAAAGCGAGATTGTCCTAATATGGCAGAAGTAGAATGTTACCATTGTCATGAGATGGGCCACATGAGACGACAGTGCCCAAACGTATAAGTGTTCAGGCGGTAGGGTCAAACCTGAGCACGGGAACAGCAGACCCCAAGATCATAGGTGACGTTAATGAGGCAACTATTACTGTTAATGGTGTTCAGTCCAAAGCCCTTTTAGATACTGGCTCTTGTGTTTCAGTTGTTTCTGAATCCTTTTATCGCACTCATTTTTCAGATATCACTTTGCAATCTTTGAATACTTTTATTAAGATTGAATGTGCTGATGGCAACACATTGCCATATTTAGGTTACATTCATGCTGACTTTACTATTGAAGAGGGATTGCCAAATGCTCGCCCTCAGGCCTGTATTTTTTTAGTTACCCCTGAAACTTCCTATTCAGCTACTACCCCATTTATTTTAGGAACCAACATACTTAGTTTATTATTAGATGATTGTAAATTAAATCATGGTTCTCAGTTTTTACAGAGAGGTAAGTTGTTTACACCATGGTACCTATCATTTAGATGTATGGTTTTACGAGAGAAAACCCTTAACAAGAACAACAACAGAATTGCTATTGTCAGGAATGCCGTTGCCTGCAAGGTTATATTGAAACCGAATGAAACAAAGACTATCACCGGGTTAACAGAAACAACGATGGATTATCCAGACACTGCAGTTATTATGCAAGAAACAGACAGATCCTCTCTTCCGCAAGAAGTAGACATCACCCCTGCTGTAGTGCAACACCATCATGGTTTTCCTAGTAGGGAAATACAAGTCACTCTGTCTAATGTTTCAACACAGACGATAGTCATTGCTCCAAAAGCCATCATTTGTGAGTTACAACCAGTGCAAGTTGCCACAGACGTCGAGGTTGAAGAAGAAGAAATCATTGATATCATCTCTGGGCTTGATATTGATGAAGATAACCTTTTGACTGCTCAACAAAGAACGGACCTCATTGATTTGTTGAAGAAACATGAAGACCTGTTTTCTACCAGCGAGTCTGACATAGGACATTGTAACTTGATAAAGCATAGAATAGATTTAGTTAACGACACGCCCTTCAAGCAGAAACATCGTCGGATACCCCCATGCATGATCGAGGAAGTCCGGCAACATGTAGAGCAACTGATATCAGGAGGCATAATTAGACCATCCAAGTCACCATGGACGTCGAATGTAGTTTTGGTCCGAAAGAAAACTGGTAAGTTAAGACTGTGCGTGGATTACCGGATGATAACAACAGGACAGTCAAAGATTCTTTTGCATTGCCCAGAATGGAAGAGATTTTTGATTGCTTACATGGAGCCAAGTACTTCACCACCATGGACATGAAGAGTGGATACCACCAAGTTGACTTGGAAGATTGTCATAAAGAGAGAACAGCATTTACTGTGGGGTCATTGGGCTTTTATGAGTTTAATAAGATGCCCTTTGGTCACACAAATGCACCAGCTACCTATCAACGTTTGATGCAGGAATGTTTAGGTGATCTGAATATGAGAATCTGTTTAATATATTTAGATGACCTGATTATATTCAGCAGTTCGTTTGAGGAGCATCTAGACAGGTTAGACCAGGTACTAACAAGACAACATCAATGAGAAGTGTTCGTTTTTTCGCCCGAGTGTGAATTATTTAGGACATGTTGTGAGTGAAGCTGGAGTCAGTACGGATCCTTCAAAGATTGAGAAGATACAGGAGTGGCCAGTACCAACAAACGCTGATGAATTGCGTTCATTTGTCGCAGGGTACTACCGCAAGTTTATCAAGGATTTTAGCAACATAGTCAAACCATTGAATGAGAAGCTGCCACCCACATCCTACAAGAAAGGGTCCAAGAAGCCACCAAAGCCAGAATGGGTATGGACAGACACGGATCAGGAAGTATTTAACAAAGTGAAGAATATTTTGTCCAGCCCTCCAATCCTAGCTTACCCTGATTTTTCCCGCCCATTTGAGCTTCATACGGATGCGTCTTGTAAAGCCTTAGGAGCCGTGTTATACCAGGAACAAGATGGAAGAAAACGAGTTATTGCCTATGCAAGCAGAGCCTTGAGTAGGTCAGAAAGGAATTACAGCGCCTACAAGTTAGAGTTTCTTGCACTTAAGTGGTCGGTGACTGAGAAGTTTTCAGACTACTTGGCCATGAATCGCTTTCTTATAGTGACAGATAACAACCCTCTGACCTACATACTCACCACCGCCAAACTTAATGCCACCGGGCATAGATGGGCAGCTGCCTTAGGACAATACAACTTCGACATTGTATACCGCTCAGGACTACAGAACGGTGACGCGGACGCGATGAGTCGATACCCATACAAGGATGAAGAAGTTCATTTAGATCCCGATGTGATTAAAGCGGTCTGCTCTAGTATTATCATCCCTCCAGTAGTTGAAACTCTATCAGCTGTGGGTGTTGACATACTTGAAGCATTGGAACAACCCGGTCAAGCGCTTGCTCAGAGGGATTTATTTGAGATCAGAAGAGCACAGCGTGCAGATCCACTAGTGGAGAAATGGCGTATAGCTGTTATAGACCAACAAGTGCCGAAAGACTACATAAACAAGAATAACCTTATCATGAGAAAACAGTTCAAGAAGTTCTTCATGAAGAGAGGCTTATTATTTAGAAAGATAGAGACCAATGAGGAGGAGATTCTACAGTTGGTTTTACCAACTGTCTACCATGAAGAAGTTATGAGAGGGCTGCACAATGAAGTAGGTCACCCTGGGATCGAAAGGACCACAAGACTTATCAGAGAAAGGTTCTTCTGGCCTGGCATGAGCACTGATGTGGAGAACTGGGTGAAGAAATGTCAGCGTTGTATGCATAGAAAGAACAAGACTCAGAAAGCACCTTTGATAAGTGTCAACACAACCTACCCTTTGGAAATGGTTTGTATGGACTTTCTTTCGTTGGAACCGTCCAGAGGAGTTGGAAACGTGTTAGTCATAACAGACCACTACACTAAGTATGCTTTGGCATGTCCTACTAAGAACCAGACGGCCAAGACCACTGCTGAGACCTTCTTTAATGAGTTCGTTATGAAATATGGAGTACCAATCAGAATCCATTCGGATCAAGGGGCTAACTTTGAGAGCGAAATCATTCGGGAGATGTGTAAACTGATGGGTGTGAAGAAGTCGAGAACTACCCCATACCACCCTCAGGGAAACGCCGGCCCTGAACGATTTAACCGAACTCTCCTGGATATGCTTGGGACCCTTGAGCCAGACAAGAAGAAGGACTGGAAGAGCTACATCAACCCGTTAGTATATGAATACAACAGTACGCCTCATGAGACTACGAGAGTTGCGCCACACGAGTTAATGTTTGGTAGGAAGCCGCGATTACCCATCGACGCAGTTTTCGAAAGCGCAAGACAAGAAGTGGAAATGTCCAAGCCATGCCAAGAATATATCCAAGACCTGCAAGAAAGAATCATAACAACCAGAGAAATAGTAGACAAGAGAAGTCATCAGTCAAAAGACAAACAGAAAAGATACTATGACAAGAAGGCTAAAGTTGTCGAATTGTCGGTTGGCGACAGAGTTTTAGTTAGGAGAATGGCGTTTGAGGGAAAGCACAAGATACAAGATAGGTTCGAGAGTGATATTTACCAGATAGTGGAGCAACCAAAAGCTGACATTCCTGTGTTTAAAGTGAAATCCGGTGATATAGAACGAACATTACATCGTAATTTACTTATTCGGATTGACCATGAAGCACAGGAAACACCGGAAGAAGAAGGTGAGTATGATACTATTTCAGATCATGACATCCCGGGTGGTACAGGTAAGTATACATGTATACAGGTAGAAGAAGACGAAGGCGACGTCGAAACGGTTTCCACGCCAGATAAAGATGCAGAAGATGTGGTTACAGAAGAAGATTCGGGAAGTGATGAGGACGGAAATACAAGTATTGTATATCGGCATGGGGACGCCCATAACTCAGAGACTGAACGAATGGATGAGTCTACAGACGAGACTGAAGAGATTATGCCTGTTGAAGAAAGGGATAACCTTAACTTAGACGAAGATGAGGAGTCATGTGAAGAAGATACCGTTGAAGTTGATACAGATGATGAAGATGCAGCTGACATTCAGACTGCTGAAGACACACCGGACGAGACGCGAGATGATGAAGATGCAGCTGACATTCAGACTGCTGAAGACACACCGGACGAGACACCAGATGATCAAGATGCAGCTGACGTTCAGACTGCCGAAGTCACACCGGACGAGACGCGAGATGATGCAGATACAGCTGATATCGCTGACGACACACAGAATGAGATAGATGACATAGTTGATGATGATGCTGTTGCTACCGAGACAGTTGACATAGTGACAGAAGATCATCATGCCGTGCCGCCTAGACCAGTTCCGCCACCTAGACGTACAACTAGGGAAAAACGACCGCCACAGAGGTATGGTGACTACCACATGTATAGTTTGACAGCACCACCAGTGGAGGATCCAGCACCAGTGGAAGATCAGTTGGCTGAGACTTTATTCAAGTCAGGTGTTTTTAACAACTTAGATGGTGTCACAGCATATCGGTTGATGACAGCTGTACAGAAGAAGTGATCAGAGACAGTGATGTTGTTTTTAGTTTTAACGGTTTTATATATTATATGATAAGTGTTAAGTACTGTGTGAAATATTGTTGACAAGTGTTTTGTTGACTGAATTGTTGTTATTTTCCAATGTAATTGCGTGGTAGCAATTTTTTCTGTGAGGGAGGAGATCTGATATTATTACTTAGGTGAGATTTTTTGAGATCACATATTAATACTTAAGTGTGAGATTTGTTTGATATTGATACTTATGTGAGATTTTTTAGTCATAAATAAAAAATTTTTAAAAAAACCCTTGAAAAAAAAGTCTTAACTTGTAATTTTGTTTTGACTTTGTAACTTATATTGTTTGTTCGGTTGCAGCTGCAATGTTTATGGCTTTGTAGTGATAGTTTAGTAGATAGTGTATGTAGTGTAGTTATATTTACTAGTAAGTATAGGGTGACTTGACATTTTGACGACATGATGACGGGACGTCATTTTTCAGAGAGGGGGAGTGTGTAACCAGGTGTTCTTATTTTCTTGTCTGTCCTTTCGTGTGATTTTGCATCTTTTCGCTCTTTTGCTTCTTTTTGTGCTTTTACTTACTTTTGGTATTTTGCTACTCTTCAATGTCACGTGACTGTAGTCAAACAGCACATTTTGTGAAGACCGGTTTGGTTCAGGTTTTGTCACCTTTGAAGGAAGATTTGATGATGCTCTGATGTTTCTGTTGGTATTATTGTTGGTTGTGGAGTATTGTCACGTGTGATAGTGGAGTGTGGAGTGTTTGATCCCATAGATCGGACGCCTGTACTGTGTGTACTGTGTACGTGTTAGTACTGTTGTAGTTTATTCTACGCATATCTACTGGAATACGTCAGTATTTGGTTGTTACAGTCAACATTTTAAACCTTGTACCTTGAATTGTGTTTTGGTTGAGATTATCCCAGCGTACCTATATATATCTTTGTACCCACCCCGATGAACAGTGGACTTAACCACCAATAGGCTACATAAATACGGACAAAAATCGTAAAATTAAATGACAGCTCATAGAAAGGAAATGTTTATTATGTTCGAAAAAGAACTTTAAAAAAACAATAATAAATTAATCAGTGAAACTAAAGGTGACAGTTGTGTGCTATAATGGGGATCTTCTAAACTTCATAAGACCCTTACATACAGTATATAGGGACATGACTGCGCAGTATTGGGGAATTATTTTTTTAAGTGAACTTCATTTGTTGGTAAAAGTAATTGCTTTTAATAGGTATTTTTTGTAAGAGAAGACGTCTTATAAAATGTCTGCCTGATTATATAAGGAAAAAAGCCTTTATGGGTGTAATATCAAAAGTTTCAACAGTGAACATACTCATTATACAGTCTTAATGAAAAACTATAATGTGTATCGTAATACGTATCGTATCATAAGGTCTGTATCGTGATACGTATCTATCGTGAGGTGAGCGTATCGTTACACCCCTACTAGTCCTGTTTCTATAATCTCTATAATCTTCTATATCTCGTTTGTTGTGTTTTAATTTCCACTGTATTCAGTTGTATGGAGACTACTCAGTCACTCATCTTGACACCGGCGCTTGGTGTCTTGAGAGCAGCACAAACATTCGAGTGAGTCTGGGCTTTTCAGAGCTCTGACACAGCAAGTTGATGCAACATTTATTTGATTGGTTATAATGACATCAGTACGCCACACATCAGTACTTTCAGTGCTTTGATTAGTGTAAAGCGGTATTCATTTGATCACGTGATTCTACACACTGGTATAGACTAAGATACGACAAAAGGGGTGTTTAAAATTACTAGTATTTAGAAACTGACAACTTCCAACACTTGGATGGTGATGTTTCCTGGACAATTTCATAACGAGTAGATTGAGTGGATTGGGTGGATTGAGTCGCCAAACGCTTAGACTTTAGTTCTGTGTGATTAAAACAAGAAAAAACATTTTTTCTACGAGTCGGACGACAGTGAATAAATCGGAAAAGACAAATACTCGTTTTTAAATAATTATTTTGATGTAGATCTATTTATTAGATGATATTCGAGTTGATCAAGAACAAAATAGAACATTAAATTTATATTTCAGATAATATGCGTGTTAAACAAAATAACTCCAAGATATCCTATTGTGTCATCTCCGTTGCGTCTGTTCCGTTGAAAAATGTCCGTTTCGGTTTTTGATCACACCGTTCCGTGGTTTCCGGGAAGTTGTTGTTCTCGAATAAAAGGCTGGAATCGATTTATTATTTAAAAAATTTAAATATATATTTTGATAATTATGGAGACATATTTCGGCACATATTCTTCTTACATGTTAAAACGATTTAGTGTTTTATGTTAATTTATGTCATTAAATGAGGTAGTGAGTAATAACATGCTGGAAATAGGATATGCCCGTTTAAGCCACTTCTATTGTGTAAAAATATGTCAGCTTTCTTTGACATTTAGTTAACGATGTCCGGGTGTAAAAACTTTTTAAAAAATGTTGAGGACTGCATTTTAAACATTTTTATTCTATTGTATATCCATTAAGACTCCATGTGAATTTTAAAACACTTTTATTGTCATTTAAGAGAGTAATTGCTATTTTTATTTCCCTGCACCAGCGTAAGAACGTACTGCAAAAACAAATGGAGTCAACTGCATAATAAATAAAATAAGTCTCCAACAGATGACACAACAAAAACACGAGTGTGTTATAATCTTATGATAATGATTATTTGTTCAATCAAAAGTGTAAAAATGGTGTTTGGTCTAATTATGAAGTAGATAGAAATTAAAATGTATCCCATCTCCTTGAAATTTAGGCATTTTTGTGCATATTGCCAATTATTACCCTATTGATAAATGGCGATAAAATATAAACTAAACAATTGGCACCATTGATTTTTTTCTAAAAAAGCTTCAATGTGTGTGTAATTTTTTAACAAAATTTTGAAAGGTTTTACCGAGCGGTTTTGAAAATATGCATTTCGCAAATCCATAGTAACCTGATTTTCTTCTATTTGCCACATATTAATTCCTATAAAATTAAAGAAAAGAATATATGTTTCTCCAAATTACACTATAAAGTGATGTTATGAAGCCAAAACATTGTCTTTTAACTAAAAAAAACAAAAAAAAGGACAAAACTATTTTGGCTCTAGTTGGGGTTGAACCCACGGCTTAAAGGAAATCAGTCAATTTGTCACTTGAGAACTCTTCAAAAGGAGACTCTTTATTGCACCCAGATATCAAAGTTGTTCTCACTTGCATCTAAGATTAATCGCTCGCTTAGATTGATAAGGTCGTAAGTTATAAGACGTATACATATTTGAAATCTGCATTACAACGGGCTTCTTATGAGCCTATTTTTGGAACTTGTCATGTTGACCAAACTGAAGTCCAAAAATGTTTTATTCAATAAGTAATAACTTAAAGTAGTTTTCGGACAGTTATTTTTCTTGTTTTCTCAATATCTATTTTGTACTTACGGCCTTCTCATTCTAATGATGGTATATTTGAACTGATATTTCGCTGAAAGATTTATGCAGCTGTTTATATTAGTATCGGTTATTGGTTATATAAATGCAATGTACTATTCATGCCTATTTCAGATTGTAAATGTGTGAACATCGGGGTTGCAGATGGTATCCAAGATGAGAAATCGAATTTTTGTCATATTCGGGTAAGTATATTGATGACTTGTGATATGCAAGAATAACGAGAAGAATAATTACTCTTTCTTTCCCTCTCTCCTCCCCCTTCATACCCTGTTGTACATTGACTTTTCTGTGTTGAGTGTTCTTCTTTCTTTCATACAAATTATGTATATATGTCAAAATGTTTCGTCCTTGTTCATTGTATATACGTATTGATTGTTATTGTTATGTATGCATTTAACAGTCTATTAGTAACGTTTAACGTCACATCATTTAAAGTCTGGAACAAGTTAGAAACACGTATGAGTGATTGCCCGAACATCACACATTAGTGCATGAATATGTATCCCATATACTCGTACATGAAATATTTGGTTAATTAACTACACGTGTAGCTCTCATACTTGATATAGAGTAAAGGTTCTATAAAATGTAATGTATTTTTCAAAAGTTCAAAAGTGGCCAGAATTTCAAGGTATTAAAACAAGATAAGACTTTCGATACAGTGTATATCACTGGCTTAGAATTGCGATAAGTACAGGACCTTATATGACTCATACAACTTTGAAATCTGTATAAGGAGCTCTTATGAGCCTTTTTTCATCAAAATCGGAACATGGCATGTTGACCTAGCTGAAGTCCAAAAAGTTGTTTATTCCATAAGTAAAATGTTGCTGTCAGATTTCTTCTCGTTTTCTAAAACAACGATTTTGTACTTGTGACCTTTTCATTATAAGCCAGCGATATCTTCATAAAGTGATAACATTCATACAAAACAATGTTGAAACTACTTCCCATTCAAATTCGTAAATTATTTAAAACGTTATGCTGCACAACGAAGACTCTGTGCCGAGACAATCAGTGTGGTACATTCAAAACCAACGCCATCGAAAGTTAAAATCAAACTTAACCCGATGGATAATGCTGAATGATGTTAAATGTAAGCATTTTGTATTACTGGCAAATGGAAATACCTCAAATGAAAACAGTCAACTCTATAAAACATTAAAGTCTAGACCACAGATTGAGGACGTATTATATATTTGCAATCATATGTATACATAATACTAATAAAAGGTAAACGTTATGTCTTTTTCAGAATCAGTTTTCTTGGAATACTATTTATTGGCTGGACACTATCATCAGGTAAATTTGGCTATGCTATAGCAAGAGTACAGACCTTCAACAAGAGCAATAATGGGCATGCATTGTTAGCAGATGCCCCTATACTAAACGTAACGGTTAATACACATATTGGGAAATACAACATAACACGTGACAGAGTAAATAACGTTGCTTTCCTGAAAGTTCACAAGGCCGGATCTACAACGATGCAGAACCTGTTGTTTAGATTTGGTATTAGGCATAATCTAAACATCTTATTGCCGCGACATGGGCATCAATTCTACGGCAAAATGAACACAGCCATACCACTAAAACCACCAGAAACATATAATATATTCGCTTGTCATACTACATATTCGAAACAAAAGTTCGACAAGCTTATTCCGACAGGATCGGTAAAGATCGGTATTGTCCGTGAACCGGTTGACAGACTGGTGAGTGCTGCATATTATTACCGCGATGCCATGCTTGTGAATTACATGTATCTAAGAAAAATTCCGAAAGCAAATTTTATTCATAATTTGATTAATCATCCAGATAAGTTCGATAAAAATGCTTTCTCACAAACTCACAATGCAATGGGAATGGATTTTGGATTTCGATCAACAATAAAGTTGACGGACAAAGACGAAATAACGTCGTATCTTGAAAGTCTGAATTCTGAGTTTCTACTAGTGATGATTATGGATAAGTTTGACGAGTCCCTGGTTATGATGAAGAGATATTTGTCCTGGTCTTTTCTCGATATTATATATTTAAAAACAAATTCTCATGGACATAAGCCTGTTGTGCTAAATAAAACCGAACAAGCAAAAGTGAGAGAGACGAATTTTCTTGACTTCGCAATATACGAATATTTTGCAAAAATATTTGACAAAAAACTTCAGTCAATGAGGAATGATTTCAACGAAGAAGTTAAACAGTTTAGAGATTTACTCAGCGAAGTTCATACATTTTGTTCACAAACAAACCTGCAGGATAATTCAAAACTGTTCGTTGATAAATCAACCTGGAATGAGGAATTCACACTACTTGGTGAAGAATGTAGATGGATGACCACGAAAGAGACTACGTTTATAAAGAAAATGAGAAATGAAAAATTGAATACAACGAATGAATGAGTGACACTTTTTTATACAGTATTCCATGAACTTACTGAGAAGCAAAAGTTGCATTATTTCAAATTAGGATTGGGAGAAATATGCTTCATGCACATACATTTTAATAGATCTATCTTTAGCCTATATGAAATACGTACAGTTGGTAATTTATAGTTGAAATATGGTTTTGTGGTACATAATGACAGTTTTGTCAGAAAATCAGAATTGTTTATACAATACGAGGGTTGTACCAGAATTACATAGACTTTTGTCATACGTTCAATACCATTCATCATATAAACAAATAATTTTGTGTGGAGTGTAAATGATATTTACCGCGTTCGTACGTGAAATTTCAAAGCTGTATCTTATTTGGATCAAATTCTGCAGCTTCAGGGGATAGATAGGGGTACGGCATGCGGGGCACGTCAACGGAACGTAACGACGTCGACGGAACTTCCAGGATAAGTGAAGCCTCTTACTGTGTATATTGCAGCTATAAAGATGGGCACAACTATACACAAAACTTACGAATGTTTATTGTTTACCTTAAATGTGATAAAAGTTCCAATATATTACCAGTAATGTCGCATATAGCCCTTACAATAGAACGTCGATCCAGGTCGACGTGGTCATAGAAAACGCTTGGTGGCGTCGCATTTGCCGTTGGTTTTCGCCGTCGGTCCATGTCATTTTATTCGGTCTCGAACTTGATTAATGCGCTTGTGTCGTTTGAAATGCAGATAACTCGATGCAAGAGATTTAGAGTTAGCAGGTTCAAAATCTAAAGCGTTTTTTCTGGCGTCTTCCCGAAGTTCACACAAAACTTCATGTTGATGCAATTTCCAGCCTATTTCGCTAACGTCATGTTTTCATTGGTGACGCGCCGCAACTGTTGCTTTTTTTGTTCCATGAACCAACAACGGGAACCTTTATAACGTTGAAATTTACGGCGTACGTTCCAATGATATTGCGCTTGTATGTCACAAAGTCGCGTTCAAATTAGACTTGATATCTGTGAGGTATAAGCAGTTGAATAATGCCAAAAATGTTCTTAAAATTTTTTGCCCCGCCTATCAAACTATTGGTTACTATGGCAACATATTAAATGGCTTTCTAACATTCTGTTAGAAAATGTTTTTTTCCGATTCTCTTAAAAAATGTTTGACGTTTTTCTACGGCAAATTTGGTGATAATACATGCCTAAATAAAAAAGTTATGACAAAATTCTACGTAATTCTGGTACACCCCTCGTATATCATGAATATCATGTATTTTTGTTATGTGCATTAAAAGCATTATATAGTGCCTTACGTAATGAGCTTTTCATTCCGAAATGGTTACATCAGATAGAAACTGTGCATTATTATGGCTGATAGTAAGGATAGTCTTATATTTCTGATAGCAAAATGGGTGTATGAATTTACAAATTGAAGGTCCGAGTTTCTTCAGAGTCAAGTTAGTTCGTAGACTGATTTTTGCTACATTTGTACTACTGCTATAAAATAGCACATCAATACAGCAGTCAATAGATCGTACTCATATTTATCATACATATGTAAATTGTATTTACCATTATATGTTTGTTCCATGCAACCAATTCACATTATTATTGTTTTGGTGAAATGTCTATGTTCATATACATGTATTGTTTGAAATTGGCTGTATACGTATTTTAAAGTGAATTGTTAAATTCTTAATTGTTATGTTAAATATGCTGTCATAAATACTGTGTATGCATTTTGTGTTTTATTTCGTACTAATCTGAAACAAAATGTTTTCTGTTGGATAATCATTGGATGTCATATATTTCTTTATATATTCGCGCTAACAATAAAAGAAAAGGTCTAATAATAACAACAGATATTTTGAAAAACCTCAAAAGTGGTTCATCTTGCCCCGGTCTCCCCTACCGTAAAGCCTAAAAATTAAGAAAAGGCGCTGGTGTTGTAAAACCCAATCTCAGATGATTACATAGTTAATTCGTCTGACGGTGTGTAATAAAAGAGACAAGACATCAACTAGTAACACGTTTGTTTACGCAATAATGACCAGCGCCGTAACTACACTGAGGCCAGGCGAGGCAATTGCCTCGCCTAAAATTTGCGAACCAAACATTTTTTTGTTATTAATTTACAGATCTACATGTAATGAAATATCCCTGAATATATTTAACATAAAATGTCTCAAATTGTCGCATGTAATAAACAATGAGGCAATTTATTCTGAGGCACTAGGTTAGCAGCTGTCTCGCCTAAAATTTGCACACCTAACCTTTTGGTGGAAACTTCGTCTTCAACTTATATGTAAAATAAAATGCCTGAATAATAAAAAATATTACGAGCTGTCGCAAGTTATAAACAAAGAGTGCAACTTGAGGCACTAGATTTGCACCTTAATGGTAGTATACATTGTGCAACTTGATGCACTAGATTTGCACGTTAATGGTAGTATACATTGTGCAACTTGAGGCACTAGATTTGCACGTTAATGGTAGTATACATTGTGCAACTTGAGGCACTAGATTTGCACCTTAATGGTAGTATACATTGTGCAACTTGAGGCACTAGATTTACACCTTAATGGTAGTATACATTGTGCAACTTGAGGCACTAGATTTGCACCTTAATGGTAGTATACCGGACACTTTCCCTTTATTATATGTAGAAAGCAAGTGGCACCGGCACACCATCCCCTTAATATCGCCGCAATCCAGGTCAATGTTCTGTGATATGCCAATTTTCGCTCGCTACGCTCGCATGGTACTGTTTACAATCAATTTAATATTGAGGTAGGCTACACATTTAAGAGTATAAGCATGTGTATATAAGTATTTTCTCCTTTGAGCTCTTGTTTAAAAATTGCTATGAATTTTCTTGATGTTCCGTTTCAATACCAATTTAACAAGGGACCAAAGAATGTAGCAGATGAATTTGTTTTAAAATTCCCATGGAGCATGACATTGATCCCTTAATTTACTTGCAATCAAATCGCTCAAGCTTCCCCTTAACACAAATGTGCAGCCTTCGAGTTCGTAGGATATTCTGATGAAAGGTGTCTCGAATAGAAAAACGATCCTGTCGCCAATGGTGCTCTTCAGAAAATAATGCTTTTTCTAGCTGGCTTCGCCTTCACAACAGCTGTATCAGTGACTATTATCAATGCGAAAGGCTTCATAGATAAATCTAAGTGAATACTATCAAATACAGAATATGTTTTGGCATGGTGTTCAAATAATATAAATATTGTTTATCTAGCTCGCTTTGCTATTCTACTTTTCTGATTTTGTTAATGTTGAAAGTGTATTCGGTGGTTTAATTGCTTGCTTTCAGAAACGTTCTAGGTTAACAAACACACCGGACCACTACATGGTCATAACTAAGGATTGCATCGGGCGCAAACGTACCCCTTTTACACCAATTTAAGCGTTCCTGGTTAGAAGTGCAATGTTTTTCATTTAAAAGAGTAGAGAGTAGTTTGTGCTACCTGAACCTCAGAGAAATCATGATCTTTTCGCTTGTCAAATAACTACTCGTTTAAAATATCATGTAGATAACTGGTTTGCATGACATGTAACTTGGAGAAACAGTGCATTTTCTTTGGCTCGCATTGCTTGTCACATAACACCAATGCTTCATAAGTTCGTGTAGAGAACGAATTCATGTGGCATGCAGCTCGGGTAAATAATGTGAGGATTTATCATACCATTTAGAGAACGAGTTTGTGTGAGCTAGGGCAAATCATACATCTTTAAGGATTAATCACATCACGCGAGTTTGTGCTGACAAATATTGCATTTTTTCTGCCTCGCTTCGCTCGCCAAATAACTAATGCCCATTAATAATATTATGTAGACAACGAATTTCGTGGTGGCTCGTACAAATAGTTTTTTTTCTGGCTCGCTTCGCTTGCCAAATAATTTATCACCATTCAAGTTCATGTAGAGAACGAAATGTGTGGGCTGATACAAATAGTGCATTTTTGTGGCTCGCTTCGCTCGCCAAATAATTTATGAGCATTAATAATATCATGTGGAAAAAAATGTGTGTGGGCTCGGACAAATAGTGCATATTTGCCATAAATTAAATTTGTGTCAGCTTCAACAAATAGTCCCTTTTTCTGGCTCGCTTCGCTCGCAAAATACATTGTAAATATTCAAAATAGCATGTACAGAACGAATTTTGACGACCCCTCCTGTAAATACCCTGTCACCCAATCAAGACCCGATTTCGCACCACTTTGGAAAATTCCTAGTTACGGTCATGTCCAGCCCCAAGGCTGCCTCGGCTAAAATTCGTGTCTGGGTACGGCACTGATGACACGACTGAAATACACCGTAGGCGTTTCTGGTTGATACAGATAGCGGGAAAAGACAAAGGGGAGAAATCGGTTGTTTCTAATTACCAAACACATTTCCAAAGGCCGTCTGGTACCATTCCGTACCGGACACAAACAATGCACAGTACTGTATGGTATGTCGCTACCACTTTTTTTTCTTTCCTCATCTCCTTTGTAATAAAGTCATTGGTCGATTAGATTCATGCTAACTCGATATAACTGGGGCCTTATTCACCAACGTTGTAAGTCTAAAACTCAGACTTAGACTTAAAATTGTCATTATTCATAATCACTGGTATTTCTTTAAAATTAGATTTAACCATGTGCAAATTTTATCGGACTGTTGGTTGTTGCTCACTAAACATGTATACCTATTGATATCAAAATCAGGAAATTTACAACTATATGAGAGCGAATAGAACATTTCACAATGTAAAGTATAATTCTATATTTTAGACTTACAACGTTGGTGAATAAGGCCCCTGGACTACATGTTAACATTTGCTCTTTAACGACATTAATAAAATCAAAAGGATTATACAAAAATGTAGATCTATACAATACAATACAATACAATACAATACAAATCATTTATTGCATGAAAACATACATGTTTTATAGCAATTACAAAATAATACAAAAGACAGAAAGGCATGGGTTAACTGAAGAGCATGTATATACATGTATGATGTTAAATATACAAATATACGATATAACAAATTAAGGCAATTAAGTCAAATGTACATAAGCATGTTTAAGAAAGAATTGTTATCCATCAACCATTGCTTAAAGTGGTGGTTAGCCTGCAACAAATTATTTACTTAAAAACTTGACATGCATGGGCATTTTAAACGGCTATCTGGTGGATGCATATTGTATCTGTATACTGAGGAATATGTACAAGCTAAACACAATTAATACTGATTATTACAGATTATTAACGAAAACAATGACTGCTGTCAAATTAAATACTAGCAATAGTGTTACGGAATCTAGTGCTGAATAGTTCCTATACAATGTTGTTGACCACGTTGTAGTAATAGTTTCCCAAAACTGTTTACATCTCCACATATAAACCAATCACCGTTGTAAATTAATGGGTAACATAACTACAGGTCAACACAGGTGATTGTAAAGGTTTTAAAACACAAATATGACATGACTGAGTTCTTGTAAAATCCGTCTGTGCTCATTAAACATTTAACAATGAAGGTATTTTAAAGATTCTGGCAAATTGCGGTGGCCTAGGGTTAGGGTGTGCGCTTTGGGATCGAGAGATCCTGGGTTCAACCCCCCCCCCCCCCCCCCCCCTACACCAGTGTAGGTTTCCAAAGATCAGGGGAAGTTAAATGTCAAAGGATGCTTGAGCGGCCTAACAGCTAAAAAGAGCCCTAGAAAATTGGTAACTTAACTTTTTTTTAATTAGAAACATATCATTCTAGAGCAACTGTATCGAAACGAATGAAAAAAGACAGGTCGATGGCTTAGAACCAGAAGGTCGTAACTACTACTTACGACCTTATAAGACTCATACATATTTGAAATCTGCTTCACAAGGCGCTTCTTATGAGCCTATTTTCATGAAAATCTGAAATTGTCATGTCGACCAAAATGAAGTTTTAAAAACGTGTTTTCTCATAGGTAAAGAGTAAATTACAGACAGTTTTCTCTTGTTTTCTCAATATGTCGATTTTGTAGTTACGACCTTATGGTTCTAAGCCAGCGATTTCTGATGCATACAAATGGCGGAAAAAAACTAAGGGAAAGATATTGGTTGGAGCTATTACCAAACACAATTCTAAAGGCCGCCCCGTACCATTCCGTACCGGACACAATCAATACACAGTACAGTATGGTATGGCGCAAACTTCTGCATTATATATCTGAACATATTACAGATAGGGTCAACATACCTTAATTACCTTGACCTTTGCCTTATTGTACGCCTAAGAACAACATTTTGTGAGTCAAAAATAGCACAAAATATTGCTTTTTGGGATACAATCTAAAATATTGCCATACTAGCACCAACTTATGACGTTCCATACCATTGAAACATTTGATTATTTTGAATTCACCTAGCTATGCATGAATAGGAGATATCGCACTTATTAGAAAAAACATATGTTGTTGGCGGCAAGACTCTGTTGCACTATTTACAATTCTATCTAGTTGAGAACAATAACATTCCCATTGAGGTTACCATGATATTTTTAAAATAATTTGGTTCAGGTGTACCTATCTCTTATTTATGTCAAGCTAAATAAAGCGTCTTAATTAGGCTTTTATGCAAAAAAAATTAGTTTACGTTGTACAGTAAAAGTTAAAAGTCCTGTTGCCATGAGAACTATCGCTATTTTGTTCTTAAAAGAGTCAGGATCGTCTCAAATTCTCCAAGCTATCAGTAGGTATTTTTTGCATATATTATTTGACCAAAGTTTAAGATTATGTTTTCAGAGACAGCTGTTTTGAAATACATACATTTAAAATTTGGTGATATGTATGCTAAGTATTACAATTGGAGTGAAATGTGTTATTACTGTCAATAAAATTGTAGGCCGTTCAGTATTGTAAAGGTGAAGTTTGTTTATTATAGTGTCACCCCTATTGAAAGGGCCAGTCAATTCTGACTTATGAGACACTTACGTATATTTCATGCTTGAATCCCTTCTTGTAAGCCGCTACCGAGCAATAAGTCTTTTAATAGTACAATAGTGTGAAAAATGAAGTTTACTATTCTTCAAACAGACCGTGACTGCCGCTGAAAGCAACATATAGAGATAACTTTCCCGGTAACCATAACGGGTACAATAACTCGACGATATAATATCCATGAAATACTTAGAATGGCATATTACAAATTGTGAAATACCATCATTTTATCGTGTGTGTATTGTTGGTGTGTATTGTTGGTACCGATACGACTGTCGTAAGCACGGTGGCCAGAGTGCAAGGTGTCATAGAAAACAACATACTACAAAGGTAGGATATGTTTTCATTTTTACTTGCGGTATTTTATTTATTAACTACTAGCATTTAACAAGTTCGTCGCGCTTGATTCAATTATTATATAGTTCCAGCACATTAGTACAAGTGCTGTTCATTTATTTAGGTATGCCAATAGATATTGTATAAAAACAATTTTATATCATTAAATTCGTAGTTAAATAAGTCTGCGAAAACTCCCAAATTATGGTCATATCAACTATCAACGTCTCCGATTTTTCGCCATCTTAAAACGTCATGCACATATCAATGCCACAGCGAACTATAGTTTGCGGGAAATCCAGCTTAAAGTCACATTATTGCTCCCACAACTTTTTTCGATCACCAATTACATACGATGAATTAAGGAACCATTAGGCTGTTTCTTAAAAAATGACCAATACTCGAATATTGGTCATTGAATAAAAAACCGGTGAAAAAGTTAGAATAATCGAGAAAGGAAATGCGAGGAGCAGTGACGTAAAACCAACTTCATTGCGCTGTCGAAATGTTGTATGCTGATGCCCCTATCTGGGTAGTTTCGCACACTGTGACGATATTTTTAGTAACAAATCAACACAAGGGAGTCATAGCCATGGTTGACAACAGTCTGCGTTCAGGTACGTTCATCCGGAATCTATTGCCGCCACAATAAATTGACCTCTCGACGTTACCGTTTATTGTCGTCCCTAAGATTTGCAGTAATTTTTTTAAAGCATCTACAGTATGTGTAACAATGTCAGCTACTAGTATCCGGAAATGGTTTAACTACGGTCATTTTTGTAACCGATGTTCTCACGTTCGTGTGACGTTGACGTACACAATCGACAGCAGCGTCACGTCAGAGATCGGTTCAACTTCAATTGCACATGACAAGCATCAAAAGTATACATTACACACGAGTATTTTCCTACCTCTCCTGTCGACTGGTGTCCTGAAAAACTTTTTTTGCACATACAAAGTGCCGATACGATGCACTGGGGGGCGCCGATACGCGTATACACCGTGGTGTTTATCAAAACCATTTTTGTCATACATGTTTGCGACACAGGTAACAGTATCGTTGAAAAAGAAATTTAAAAAAAAAATTTTTTTTCTCGAAATTTAGGTATTATATAATACCTAAATTTCGAGAAAAAAAATTTTTCAATTTTTTTTTTTTTAAATTTCTTTTTCAACGCTACTGTTACCTGTGGTTTGCGACATTTGATATTAAACGACACACGAACTAAGTATTATTTTTCTTTCAAAATGAGTTTCATATTCAGAAATTATACTGTAAAATCATTGAATTTCGTTGGGACGAAATTTCGTGGTTTTGGTAAAATGGACAATTTCGTTGGGACTTGAATTCGTGGATTTTGCATTTCAGGTAATTAAACAAGGGTCAAGATCAATTTTCGTTGGGATTAAAGTTCGTGGTTGAGGAGAAACACGAAATCGACGAAATTTAATCCCCACGAAAATTAATCATTTTATAGCATTCAGTGAATAGTTGTAATTTGATTGACCCCGGTGGTATAAGAAGTACATGATAACGCCCATTGTATCCATCACTATCAAGTAGAAGAAGGTAAACGTTTATGGGTAAGCCAAGCAACACCTCACTTCGGTATGTATGGTATAATAATTTAGAATACCTTCCATTCAAGTACGTATAAGCGGAGTATAATATTAATATAAATCAGTAGTTTGTACGATGTAAAAAGATATGAGTATGGAGAAAAATAAATGTATGGTTATTCGAGGCCATTAATTCCCTATATAAGAATAGATATGCATTGAAATATAAGCAAGGTAACAACAAATGGATGTTTTTTAATTGTTGATTAGCGACACCTGGATGGCGACTTCATATCGCTGGCATAGAATGCGAAGGTCGTAAGTACTACTTTTTACGACCTTAGTCGTAAGTACGACTACTTACAACATATTAAGACTCATACATGATAATTACAATTAGCAACGCATGGTGATTCTTATGAGCCTATTTTCACGAAAGTTCAAATATACAGGGTGTCCAAAAAGAAAGTATACAGTTTCGGGGTATTTTGATCAATTCTTAAAGTTCTTCTGTCGCAAAGAAATTTTGTACACGTTAAGACAAAAGATGTAAGTTTTTTCTGGTATCAGTTTAAAATTGTAACTCGAATAATTTTTAAAAAAATGTCAATTTCCCCAAAATACCTCATTTTGACCATGACGTCATTTTGACGTAATTTACGACGTTTTCACAATTTCTGTCTGTCTCATGATTCCCGTTTTGCACTCATTCTTTAAAGGTATTTCTTGCATTTACCCAGATTTCTACAAACCGGTCTTCTTAAACTACATTTTGATGTATGGCCATCATATAGTTCGAATAGCCCAAAGCAAAATTAAGCCAAATGGATTAAGACCGAGGCTGTAGGCGGACCATTTCACACAGTGGGATTTGCAAGAAATTATTTTGACACCAAATGTTTCTTGTAATTCATCCAACACCGTGCATGTGTGAAATGCAATAAACATTTTCCAAGAATGTGTGCAAGACGGGAAACACCAACAATACAGAAATTATGAAGACGTCGTAATTGACGTCAAAATGACGCCACGGACAGAATACGGTAATTTTAGAAAATTTTCTTTTTTTTTAAAAAAAATATCCAAGTTACAAGTTTTAAACTGGTGCCAAATAAAAAAAATTCATCTTTTGACTAACCATGTGCTGAATTTCTTAGCGATAGCAAAACCACAGTGCACTGAAACTGTATACTGTCTTTTTTGACACCCTGTACATGACAATATCAAATTGATGCAGCCACCTGTTAAAAACAGTCATAAAACCTTACAGACGTAAAAGAAAACTATGCCTAGTGGAAAAATGTAATAATGTTAGCTTACATAGAATATTAATGGCCTCGAATATATATGTTTTTTTACTTCCATTTTGCCAAATGTCAGCTGAAAGAGCACACTGGTTGTGGAACCACACGTTTTCTGGCTTTCATTTTATATACTTGTACATTATGGCATATTTTAAATTGTTATTTCACTAAAATACTTCGGGGACCTTATTCATCAACACTGTAGTCTAAAACCCAGCCTTAGACTTAAAGTTGACAACATTTATATCACTGTCATTTCTTTGCAATAAGATTTAACCATGTGGAATTTTATCTAATTATTTGTAGTTACCAACTGAACATGAATACCAATTTTTATCAAAATCGGTACATTGTTTTCAACATGAGAGCGAATTGAACATTTGGCAATATAAAGTCTAAGTCTGAGTTTAAGACTTACAGCGTTGGTGAATAAGGGCCCTGCTGTTGTAGTAACCGATCTTACTTATATAAATACAATGTGGGGAGCGGGGGCCTAGAGGTAGGGCGCGCGCTTCGGGATCGAGAGGTTCTGGGTTCGATCCCCTCTGGACCACTGGTTAATTTCTCTGAGCAAGACCCACATGCTCCACTCCACCATGGTGTAAAAATGGTACCTGCGTGGGCAATGTCTATTCCTGGGCACCGCAGATCGATGTTGGCTGCCACATCACAGGAGAGAAATAGTCTCCCCAGGGAGACACGAGTGTAGGTTTCCATATGTAGCCCAATGACCAGGGGAGGTAAACTGTCAAAGGGTGCCTGAGCGGCCTAACAGCTGAAAAGAGCCCTAGAAATTTGGTAACTTAAACATTTTTATGTACTGTCCATGTCTATTTCAGATTATAAAATGTGTAAACATTGGACTTGCAGATGGATACTCAGGAGTACAAACAAAATGGCGCTGAGGGTCATATTCGGGTAGGTATAGCTTGCTCACATTGACATAAGCCTGACCTATTGATTAGCATAATTTAACAGTCGATATATTGTATTCGTTTATAACACCAATTGTATGTTTTCATAATCGGGGAGTATCAAGAAGACGCTCGACTTGTAATATAAACACAAATCTGAAATCCTGATATTGCACGATTTGCTTGCGGAAATTGATATATTCAAAGCAAGAACCTTGTAATATATTCTTGCATAAAGGTCAGGCTCAGGTCAAAATAGCCAAGCTATAGTGTCTTGTTGACTTGTGATATGTATGAGTAGCGAGGAGAACAAATCACCAAGCCGATATGTTAATTGTGTTGACATTGTTGAATTTGACTTGAATGGACAGCATAGTCATTTTACAATCAGGGTGGGTCAATCTAATTACAATGTTGATTAAACAAAATAATATACATTTGAATCTTGATGAAACAACCTTACCAATAGGCATATGATTAAGCAGAATTTTTGACCAAGGAAATGGGTATTATGCTTTATAACTGTCTAGTAATATAACGTTGTATGTGGGTTGATAAAAAAGAAATCAGACAAACGCTCTAATATCACTATGCATCGTGGTATAAATAATAGAAGCTGTACGTCGAAACACATATAATATATTTTTCTGTCTTTATTTTCAACCTTTGGTACAGAGACTCGCTGCACACTCACGACGTCAATGACGTCAAGTGCGTAAATAGCGGGGGTTAACGATTAATGTCATAAATCAACGTCCTTACTTTGCATAAATCTACCTAATTTGCAAAATGGAATGAAATATATTGAATTGTAGTTCATATAAGTAAATCATGTATTACATACTTGCAAATGCAGTTGAACCATTGCAATGACGCCTATATATTTTCAAATTGTGCTGTTCCCAACCAAATGTTTATAGATGCAAGAAAAAGTAAACAAAAATATGAACATTGTGCACCAAAATTATGTCTATCACCATGTGTTTACGCTTAAATGCTATCATTGGAAACAGAATTTTATGTTATCAAATACAGTAAAACTTCGATATGACGAGAATCGAAATCACGAGCACCCGGCCTATTTCCAGCAAATTTTAAAATAGTAACCGCTTGTATTATCAATACATGCCCATTTGCTATTTCGTGTACCCTATTTATCTCGAGCATTTTATCTGTCCCGATTACTCCTCGAGATAACGAAGTTTTGCTGTACGTCAAATGAAAACAGTGACCTATATCGAAACTCAATGTCTTGATGTAGGTTGAGCTCGAATATAAGGTTAAATTATGCAAAATAAACGTCTTTATCCTTTCCAGAATCAATTTTCTTGGAATTGTAATTATTGGCTGGACCCTATCGTCTGATGTAATTGACTAAGCTCTGCCTGGACATCGATCAAGACTACATATTATTTATTAAACAAATATTCAACACGTACTCAACTGGATATGAACTCGTACCGAATGTGACTGTTCCGAACGTTACAGTTAATACACGCACTGGAAAAGACAACATAACAAGTACCAGAGTAAATAACGTCGCTTTCCTGAAAGTTAATAAGGCAGGATCTACAACGATGCGAAACCTATTGTTCAGATTTGGTATCAGACATAATCTAAACATCTTGTTGCCAAAGATAGGAAATTACTTACATAGAAAGAATGATGCCAAACCTCTTAAGCCATCTAACACGTATAATATATTCGCCTGCCATGTAACCACATATAGCAAGAAACGTTTCGATCAGCTCATACCTACAGGATCGGTAAAGATCGGAATAGTCCGGGAGCCAGTTAGCAGAATGGAAAGTTCCGCATATTATTACAGGGATGTCTGGCATATGAAATAGCTAACGAACATTCCTTAAGCCAAATTTATTCACAATTTGATCAAGCATCCGGAAATTTACGAAAAAGGTGCTTTCTCGTTCACACACAACTCAATGGGGCAGAATTTTGGATTTCCAGGTACCATAAAGTTGTCGGACAAAGACAAAATCACCAATTACCTTGAGCGTCTGAATTCTGAGTTTGTACTAGTGATGATTATGGAGGAGTTTGACGAGTCCCTGGTTATGATGAAGAGATATTTGTCCTGGTCTTTTCTCGATATTATATATTTAAAAACAAACTCACATGGACATAAACCAGTTGTCTTGAACAAATACGAACAGACGAAAGTGAAAGAGACGAATTTTTCTCGATTTTGCAATATACGAATATTTTACTTAAATATTTGACAAGAAACTTCAATCAATGAGCGATGATTTTGCCGACGAATTTCAATATTTTAGAAATTTGCTCAACGAGGTAAACACATTTTGTTCACAAACAAACCTCCAAGATGTTTCAAAACTGTTCGTTAAACAATCTGCACGGGATGAGGAATTCACAGTACTTGGTGAAGAATGTAGATTAATGACCAAAGGCGAAGTAGAGTTTATTGATATAATAAGAAATGGAACACAAGGAAGGAAGGAAGGAAGGAAGGAAGGAAGGAAGGAAGGAAGGAAGGAAGGAAGGAAGGAAGGAAGGAAGGAAGGAAGGAAGGAAGGAAGGAAGGAAGGAAGGAAGGAAGGAAGGAAGGAAGGAAGGAAGGAAGGAAGGAAGGAAGGAAGGAAGGAAGGAAGGAAGGAAGGAAGGAAGGAAGGAAGGAAGGAAGGAAGGAAGGAAGGAAGGAAGGAAGGAAGGAAGGAAGGAAGGAAGGAAGGAAGGAAGGAAGGAAGGAAGGAAGGAAGGAAGGAAGGAATATCGTTGATTTAGAATGAGAAGGTCGTAAGTACAAAATCAATATTGTGAGAAAACTAGAAAACAACTATCCGAAAATAACTCTTCAGTTTGGTCAACATGACATATGTAACAGTTATTGTAAACCGGTGCTTAGACTTTACGGTAGAGCTATAGTTGTGTTTGGTAGGAAATGTTCCAACAACAAATGATCAAACACATGAACGCCGATCAAGAGGTATCAAAGGAACAAAAACTTTGTTTGATAAAACCACTCCATGCATAACTAACAAATAACTATTTCTCTCGAATACGGACAATAAGCAGAATTTTATTGATATGCTGTCTATGCATCTATTTGAATCTGGATGCCGAGTAAACCATTCTCAGTATGCTGCTGACCATTTGATTGGAATGTCACAACCACTACCAAGCAAGCCGAACATTCTCAAGTTGATCTCATCTTATTTTAAGTACTGTGTTTCTTTACCGTTTTAAATGGAAATAACATGATATTTCACCGCTGATTCTTAAGCCTCGGTGAAATGCAAGAAAATATGGGATATTCAAAATACCAAAATAATGCTCGAAAATGAAATAAGCCCGTTGTTATTATTTGTCCACGCATTTACGGGTTGTGACACAACCACGCGCATTTACGGGTTGTGACACAACCTCACGCATTTACGTATAATAGTAAACTCAAAATAAACCTATGGACAACACCACGTAGGCTATGAGTTTTTAAACTTAACAACTCGTACCTAGAAAATGACTATAAAACAGGGATCAAAAATGCTATTCAAGAGTTATTCAATAATGACGATACCGCGAATCCAAATACAGTTTGGGTACTATTAAAATGGACCATACGTAATGAATCCATTATATATGCTACTAAACGGAAGGGGGAAAAAAGAATAGCTCAAAATACAATCAAACATAAAATGTATCGAAAGTGGTATAAACACGAACCCGAACGATGAAACTATGTTATATACGGACGATACCACTTTTACCGCCTTTCTCGTTATCCAGGGCGCACTGTAGCAATTTTGTTTAAGCAAATCGTAAAATGCGACTATACAAACCACACGATATTTATTATCTATCCATATTATATGTTATGTAATAAACGCCAAACGTAAGCATAACATTATTTGCTTCAATAACCAGCAATACAAACTATATTGTTCTGCTTTATGAACGAATATCATAAATATCATGGACATGGGGTGTGCATATATGTTGGGCGGTTGTGTGTAAATTTCATTTCTTCAAAATTGAAGATTGCTGGATATAGTTTATATACTAGGCTTAATTAGACGCGAACTGTGGTCATCAGAAAGTGTGCAAGGAAAATTTGTTTCCGTTTTTTAGAATTATATTGTACACAAAACAAATGGATATTTTTGGACTTAGTGTTGCATACAGTTGCCTATTATATTGAAATCTATGTTTATAAAAGGTTTAGCTGAATTTACTGCCAATAGCTTTTTCATACGCCATGGAGAAATGGGGTGACCTTGTATCGAAGATGACCATATCGTAGTTATAACAGGGTAAGCACTTTAAAATTCCCTTTTTATACTCCATACTACATTAATTTGTTTATTGTAAACTTGTAAAAACGAAACTAAGTCTAATGTTTAACCTTGTCAAAGAACAAAACATCATCAACATTATGAGACTGTAATAGTTTTATTTCTGCAAACGAATGCCCTTTGTTTACCCATATACGTGTTTTTCTGTATGACTAGTTTTTTCTATTCAAATTTTGCTCATTTTTAGTCATTTACTTACTAATGACTGAATAACTCAGATATACCTTTGCCATAGCTTTTTGGTGTTTACAGAATTTGTTCCTGTAATTTCCTACCGATATTTGTTACACCGTCGGCCATCTCTACCCGACTCTCAATGTTCACTCGGCGTCATTACGTCATTATCCGTGTCATGTACAGTAGAACCCCGCTAATAAGACCACTGTCCGTTCTTTTTTAAAAGTGGTCTCAATAGCGGGGTGGTCTCATTAGCGGGATAGACCACTCAGAGTATTTATCAGTTGGATATTTCTGTCTGTAAATCATAATATTCATCTTTGTAATAAAGTACAAGTGTGTTGTTTGTGTGACCATTAGACAAAGAAGGAAAAAGTCCGTTCTTTCAAAAAATGCCCGTATTAGCGGGTTGGTCGTAATTTCGGGGTGGTCATAAGGTGGGGTTCTACTGTATATCTGTTGAAATACGTACTAGTAGTAGATCAAAATCACATTTAGTAAAATGTATGGACGACAAAATACATATTCTAATTTATATGTATGACATACAGCACAGCTTCTGTAGAGAAACACCCTGATGGAGTTTCAAACATGGGCCTTCGTTGAGATGTGACTGCTCTACAATTGTCAAATGTATAGTATAATGTTATGCTCAACGAAAAAAAATGAAAATGTATGTGTAGAGAGATTGTTTTCCTACAGAGGGCCGCTCTAGAAATGCTGTACAATATATTGTATATTACTAAACGTTTAAGTAGTATTGAGTCTCACTTAAATTTAAATTTTAACAGAAAACATATCGCATGTATATACTCAAGGTTACACATCAATCAATGCATTTATTTTGCTGCTTACTTCCTGCCGCCCTAGGCTTCTTGGTGCGTTTAATAGTAGTTGTGAATATACAACAGTAACATGTATACAGCTATATAATACACAATTACATGTACAAAGTGTTTTATGATATAAATGAATACACTATATTGACTTCAAATGTTTATACATCTAAGTTGTCAGACAAATTTGTTAACAATCTTATGTTTGAAAAGTTTCACAGCACCGAAATTGGTTTTTTAACAGGGTGCTAACAGGGTGCAAACAGCATCCTGTTCATTGCAGGCGTACAACTATGGGTCGTCAAGACTGCCATGCTAAAATAGATTCAGGTGGTCATTCCGCTAGATGCCTTCGGGTTTTATCGCATTGAAAGTACTACCTTGTTTTTGCAGCTCTGGTTCTTTAAACGAAACAGCTAATCAGCTATTTTCAATAAAAACAACTGTTTGGTAAGCTATCTTTAATATGATGTATTTAGATCATGTAAGTAGGGTCCCTGAGGTGGAAAAACACAATCAGATGGAAGAAAACAAAATACTAACGTTACATCCAGTCGGTTTATTGACAAAATAACGATTTGCAAATAAAAATCCATACTGAGTAGTCGAACGGAAGCAACTCTAGAAAAATTAGTACTTTTCATCCATATATTGTATTCTTTATTTCTTAGGGGCTACTTTTTCAACATCATTTTATTATGTAACGTTAGTAAACATTAAGCTATTTGTGAACATCATTCTAATTGTGCAATTATTTGATGTACCATTGTATTTATTGGGTGACCAGAAAAATGTTCTGTGTGCAATAATGTGGCTTTAAATAAAATAATCGGGCATACCATGGACATGATATAATAGATCGACACATCAAAATGCATTATAAGATAGTTTTTAATTTCAAAAGTAGTTCATTTGATCCGTCATGTTTAAGTTCTTTGATACGAATTTGTCATTAACAGATATTGCAAAGTTAAATTAGAACGATGTGTTAACATTAGTTCGTCCGTCATGTAAACTATGTTTATCTTGGTTTAACTGGGCATGTCTGAGTTAACGGTAATCCCCGCTACTCTTTCGAATGGGATAGCTCCCTCATTAGTGTTATTTATTGAATCGACTTTACGACATTCTAGTATTGTACTAAGATTGTATCAAGGCCCGTATATTGCAATATTTCACGATAACAATTGGTCATTACATTTGTACTTCAGAGCGTAGCATATTGTTTACCAACTTTATTTTCCTAAATGCCTAAATTCGGCTTTTTGTGTTTATTGTTTACGATTAGTTCTGTCTGTCAACACATTTTTACAATAACAATCGACGTTACGTCACCGAGGGCTTACTTCCGCGAACTATAGATCCATGGCAACTATGTCCATCTGAACGGAATTAAAACAAAAACTCATCATATGTTTTTGTTTAATGAATACACTTCGAACAAAGTCTGCTTACATAAAAAATACCCCATACCGATAAGTAATAGCCTCCATAATTTCCAATGACAGCGAACAAATCATTTAATCAAAACAAAAACCCATCATCTTTTTTAAAAATAATACACTTAGCACAATGTCTGCTTGCAAAAAACAGTAATGGTCTCAAATACCCATACCGATATAAGTAAGTGTCTCCATAATTTCTAATGACGGAGAATAAATCATTTTTGTTATCGTTTGCTTGGCGTAAATAGAGGCTATCCCCATCGCTCAAGTCCGTATACAGCTCCAATAGATGCAGACCTAACGGTATACCATGCGATGACACAGATCAGATGCTATTTATAACTCATTTTAATCACCATAACATTATTTGAAAATCAGTTGTTCCCCCGCTCTTTTTTGAAATATGTGTGCTTTCCCTTCGATTCGTTAACAATGTCGGCAGATATACACTGAACAAAATTTCTAATTGGTCACCTAACATATTGACAAAATTTCAGTCAATGATTATTCAAAATATATTCTGTCAATAGTAAACGTGTAAAAGATTTGTGTAAACAACACAAACATGAAAATTTGATGCAGATTCTGTTATTCTCACGCTCAATTATTGGAGAAACTAAACAACAACCCTCAGAACCAGAAATCACATAAAATATGAATAAATGCATTTATAAAGAACCATATTTTTAAACATAAAACATAATGAACCATCATCTCATATGGACAAGTAGACAGTAATTAATTCATATGGCAAAGTTATACTCCAATAGGTTGTATGGTTGAGACGGTGGAATAAAATGAAAAACATCGACTTTTAAGATTTATCTGGTTTTCTTTAACAACGTAATTCGCCATAGGAAGTCAATGTTGCATCAAAAGTTGAAACGCACTGATAACTTGCCATAATTGAAGCGAAATGAAGATAACTAATGAAAGAAAGACTGTACAAAATTAGACGTATTTATCACTCGTGGGTATCGTTATTTTGAGGATTTAATGTTGTTCTATTTTCAATTAAAGGGAGGCAATTTCAGAAATTTCAACTTCAAAGCTGTATATCTTTTAAAAAGCCCAATTATTTTAGCAATATTGTTTGTTTTTCTCTTTGGGCGGTCACAAATTGGTTTGTATTTTTACAGTTTATCACATTTCCACTGACAGGTTTTGCATTAAACATAAAAAACCTGTTTCGTACACAATGGGCCATAACTCAGAACAGGTTACGAGGCTATGCAAAGCACGAACTGAATTTAGTACATAAAGCCGAATGAGTTAAGTACACTAAATAAATTTCTTAATTGTTATGTAAAAAAATATGTGACTTTAGAAGTGACCAATTAGAAATTTTGCTGAATGTATACAAAATGTAGCTATACTATTTTTTTTAATAAACATAGCAATATAACATGGATACTGTTTATTTTGCAGAGTATACTAGTAATAAAAAAATTATATTAAGGCATACTTTAACTGCTATTTTACTTCAAATCGTTCTTCTTCTGTTGGCTTACTATTCTAGTTTATTCATACATTGTACTACTCATACCATTTTCAGACTGTCAAAAGCCGGAACATTGGAATTGGAGATTGACATTCAAGATGTCGAGGGAAATGGCTTTTAGAATCATATTCGGGTAAGTATATTCATCACTTATGATATGTACAGCTCGAAAATCATTTGTTTTGTCCATGGTAGTATAATTCGCTGGATTAGAACGACAAGGTCCTAAGTACAAAATCGATAGTTTGAGAAAACAAGAAAAAACTGTCTGAAAATTACTCTTTAAATATGATAAAATAAGCTTTTTGAACTTCAGTTTGGTCAACATTACAAGTTTCGAGAAAATAGGCTCATATGAAGCGCCTTGTGATGGTGATGTAAATAATGTATCAGCCGTCTCATTCTAAGCCAGCGTATTAGTAGTCTTTTTTCTGAATAGAGACACAACAAAAAGTTCAACAACAAAAAATAATTGCGTTAAATACCAGCAAAGCCCGTATAAAGCTTAACTATACATTTATAACAAGTACATTGTTGGTTAGAACAGAAATTGCAAACGCACTAAATAAATCAACCTTACCATAAAGTCATTCGGAATTTTGAGCCACATAAAAATTGTATTTATGCATTTATTGTTTGTCTAGTTACTTTTTACATCGTACCATTTCATGTCTGAAATTGGTAAGAAAATATGGAAGATTGAAGCCATAACACATACTAAGTATCCGCAAAATTATCTAATATTGCTGAACAAAGAGCCATACATGAGTGTCGAATGAAAACATACTTCTATAAATTTAGCATGATATTCTGGCAACTATATCACGCATGTAAATTTGAGTTTTCCACGTTTCTTTAAGACGGTTGTTCTTATTATCTTAAATACCTCAAACGAAAACATTGACCTTTGTAAAACCTCAAAGCCAGGACCGTAAGTTGAGCTCGTACATATTTTCCATAATACAAACATGTTTTATTCACCTTTTCAGAATAAATTGTCTTGGAATAGTATTCATTTGCTGGAACCTATCGTCCGATATAATTGGCAATGTTCTACCTGGCTTCCAGTCAATACTAAAGAAACAGGCCTTCGACACGCCAGCTAGTGGATATGACTTGTTACCCGATGTTACTATTCGGAACGAAACGTTTAATGCACATATTGAACAAGACAACCTTACAAGTGCTAAAATAAACGAGTACGCTACCGGACATGAATTGTTACCGAACGTTACTTATCCAAACGTAAGGTATGCTCAAAGTGATCACGAAAACAGAACACAACTCGGAGTAAATAACGTCGCTTTCCTGAAGGTTCATAAGGCAGGATCTACAACGATGCAAAACCTATTTTTTAGATTTGGTATTAGGCATAATCTTAACATTCTGTTGCCGAAGAGAGGGCATAAAGTACACACATTGGGCGAAGTCAAACCACTAAAGCCACCAAACACTTATAATATATTCGCTTGTCATACCATATATAACAAAACATTTTTTGACCAACTGATTCCGACAGGATCGGTAAAGATCGGCATTGTGCGCGAACCAGTTGACAGACTGATCAGTGCCGCATATTATTACCGAGACGTTTGGCATTTTCGACATCTAACGAAAATTCCTAAAGCAAATTTTTTTCACAATTTAATCAATCACCCCGACATTTATGATAGCCAGCATTTCTCGATGACTCACAACACAATGGGATTGGATTTTGGGTTTCCAGGTACCATAAAAGTGTCGGACAAAGACAAAATAACTTCGTACCTTGAACGTCTGAATTCTGAGTTTGTACTAGTGATGATTATGGAGAAGTTTGACGAGTCCCTGGTTATGATGAAGAGATATTTGTCCTGGTCTTTTCTCGATATCATATATTTAAAAACAAACTCACATGGACATAAACCTGTTGTGTTAAACAAAACCGAGCAAGCAAAAGTGCGAGAGACGAATTTTCTTGACTTCGCTATATACGAATATTTTATTAAAATATTTGATGAAAAACTTCAATCAATGAGTGATGATTTCGCTGAGGAAGTTCAGTATTATAGAAATTTACTCAACAAAGTACATACATTTTGTTCACAAACAAACCTTCAAGACGATTCAAAACTGTTCGTTGATAAATCTGCTTGGGATGAAGAATTCACAGTACTTGGTGAAGAATGTAGATGGATGACCACGGGAGAACTTCAGTTTATATCGAAGCTAAGAAATAGAATGCAATAATTGCAATCTCATTTAAATCAGACCCTTATGACACTCCTGGTCGCTCCATAACCTTGCACTGATATAGGATATGATGACACTCACTATGAGGGTCATGTCTATTTGAACTTTACATAAGCCAATCAAATCGCTTCTTTCACAAGTCTTGTTGTGCAGAGAAATTCTGCTTAACTTCATACCGGTAGTTAACAGTGGGGTAGTTGTTTATACACAGAGAGTTAGCTATACTGGCGTAAGTACACTCTATAAATCTAGTCTAATATACTAGTGAATAGCAATAATACAGCATGCACCAGACAGGTCATTTAAACATGACTTCTTGTGCAGTGCAGTCAGATCTTTCTAGCAGTGTAAAGGATTGGAACAAATGTTATTATTGATACATGTCAACTTATACTATAAGATGACTGAGTTGACATACAGTAGTATATCAATGGGAAAGTATTTTATTAAAGACTTCAATCAGTAGAAGTGCAACATAACTATATGTGCTTATTGATAGAGTATATTCTTTTATTGATATGATTTCAAACACCAAAAACGTGTCAAATCTATATTAAGTACATGTTCATTATACTAGTACTGTACGTTTTTGTAGTACACGGGTTGGTCAGTTGCAATTAGCGATGCCTCATTGACTGCAGTGTACAAACTTGGACAAGGAAGGCAACATTCAACAGACACATTGGAACACTAAAAAAGTTAACATTTAAAAATCACAGCAGTAGTTACGACCTTATCATTCTAAGCCAGCGAAATATGGGAACAGGAACAAAGATGATGTTGTTTGTTAGAACGTGAATATCAAGATGCAATATATAACGTTTCATACAACTGGTTCATATAATGTATATTTATTTCAGGTAATGTTATTTATTGTATCCAAATGCAATAAAATGGAGGTTAAGCCCATAAATGCACTGGCACTGTATTTTGATAACACAAAATGTGTTCAAATGCAAAAAGTTGATAGTTTAGACATTTATATAACAACGTGGACATACCACGTAATTTTTTAGCTAAGTCTGCAAGTAAAAATATGTCAACCAAAAAAAGTTAAAAACAACCGTATGTACCTTATTCTTTTGCCGATTTTTACAGGATATGTTCGATGCTCAAGCACAGATTGAGCACTTTCTATATATCTCAATAGTTGTGAGAAAGATGTCATAATTTATGCCCGACACCGACTCAAATGCACGGATCAGTTGAGCCGGTTTCGGGAAAATTCTACCAAACTATTGAAGCAAATTAAGTTGTGTGGGTAGTGCTGAATATTTGCTTGAGCGTCGAACATATCTCCTGAAAATTGGTCAAATAATAAGATACTTACTGTTGTTTTTAACTTCATTTTGACACAGTTTTACTTGCAGACTTAGCCAAATGTCATGTGGTATGTCCGTCCGGTAAAAGAGATTAAGACCCGTTCACATCAGAAACCACCCGACCGATTCATCATACAAAAATGTAATTACGCACACATGTTTGTTTGGTAATTATGGTATAAATAGCCAGTTATACTCATAGATGATATCGTGTTTTTTTTTAATTTATGTTAGAAGTATAGTTTGGCTGTTTTGACCTGAGCCTGACCTTTATGCAAGAATATATTACACGGCTATTGCTTTGAATATATCAATTTCCGCAAGCAAATCGTGCAAAATCGGTATTTCAGATTTGTGTTTGTATTACAAGTCGAGCGTCTTCGTGATACTTTCCGATTATGAAAACATACAGTCGGTGTTATAAACGTAGACAATTTATCGACTGTTAAATTATGCTAATCAATAGGTCAGGCTCATGTCAATGTGGGCAAGCTATAATTGGCATGTATCAAATCAATTAATCATACTAAAAGGGGTATTCATCGCGATATGCGGTCTCCCATGTCTATACTTCAATAGTACGTATATGCAATAATGTTGATAATGTTATATGGACGAAACAACTATGCAAATATATCTTTCAATGATTACAAATTATCATCAAAATCTAATGAAGTAGTTCATCACAAAAGGTACGACCCACTTGCATATACAATACAATACAATATAGGAATACGTATATACATGCGTATACGTGAAAGTACAATTTCGTGGACTTTAATAAAATACTATATCCGTAGGTACACGTATAAGGATTTCTCCTTTTTGTGTTAATCGTACGTGCGTGGTCGATTACACCTCCAACACACATTATATGTTTTATTCCCTGGAATATGAAACCTCACCAAATATAATCCCACACGAATACTTATCTTCTCCAAATAATAAAAAACACGCGAAAAGTAATCCCATACCAAATATTAAGAACACGCGAATAGTAATCTCATACCAAATATTAAGAACATGCGAATAGTAACCTGAGATCATACCAAATATTAAAAACACGCGAATAGTAACCCCAAACCAAATATTAGGAATAACACGCGAATAGTAACCTCATACCAAATATTAAAAACACGCGAATAGTAACCCCACACCAAAAATTAATAACACGCAATTAGAACCAAATATATAAAACACGCGAATAGTAACCTCATACCAAATATTAAATTCACGCGAATAGTAACCCCACACCAAATATTAAATTCGCGCGAATAGTAACACCACACCAAATATTAAGAACACGCGAAAAGTAACCCCACACCAAATATTAAGAACACGCGAATAGTAACCCCACACCAAATATTAAGAACACGCGAAAAGTAATCCCACACCAAATATTAAGAACACGCGAATAGTAACCCCTCCAAATAATAAAAACACGCGAAAAGTAATCCCACACCAAATATTAAGAACACGCGAATAGTCCCCACACCAAATATTAGGAATAACACACGAATAGTAACCCCACACCCAATATTAATAACATGCGAATAGTAACCCTACACCAAATATTAAAAACACGCGAATTGTAACCTCACACCAAATATTAGGAATAACACGCGAATAGTATAGCTAGTTCGCGATAGAAAAAAATCGTGTTTTTGTTACATTTCTGAAAATCTATCCATCAGATTTTCTTAAAAAATTACACAGAACTACAATAACTTCCTACCTAGTCCCATTCCGATTTTCATAATTTTTAGTCACCTATTAAAAGACATTTATTCTTTATAATATATTGAAATTATATGTACATCGACAGTTTAACGCAGGGAGGTAATCTGGTATTCCATTGATGATTTATTATCAATTTTTTAACCGTTACACTCCGTGATCGTCGGGATTGACATTACCGTTATGAAGACGAGACTTAGGAGGCCCTTGTGATTCAGGTAATTTATGTGTGTCGATTGTAAACAATGTACAACAATAGCATGTACTTCGTCAGATTCACAGACGGGCCTCGCGTGTTTTATATTAAGTAGGTTGCAAATACGTAAATATACCGTTAGGCGTATCACATGACCTTAAAATTAGCTGTTGCAAGTATCAAGTCTTCTAACTTGATATTTCATACAAAACTACAAATATGTTACATAGAACTTATGAACAAAAGTTTTTTAACTGAATTCTTATGTTGCTGAAATTTCGGTGTGTATTAGGTAGATATATTTCATTTATTCGCGCAAATTTTCATACATGTAGGTTTAGTAATTATAGAGAAATGTTTAAAAAACACGATTTTTTTCTATCGCAAACTAGCTATAACATCACACTAAATATTAATAACACGCAATTAGAACCCCACACCAAATATTAATAACACACAATTAGAAACCCACACCAAATATTAATAACACGCAATTAGAAACCCACACCAAATATTAATAACACGCGACTAGTAACACCACACCAAATATTAATAACACGCGAATAGTAACACAACATCAAATATTAATAACACGCAAATAGTAACCCCAAACCAAATATTAATAACACGCGAAAAATAACCCCACACCAAATATTAATAACATGTGAATAGTAACCCCACACTCAATATATCAATATTTCTTAAATTGTGGTTATTTGCATTTCATGCACTTATCTATCGATTTCAAGAAATTAATTACGCATGCATGTATAAAATCATCCATACGGAACAGTTAGTGCAAAATGGCTTACGTGCACGTGGTTCGCGTGCCCGCCATGTTTGATTTTTGAAATTAGTCAAAATGTATTATCTGTTGATGGGCTTAATAAAAAGCATTGATACTGGCGAGAATAAGTAATATGGGGCGCGCTGAGGCCGTTAGAATGACGAGTACCAGCACCAAAATCCAGACATGTACATCAAAACGTCATATTTACAATAACGTGGAGTTTAGCTCGAATTACTGCGATAAACATATTTTCTATCAATAAAATTGGACAGTGTCGGAGTTTCGATTATTTGTATTCTTCTAAATGCATTTTTTAAAACTAATTTATAAAAATACGTGGCCAATCAGAAATTCGTTCAATGTATGCATGAATCTGACGTTAAGAGCGCGTTTCACATGGCTCATTCTCACAAATTATAGTGTTTTAAGAACATTAACATTTCACTATAACATTCATGGCACTTACCCGTTTACTGCAAAAATACTTATTTTTCGTACACTGGCTTATTTGCAACATCTATCTCCACACATGGGAAGACGTTATTAAATGAAATACGACTGTGTACGCAGCTCGACATCATGTATGTATGTGTACATCTTTGTCGTAAACCGTTAGAAGGGAACATCACTGCATATCATCAAGCCAATAACATAAGCGGAATTTGTTTAATGTCAATGACATTTTATTGCAAGACTTACATATAGGATGCAAAATGAAAAATCACTTTAATTGATTTATTTGTCTTATCATCAACTTATTACAATGTCAAGAATAGATATGTGCGTAGGAGCGGTGAGGTATTAGTGAGCGTGAAATAAATTTGCTAAAAGGTGGTGTAACATGTATACATTTATTTAATGTTTACTCAAGGGATTCGGGATTTCAGAAAAATGGATTTCGCATCATTGATCGGGAGTAAACGTCGAATTTCTTGAGGCGTAAACTCGCAATTTTTTGTTCTATTTTTCCTTCTCCGAGTTACGATAAAATCGTCAAACGAATTCGCATTTTTTTCTATACTTCCTTTCATATAATAAAAAAAACATCAAACACGAATTCATAATCCATAGTTCAAATGTATTGTTTCACTCTAAACTGTTACGGGCACCGGTAACTGTATCATTGAAAACGAAAATAAGGAAAATATTTAAAATACTGTATATAAATTTACAAACTTTTTTTGTTTTCAAATTGTCTTTCTCAGTAATACAGTTACCTGTGGTTACGGCCTCTTGGTAATAATAATAACAACAACATTTATATTTAACGAAGGTTATAACATAGTAAACAACTAAACAAAGTCATTTTAAAAGTATTTTTGTCAAACTTCATGAACTGTATCTGATACCTGTATTTTAAAACTGATATTAAACATGCGATATAACATCGGCAGCATTTTCTTCCTTGTTATTCAAAGTATCGTATGTTAATTAGTAGAAATGACATCAGACTTCAGACGTATCTCTAATTGCGATCCTGATTTAAGCAAAATCTCAAAATTGCTGTTATGTTAAGCGTCAGTTCTGGTTTTCTGAAGCCTAAATAAAAATACTGCCTCATATTGAATCGTATACCTTTTAGTTGCATTAAAACATCCGAGTGACAATACCCTACCGAAAGGTATTTTAGACACCTTTTAGTTGCATTAAAACATCCGAGTGACAATACCCTACCGAAAGGTATTTTAGACACCTTTTAGTTGCATTAAAACATCCGAGTGACAATACCCTACCGAAAGGTATTTTAGACATGGAACAAGTCATTAAATGCATTTTAGTAACATTATTTTTGAAAGTCCGTTTGATAATTCAAATGGACCTCAACTTTACCAGAGAAAAGTGCCTCTATGGCATGAAAATCGAGAAAATATATTGCCGTTCAAATGCTATTTATTTCGAAAATAGACTTCTAAACCTAGGCACACGATTACCTAAACATTAAAAATGTTTGGTCTAACCTTAGTCTCATGATAATCTTTGACACCGTAAGTGCCAATAGCTCGTGTTTAAAAGCATCTAAGAAAACGAGAGAATAACTGCAGTGTACAGCTCAATCCAATACTATCTAAGAGTGTAGATAGTTTCATGTTTACAGTTTTTGAAAGGTAATAATAACAATCAAGGCACAAAAATAGCTCATAGGTTCGTGCGTTTAGATGGTTTAAGGTCCGGTAACTAAATGTGTTAAAACCACAGAGAAATAAGTCCTCTAAAATGAAGAATTCCATTGTTTAATTGTTCTCATAACATGAACAGTTTGCATATGCAAAAACAATAACTTGAGCACACGGTTAGGCCTACGACAGGTATAAGAAAATATTACACGTAATTAGATAAGTGACATCTTCGCTTTCAACCCGGAATATAGAGGACTTCAAACATATTTACGATTTAGTGTGCCATGCTACCAGAGCATATTGTTAGAACGGGGTTTGCTTTGTTAAGCGCATTTCCATAACGAAAACGGTAGCCACCTAGCGTACATAGTTAACGAATCCGGTAGCACGGAAGATCGTGGCCGGTAACCAAAACTCTCAAAAACGCTCTATACAGGTAACGATGCCGCGATTGCGTCTGTTGATGGGACAATATTGTATTGTCTTGCACAGGGAAGGACTGTTTATTGATTTTCTGGCCCAAATAAACATTTAATGAGGAAACGAAATGGTTAGATGCGAAATATCGTCATTTTGGCACAATACACAGACGTTTTCGCACTCTTCCTCATTATATTTTTGAATGAAAATTTACTCGTGCACGATTTACTATATACTCGTATGTTTCATGTTCAAATTTCATTCTCGTACTCTCAATGAAAGTGCATAAATACGTTTTTCGGTGCCACACATCTTCGCGCACCTTGTTGATAGAGTTATCGAATATGGTAGCTATCCGATGAGCTGGTAGTCGAATACCCAGTGTGATCAACAGGGAACAAATTGATACCAAATACGAAACTATTACAAGCTGTGTACGATGCCGATGTGCAAAAAAGCAATTTCGCACCAACCGTTATGCATGGATGATTTTGTACATGAATACGCCATTTCTTTCCGGAAATCAATAAATTAGTGCGTGGAATGAACAAATAACACAGCCTAAGATTTATTTATATCATATTTCAGATGATATAATATTTTTAGGGTGGCCAGTTAGAAATTCGGTTAAGTGTAGTCAATGATTTACCATAGCGCCGATGAAAATAAATCGCCCACCATTATCATTATTTATAACACAGACTGCATTTTCCAAATCGCGACACAAACCTATGAAGATGATATAAATATTATTATTCATACTAGTAGCTAAACATAAAGATATGATATTTGCTATACCCATGTAGCCAGACAAGACATAAGGCTGCCGGCCACAGTTTTCAACAAAATCCAAGTCCTGAAACTGACCACAATGCTTCAAATACCCACAAATCGGTTTTAACAACAAACCTGAAAAGAAAACATGTCATGGTTACATAGATAACAAGTCCAGATTACAATATGCAACATCATTTCATATACAGCCTACAGTAATTCACTCTTTTTTGTTCACAACAATCAGCTAAACCATAAATTTTACTGCCCGGCCGAGGCCAAACAAGCCATGTTCGACCCCCATTTATGCGCTAACGGTCAATGATGGAAGTCTAACAGCTGCTGCTATTTACAGATCAAGACTAGAAATCTTCAAGAATGGCACCAGAAACCCTTGCCATCCCTGCCGTTTTTTCACAAAATAGCTTTGAAAATGTACCATTCAATTTCGCTCAAAAAGCAGTTCTGTCAGTCAGTAGACGCTTGGTTTCAAGATCCAAGCTTCTAGGAGATCAAAAATGTAAACACATCCAATTCGCATGCACCATTAAGTAATATTATGGTCACTGCCAGGGATGAAAACCCAAAACCAGCAGTGAAATATTCTATAAACATGCAACAGCCCAATATTTAGCCAAAATGTCCTCTATTATTATTTTTCTACATGGCCAATTCGAATATGTGATTGAGGATGAAATGCATTTTACCTTATTTTGTCCATGTTATAATGATCTTCGAGTGAAATATTTTCCAGTTTTATATACATGCAATCCAACTTATGATAAATTTTGTCAACTAATGTCCACAAGAAAAGAAGAAACAATTAGAAACCTAGCAATGTATTTGTTCTATGCCCTAAAACGTAGATCGAATTATTTAGAAATATTTACTTAGGACATGTACATCCGCAGAGTTTGTAATTGTTTCTTTTATCCAATAATATATTATATACCTGTCTAACTACTATTGATATTGATTTATATTCCTAATTTGTAACTGTGTAACGAGCAAAACGACTATTGATGTTGACTTAAGTTGAAGCTGACTAATTTACATTTCATATCATAGATGTTGATTTAAGTATGCATTGTACAAGTTATTCCTCTTCATGTGTTGTCTTTGTCTGTTTATATGTAATAACTGTATTATATTATGTTATTGTGTATGGGCCGGAGGCCTACATATCAAGAATAAATGTTGAAGTTGAAGTTGAATATGAGGCTTGGAAACTGTGGTCTGGCTCCTAAGTATTAACATTAAATTTTACATATCTCGCTGATCGCGCTGTTAGTTATCATTTTAATAATAACCAGCAGCGAGATACGCGAGATATCTATAGTCTACGACAGAATGTCAAAGCAGTTTCGTGAATATGCTTTGTACGGTTTAATGTATATCCACTGTGTACGAATATTTAAGTTTGCGAGTATATTTATATCGTAAGCTTTGCATCTGTATATGAGCAGTTCTCCAGGTAAACCTAGCTTAAGGACAAAATTGTGAATATTTCAATCGTGTTACGTAAGGTAGACAAGACGTATGAAGAATCTCCTAACTCTTAGCAAAGTACGACATCTGTATACTTAGTTACAGACTTTAATCAAAGCGCCGATGGCAATGGAAGAACAGGGATTGTTCCTGTCGTCAGAAAATATGTTTCCAGTCACAAAGTATATGAGGGCATATGCCACCCCAACGTCATATGTATGTTCCAGCATCTAGTTAATACATTATTACCACTACTGCCTATACTACTCGCAGTATTTAAACGTTGAGCGTTTATCACTGACCGGATGCTGAAGGTATGTCGCCCGTCAAATTACGATATACAGTAAAAACTCTCTAATCCGAACCAAGCAGGCACAGCAACGTTTATACAACGTTGAAAAAACGTTGCGGGGCAACGTTGAAATAAGGTTGTATAAGCGTTTCATTTGCAACCACTATGTTGCAACGAAACTTCAACGTTAATACAACCTAAATGCAACGTTGCATCAACGTTGCATCAACGTTGAAATAAGGTTGCGTCAACGTTGAAATAAGGTTGCATTAACGTTGAAATAAGGTTGCACCAACGTTGAAATAAGGTTGCGTCAACGTTGAAATAAGGTTGCATTAACGTTGAAATAAGGTTGCATCAACGTTGAAATCAGGTTGCATTAACGTTGAAAAAAGGTTGCATCAACGTTGAAATAAGGTTGCATTAACATTGAAATAAGGTTGCATTAACGTTGAAATAAGGTTGCATCAACGTTGAAATAAGGTTGCATCAACGTTGAAATAAGGTTGCATAAACATTGTCCGCCAGAAATTCTGTTCTTGAAAAGCGGACAAAAAGTGATCACAAAACCTTGATGGCCTAGTGGTAACGAGCCAGCTTTGAGTGTGTAAGGAGGTCCTTGGTTCGATCCCATGTGTGGCCGTGTCATACCAAAGATGAACTTTAAATGGTACCAGAAATTCCCTATAAAAGGGAAACTTGCATCTCTTCTCTCAGTATGTATACCTTTTTTGGTGATGGATAACATCAGCAATGAGGTGTCGAAAGTAATTAATATAAGTTAGAAAAACTGGTTTCCCAATCGACCTTAAATAAGTAAAAACGGAAAGCTCAATATGTACCACACTTTCTGGTCAAATGAACAAGTCAGCATGTTTTAGAATACATCTGAGATTCTTCACTACCAACTTTACATAAATATTCGAATTCAAACAAATATCAAATTCTAATTTTATTTGTTGTCTACGTAAGTTAACAAGCAATTGACATTATCAGCCAAAGTCTACCGCCTCCTTCCTAGCCCGTCTCTCCTTGGCAGCCAATTTCGCCTTCTTTAGTTCCTGTCTTCTTCTTCTTGATCCCCCATTTCTGTCCCTGGCGTAATTAAACCATTCTTTAATTGTTATTTCCACAGAGTTTAGTGTAACTAAGTACTAGGATGACACTGACCAACAGCTTCTGAAAATACATTGATCAATAAAAGTTAAAACATTATGAAATAGTGTGCCTATGTTAACAAGAATGGTGGGAAAATTTGGTATAACCCACATCAATTGATTTACCTGTGTGCACAATTTATCGATGTTATTTAAGTATGAAATTGAAGTGGGTGACACCTGTTTTAGCCTATTTTCATGAAGATCAGAAGTTGTCACGTTGACCAAATTGAAGCTGAAAAAAATTACCATAAATAACAGATTGATTATCTGACAGTTTTTCTTGTTTTCTCACAATATTGATTTTGTAGTTACGACCTTCTCATTCTACTTCAATGGATCATAAAAATATGATAAAAAATATAACATAATGAAGCGCATATAAAGTAATAAAATCAATATGTATAGCTTTACTTACATTTCTGTCGATTCTAATTCCGAGGCTGTTTCATAGAACTGTATATAAAATCACTTGTTCTACAGTTGTGGTCAGTTGTAATATCCTAGTTTAAATGTTGATCCAGGAACTCTGCTGGTATTTAGTTAATTACCACCATAAAACTTCTGTCCATATAGCAACACTCCCTGTACATGCAGAGTCTTGGTCTTGTACAAAGTAACCACAACTTTCAAAAAGGCAAATTCTATAGTAACTGTTATTTATAATCAGGACTTTCTGATCTTTAGTTGAACATAATGTATAGCACTTGGTTAATAGTTTTGCTGGCTTCACCATTAAAGGAGGATGTTATATGTCACTAAGATCTGCAATAATCAATTTAATCTTTTTGGCAAATTTATGGTGATGTTAAGTCCATGTATTAAGTGCACAATTTATCAATCTCCTATTGAGCTATTTACTCTATCTGATAAGAATCCAGTATGGTGATATAATCCTTTATAATCCTTGTTTTAAAGCTAAGGAGAAACTTTCTGACCAATGCCAACGTTTATTCAACGTTTTATCAACGTTGAAGAAGAAACCATTTCTTTTTTCGTTGATATAAGGTTGTACTTTCGTTGAAAATGGTTGCAACGATTGTCAACGTTTATTCAACGTTTAATCCACGTGGATTAAACGTTGTGTGCCTGCTGGGACCGGCCAAAAAGTTCGGATTAGGGAGGATTTCGGATTGGAGAGGTTTTACCTATGTAGTGTTTATAGGGAAAATTTATATCGTCTGGTATACACTATTGTTGGTACAGTATGTCATGTTACTTAAGGGTTTCCGCTGCTATTCACCATTTCCGCTTTTGGTGGATTTTTTTTTAGATTGGTGAAAAATAATTTCAAAGCTTAGAATATTTTTTTTCAAACCTATTTTTTCATTTTGGTGTTAAGATCTGTATACCGGAAAGACCTGTAGACACCAATAAACAACTGACTACTGGTGATTGCCTCTGGCTACACTGCAAATAGGCAGTTAATCCCCCTGTCAGGCAATTAACAGATTCGTATCGGGTTGTGTTTAAAATCAACCTGTGTACGGTCCTTCGTGTCTAAAACCAAGTGGCCTAAGACTGCAGTAAATAGGCTGCCGTTACCCAAAATACGGAAGTGCCTACACAGAAAATAGTGCCCCTGTTTGATGGTGGTTATTGGTTGAAAGTTGAATGAACACTATGCATGCAATGTGAATTTTAGATTAAAATCATGTAAAGTAAGTAGAAAATAGCAGATTTGATATAATCTGAATGCTAGATTTTATAAACCAGTGGTTTCCATGCGGTCCTCAATTTGTGAAAATGAGCCGAATACTACACATGGCGTAGGGGTACGCCTGTTGATAAACAATAACTTTTAAGAATGCAGGTATTGATGCCCATTTTTTTGGTCAGAATTTTGTCTCTAGGATAGTTCAACAGGATTCAAGTAAGAATTTTGACCTGAATCACCGATTAATTTTTGTATCATGACAAACATTTATATAGAACATAGAGCAAAATTAACTGTAGTCTTAGGCCTGATATGGTTGGGAAATGTCAGCTGGTGACCTACTTCAAAAGTGAATAACTCTGTCATTTTTTGTGATATTGTGTTGAAATTTTCACACATTGAATATAATAAGTGTATAATTATGTTTTTAATTGATTTATGTATTATTCTTTCTATTTATTGAGATTATGTAATATTATATATGTAATATGTTGTTTTTGGTCCAAATTTCTACTTTCACTTTCAAAATGACCTTTAAACAGCACCCGGAGGTTATTTATAGCTTAGTACCTAGCCTCAGTTTCAAATCTAAGTAAAAATGGAGGTAGATTTTAAAAAGTATGAACGTAAATTGGCAAACCTCTATGAAATCAATGAACATGATTGCCATATATGGACCAAATGTACCAGGGGGAAGTATGGCCGAATCAATACGCAGTTAATATCGGGCTGTTGGCACACCATGAATGCCCACCGACTGAAGTATATGGTTGTGCACAGAATGTCGTTTATGCAAATGGAGGAATTTGACGTGTCACACTTATGTCACACTCCGTTGTGCATAAATATTGAACACTTGAGTCTGGAGCCCAGCCATGTGAATCTGAGTAGGGAGAAGTGTTTTAATCGGGGCAAGTGTGACGGTCATGCACCCTTCGCGGGATGCCGCCTTCTCAGTTTCTGTTATGTAAGCATTATAACTGAAATTTTAGCTATCAGGTTCCTGCAATCCCTATAAACACCATATGCGCTGTTTCTTATCCTAGCTCTGTTGACCTGATAAAGAGCCGGTTGCAGTTTATTTCTTTCTGACTTTGTGTGTTGTTGCTATTATTTTGTTTAGTAATCTGTTTTAGTGTATATGTGTGTGCAGGGCCAGGACTAGATATAATTTCATTTGACAATCTTTGATAGATACTTCTTTCGAATGATTTATGTGACTCTAAAGAGAGTCCTCAATGCCTAGCTGTTATCAGTTCAAGGGAGATAACTGTTACTCAGTCTGGTTGTGAATAACTGTGGTCGTCTCCCTTTGATGTGGATGGCTTTGGGTCTAGTTGTCCTTTCTTGTAGTCTGATTTAACTTTGTTCCGCTTTTTGTACCGTATGTGTTCACGTAAGTGACGACTCGCTGCGAGAAGTCGCATTCGTTTTGTTTTTCTAGACTTCGCGTACTTTTTTTGGTACTCGTCTTCTGCTTGCATTTGCTGGAAAGCTTTGGTACAACGGTCTGACAGGCGTATTCCAAGACGCCTTGCTTTCATTTTAGTACTGGTTGCGACCCCGTTATTTAGTCGTAGAACCGTTGAACCAAGACGACCGAACACATTCCTCCCATACTTTGTGTTTTTTGGCAGCGACACACTGATGGCGCGATTTACGGCTTCGCACTTCTGGGTATTTGTACCAAACTTCAAAACCTCTATTGCCGCGTCACTCAGTTTCATTTTGATAACTTCGCATATTAAATCTTTGTCATTTTCTTCCAAACACAGGTTTGTAATACGGTGTGTGCCCAAAAACATTGATCTCTGCCACCAGCTGTTAGTTGCTCCACCATCACAGACGTAGGAGTGTCGCCGACAATCCTTGCAGTCACCATCATAGCACTGGATCGTTGCCCGGAGTACTTTAGGTAACTCTTTTCTCATTTCATCCATGTTTCCAGTGTATTTTTCTAGAAGTTCATTAAGCACAAGGCTGGTTCTGGCTTTAATATCTTGAGCCAGAACCTTCTGGCATTCTTTGAAGCGTTCCTTAGTTTTAACACTGGGGAATATCCCAGGACTTAATTTGCCGTTGTTGATTTTTATGAACTGGGATACTCCAATATGCGTCGGATCTGCGTGGCGCTCCACTGTCCACATGGGATTGAGCATTTTCATTATGTCTGCCACGCCAGCCGCTGATCTGCCATCTCCGTCTGTAGTCACATATTTTACGTAAGCTCCTTGCACCCCAAGCTGTTGCCCTATCTTTTTTCCCAGTTCATATTCAGATAGGGGTGCTTGTCTGTGAAGATTGGCTGTGCAATCTAGGTGGCCAGGACAGGTAATTTCCATGCCTTTATTTCTCAGCCAGGCTCCAGTCCAACATAGCTTGTTCTGGATTGCAGCAGCTACTATGTACTGGCTTCCAGTGATATTTTCACAAGCAACTGCTATGGCTTGTGATGCGTTTTGTCCTGGTTTCTTGCGGCTTGATATATTTGTCGAGTTGTAACGCGCATCCTGGCTGATACTTAATACTCCATTATTCTCATCCATGGCTGTCTGGGCTTTTTTAGCCATATCATGTGTGTTGAGCTCATAAACAAGCTTGCAGACTTTGTTTGTTCTTGTCTGCATGGTTCTCTTAGCTGGGGGTGGAATGTCCATGCCAGCTAGCAGTTTACGGCAACCGCTGTTGCCCAAAGGTGTGTCCAGAAGACTCGCTGCCAGTGCCACATTTGAAGCAGCGGGGTTCGGTCCCCTTGTGTTGGTTGGAATTTCTTTGTAAAACTTCTTCATTGGAGACTGAAAGATGCATTTGGTGCAGCGCAATGCCATTTTCCAGCCAATACCAACTTTCTTCTCTATACTGACTCTAAAAGCTGGAACCTCGCAGTCAGGGGATGCTAGTTTGTGCTCCTCTATGGTCTTGTTGAAGACACAGCACATAAGATCTCTGTCCACTACCCTGTTTCCAGAGTTATCACCCATGTTTTCTGTTTTCAGGGCTTGTGCAAGAATTTGTCGTCGTCCATGTGGTCGAACCTGATTTACCGGCTGAGTTACCGGCTGTACCACACCATGCGAGTCTGAGCCTGGATCGCCATCTGTGTCATTCGACGTAGCAGGAGCTTCTTCATGGATGTCAGAGCTACAGTCGGCCATCTTTAGACCCTTATTCCAAGGTATGCAACCAGGCTTAAAAAGTGTTGTTGTCTTGGATTTTTTACTCATTTTAGATGTAAACGCAGCAAAAGCTGGTGAATAATTCAGCAATTTCTCCAACTTGGACAGCTTATTTATACTGGGAACTGCATTCCAGGTGACAAGAATGGGTCTAGTGACAATTTGTGACATTTCCAGGCTCTCAGTCATATTAATATGCCAAAAATAACATACAGTGTATTGATAGTATATAGTGCTCATTAGACAGCCATATAGAAAAGTGGATGCTAGAACCACTAGTGTGTCAAGGTTTAAAGGTACTTATCTCTGTAATCTCTATTTGCACAGTATTAAAGTACACACTGTTGGATAGCTTACATTATACCCTAGCAGGTTTTGAGAGATTTGACATCTTGGCTGTCTTAGTTTTTTACTAAATTAACTTTTAAAATTAAATTTCATGTTAAATTATGTAATATTATGTAATATGTTAATATAGATGCAGTTTTTATATATAAGAGAACATTTTATATAATGAAATGTAGAAATTGTTTCAAGAAACCAAACATTTTTTATTTTGTGTGAATATTCCTTTAAATAAAGAAGTTATTAAGATTTTAGTTTTGGCATTGTATATTGACTAGGGGCTTTTGACTCAGGAAGTTGTCGCCTCCACCGACTATATAGAAATGCCTTTAATTTTAGAACCACATGCCGGATTGGCATGAAACTTGCAGAGTTTGTCATCAATGTTCTATATTTGATCTCTATTGAATTTCATACTATTATATTGAATAAAAATGGTCAAATATGGTTGGGAAATGTCAGCTGGTGACCTACTTCAAAAGTGAATAACTCTGTCATTTTTTGTGATATTGTGTTGAAATTTTCACACATTGAATATAATAAGTGTATAATTATGTTTTTAATTGATTTATGTATTATTCTTTCTATTTATTGAGATTATGTAATATTATATATGTAATATGTTGTTTTTGGTCCAAATTTCTACTTTCACTTTCAAAATGACCTTTAAACAGCACCCGGAGGTTATTTATAGCTTAGTACCTAGCCTCAGTTTCAAATCTAAGTAAAAATGGAGGTAGATTTTAAAAAGTATGAACGTAAATTGGCAAACCTCTATGAAATCAATGAACATGATTGCCATATATGGACCAAATGTACCAGGGGGAAGTATGGCCGAATCAATACGCAGTTAATATCGGGCTGTTGGCACACCATGAATGCCCACCGACTGAAGTATATGGTTGTGCACAGAATGTCGTTTATGCAAATGGAGGAATTTGACGTGTCACACTTATGTCACACTCCGTTGTGCATAAATATTGAACACTTGAGTCTGGAGCCCAGCCATGTGAATCTGAGTAGGGAGAAGTGTTTTAATCGGGGCAAGTGTGACGGTCATGCACCCTTCGCGGGATGCCGCCTTCTCAGTTTCTGTTATGTAAGCATTATAACTGAAATTTTAGCTATCAGGTTCCTGCAATCCCTATAAACACCATATGCGCTGTTTCTTATCCTAGCTCTGTTGACCTGATAAAGAGCCGGTTGCAGTTTATTTCTTTCTGACTTTGTGTGTTGTTGCTATTATTTTGTTTAGTAATCTGTTTTAGTGTATATGTGTGTGCAGGGCCAGGACTAGATATAATTTCATTTGACAATCTTTGATAGATACTTCTTTCGAATGATTTATGTGACTCTAAAGAGAGTCCTCAATGCCTAGCTGTTATCAGTTCAAGGGAGATAACTGTTACTCAGTCTGGTTGTGAATAACTGTGGTCGTCTCCCTTTGATGTGGATGGCTTTGGGTCTAGTTGTCCTTTCTTGTAGTCTGATTTAACTTTGTTCCGCTTTTTGTACCGTATGTGTTCACGTAAGTGACGACTCGCTGCGAGAAGTCGCATTCGTTTTGTTTTTCTAGACTTCGCGTACTTTTTTTGGTACTCGTCTTCTGCTTGCATTTGCTGGAAAGCTTTGGTACAACGGTCTGACAGGCGTATTCCAAGACGCCTTGCTTTCATTTTAGTACTGGTTGCGACCCCGTTATTTAGTCGTAGAACCGTTGAACCAAGACGACCGAACACATTCCTCCCATACTTTGTGTTTTTTGGCAGCGACACACTGATGGCGCGATTTACGGCTTCGCACTTCTGGGTATTTGTACCAAACTTCAAAACCTCTATTGCCGCGTCACTCAGTTTCATTTTGATAACTTCGCATATTAAATCTTTGTCATTTTCTTCCAAACACAGGTTTGTAATACGGTGTGTGCCCAAAAACATTGATCTCTGCCACCAGCTGTTAGTTGCTCCACCATCACAGACGTAGGAGTGTCGCCGACAATCCTTGCAGTCACCATCATAGCACTGGATCGTTGCCCGGAGTACTTTAGGTAACTCTTTTCTCATTTCATCCATGTTTCCAGTGTATTTTTCTAGAAGTTCATTAAGCACAAGGCTGGTTCTGGCTTTAATATCTTGAGCCAGAACCTTCTGGCATTCTTTGAAGCGTTCCTTAGTTTTAACACTGGGGAATATCCCAGGACTTAATTTGCCGTTGTTGATTTTTATGAACTGGGATACTCCAATATGCGTCGGATCTGCGTGGCGCTCCACTGTCCACATGGGATTGAGCATTTTCATTATGTCTGCCACGCCAGCCGCTGATCTGCCATCTCCGTCTGTAGTCACATATTTTACGTAAGCTCCTTGCACCCCAAGCTGTTGCCCTATCTTTTTTCCCAGTTCATATTCAGATAGGGGTGCTTGTCTGTGAAGATTGGCTGTGCAATCTAGGTGGCCAGGACAGGTAATTTCCATGCCTTTATTTCTCAGCCAGGCTCCAGTCCAACATAGCTTGTTCTGGATTGCAGCAGCTACTATGTACTGGCTTCCAGTGATATTTTCACAAGCAACTGCTATGGCTTGTGATGCGTTTTGTCCTGGTTTCTTGCGGCTTGATATATTTGTCGAGTTGTAACGCGCATCCTGGCTGATACTTAATACTCCATTATTCTCATCCATGGCTGTCTGGGCTTTTTTAGCCATATCATGTGTGTTGAGCTCATAAACAAGCTTGCAGACTTTGTTTGTTCTTGTCTGCATGGTTCTCTTAGCTGGGGGTGGAATGTCCATGCCAGCTAGCAGTTTACGGCAACCGCTGTTGCCCAAAGGTGTGTCCAGAAGACTCGCTGCCAGTGCCACATTTGAAGCAGCGGGGTTCGGTCCCCTTGTGTTGGTTGGAATTTCTTTGTAAAACTTCTTCATTGGAGACTGAAAGATGCATTTGGTGCAGCGCAATGCCATTTTCCAGCCAATACCAACTTTCTTCTCTATACTGACTCTAAAAGCTGGAACCTCGCAGTCAGGGGATGCTAGTTTGTGCTCCTCTATGGTCTTGTTGAAGACACAGCACATAAGATCTCTGTCCACTACCCTGTTTCCAGAGTTATCACCCATGTTTTCTGTTTTCAGGGCTTGTGCAAGAATTTGTCGTCGTCCATGTGGTCGAACCTGATTTACCGGCTGAGTTACCGGCTGTACCACACCATGCGAGTCTGAGCCTGGATCGCCATCTGTGTCATTCGACGTAGCAGGAGCTTCTTCATGGATGTCAGAGCTACAGTCGGCCATCTTTAGACCCTTATTCCAAGGTATGCAACCAGGCTTAAAAAGTGTTGTTGTCTTGGATTTTTTACTCATTTTAGATGTAAACGCAGCAAAAGCTGGTGAATAATTCAGCAATTTCTCCAACTTGGACAGCTTATTTATACTGGGAACTGCATTCCAGGTGACAAGAATGGGTCTAGTGACAATTTGTGACATTTCCAGGCTCTCAGTCATATTAATATGCCAAAAATAACATACAGTGTATTGATAGTATATAGTGCTCATTAGACAGCCATATAGAAAAGTGGATGCTAGAACCACTAGTGTGTCAAGGTTTAAAGGTACTTATCTCTGTAATCTCTATTTGCACAGTATTAAAGTACACACTGTTGGATAGCTTACATTATACCCTAGCAGGTTTTGAGAGATTTGACATCTTGGCTGTCTTAGTTTTTTACTAAATTAACTTTTAAAATTAAATTTCATGTTAAATTATGTAATATTATGTAATATGTTAATATAGATGCAGTTTTTATATATAAGAGAACATTTTATATAATGAAATGTAGAAATTGTTTCAAGAAACCAAACATTTTTTATTTTGTGTGAATATTCCTTTAAATAAAGAAGTTATTAAGATTTTAGTTTTGGCATTGTATATTGACTAGGGGCTTTTGACTCAGGAAGTTGTCGCCTCCACCGACTATATAGAAATGCCTTTAATTTTAGAACCACATGCCGGATTGGCATGAAACTTGCAGAGTTTGTCATCAATGTTCTATATTTGATCTCTATTGAATTTCATACTATTATATTGAATAAAAATGGTCAAATATGGTTGGGAAATGTCAGCTGGTGACCTACTTCAAAAGTGAATAACTCTGTCATTTTTTGTGATATTGTGTTGAAATTTTCACACATTGAATATAATAAGTGTATAATTATGTTTTTAATTGATTTATGTATTATTCTTTCTATTTATTGAGATTATGTAATATTATATATGTAATATGTTGTTTTTGGTCCAAATTTCTACTTTCACTTTCAAAATGACCTTTAAACAGCACCCGGAGGTTATTTATAGCTTAGTACCTAGCCTCAGTTTCAAATCTAAGTAAAAATGGAGGTAGATTTTAAAAAGTATGAACGTAAATTGGCAAACCTCTATGAAATCAATGAACATGATTGCCATATATGGACCAAATGTACCAGGGGGAAGTATGGCCGAATCAATACGCAGTTAATATCGGGCTGTTGGCACACCATGAATGCCCACCGACTGAAGTATATGGTTGTGCACAGAATGTCGTTTATGCAAATGGAGGAATTTGACGTGTCACACTTATGTCACACTCCGTTGTGCATAAATATTGAACACTTGAGTCTGGAGCCCAGCCATGTGAATCTGAGTAGGGAGAAGTGTTTTAATCGGGGCAAGTGTGACGGTCATGCACCCTTCGCGGGATGCCGCCTTCTCAGTTTCTGTTATGTAAGCATTATAACTGAAATTTTAGCTATCAGGTTCCTGCAATCCCTATAAACACCATATGCGCTGTTTCTTATCCTAGCTCTGTTGACCTGATAAAGAGCCGGTTGCAGTTTATTTCTTTCTGACTTTGTGTGTTGTTGCTATTATTTTGTTTAGTAATCTGTTTTAGTGTATATGTGTGTGCAGGGCCAGGACTAGATATAATTTCATTTGACAATCTTTGATAGATACTTCTTTCGAATGATTTATGTGACTCTAAAGAGAGTCCTCAATGCCTAGCTGTTATCAGTTCAAGGGAGATAACTGTTACTCAGTCTGGTTGTGAATAACTGTGGTCGTCTCCCTTTGATGTGGATGGCTTTGGGTCTAGTTGTCCTTTCTTGTAGTCTGATTTAACTTTGTTCCGCTTTTTGTACCGTATGTGTTCACGTAAGTGACGACTCGCTGCGAGAAGTCGCATTCGTTTTGTTTTTCTAGACTTCGCGTACTTTTTTTGGTACTCGTCTTCTGCTTGCATTTGCTGGAAAGCTTTGGTACAACGGTCTGACAGGCGTATTCCAAGACGCCTTGCTTTCATTTTAGTACTGGTTGCGACCCCGTTATTTAGTCGTAGAACCGTTGAACCAAGACGACCGAACACATTCCTCCCATACTTTGTGTTTTTTGGCAGCGACACACTGATGGCGCGATTTACGGCTTCGCACTTCTGGGTATTTGTACCAAACTTCAAAACCTCTATTGCCGCGTCACTCAGTTTCATTTTGATAACTTCGCATATTAAATCTTTGTCATTTTCTTCCAAACACAGGTTTGTAATACGGTGTGTGCCCAAAAACATTGATCTCTGCCACCAGCTGTTAGTTGCTCCACCATCACAGACGTAGGAGTGTCGCCGACAATCCTTGCAGTCACCATCATAGCACTGGATCGTTGCCCGGAGTACTTTAGGTAACTCTTTTCTCATTTCATCCATGTTTCCAGTGTATTTTTCTAGAAGTTCATTAAGCACAAGGCTGGTTCTGGCTTTAATATCTTGAGCCAGAACCTTCTGGCATTCTTTGAAGCGTTCCTTAGTTTTAACACTGGGGAATATCCCAGGACTTAATTTGCCGTTGTTGATTTTTATGAACTGGGATACTCCAATATGCGTCGGATCTGCGTGGCGCTCCACTGTCCACATGGGATTGAGCATTTTCATTATGTCTGCCACGCCAGCCGCTGATCTGCCATCTCCGTCTGTAGTCACATATTTTACGTAAGCTCCTTGCACCCCAAGCTGTTGCCCTATCTTTTTTCCCAGTTCATATTCAGATAGGGGTGCTTGTCTGTGAAGATTGGCTGTGCAATCTAGGTGGCCAGGACAGGTAATTTCCATGCCTTTATTTCTCAGCCAGGCTCCAGTCCAACATAGCTTGTTCTGGATTGCAGCAGCTACTATGTACTGGCTTCCAGTGATATTTTCACAAGCAACTGCTATGGCTTGTGATGCGTTTTGTCCTGGTTTCTTGCGGCTTGATATATTTGTCGAGTTGTAACGCGCATCCTGGCTGATACTTAATACTCCATTATTCTCATCCATGGCTGTCTGGGCTTTTTTAGCCATATCATGTGTGTTGAGCTCATAAACAAGCTTGCAGACTTTGTTTGTTCTTGTCTGCATGGTTCTCTTAGCTGGGGGTGGAATGTCCATGCCAGCTAGCAGTTTACGGCAACCGCTGTTGCCCAAAGGTGTGTCCAGAAGACTCGCTGCCAGTGCCACATTTGAAGCAGCGGGGTTCGGTCCCCTTGTGTTGGTTGGAATTTCTTTGTAAAACTTCTTCATTGGAGACTGAAAGATGCATTTGGTGCAGCGCAATGCCATTTTCCAGCCAATACCAACTTTCTTCTCTATACTGACTCTAAAAGCTGGAACCTCGCAGTCAGGGGATGCTAGTTTGTGCTCCTCTATGGTCTTGTTGAAGACACAGCACATAAGATCTCTGTCCACTACCCTGTTTCCAGAGTTATCACCCATGTTTTCTGTTTTCAGGGCTTGTGCAAGAATTTGTCGTCGTCCATGTGGTCGAACCTGATTTACCGGCTGAGTTACCGGCTGTACCACACCATGCGAGTCTGAGCCTGGATCGCCATCTGTGTCATTCGACGTAGCAGGAGCTTCTTCATGGATGTCAGAGCTACAGTCGGCCATCTTTAGACCCTTATTCCAAGGTATGCAACCAGGCTTAAAAAGTGTTGTTGTCTTGGATTTTTTACTCATTTTAGATGTAAACGCAGCAAAAGCTGGTGAATAATTCAGCAATTTCTCCAACTTGGACAGCTTATTTATACTGGGAACTGCATTCCAGGTGACAAGAATGGGTCTAGTGACAATTTGTGACATTTCCAGGCTCTCAGTCATATTAATATGCCAAAAATAACATACAGTGTATTGATAGTATATAGTGCTCATTAGACAGCCATATAGAAAAGTGGATGCTAGAACCACTAGTGTGTCAAGGTTTAAAGGTACTTATCTCTGTAATCTCTATTTGCACAGTATTAAAGTACACACTGTTGGATAGCTTACATTATACCCTAGCAGGTTTTGAGAGATTTGACATCTTGGCTGTCTTAGTTTTTTACTAAATTAACTTTTAAAATTAAATTTCATGTTAAATTATGTAATATTATGTAATATGTTAATATAGATGCAGTTTTTATATATAAGAGAACATTTTATATAATGAAATGTAGAAATTGTTTCAAGAAACCAAACATTTTTTATTTTGTGTGAATATTCCTTTAAATAAAGAAGTTATTAAGATTTTAGTTTTGGCATTGTATATTGACTAGGGGCTTTTGACTCAGGAAGTTGTCGCCTCCACCGACTATATAGAAATGCCTTTAATTTTAGAACCACATGCCGGATTGGCATGAAACTTGCAGAGTTTGTCATCAATGTTCTATATTTGATCTCTATTGAATTTCATACTATTATATTGAATAAAAATGGTCAAATATGGTTGGGAAATGTCAGCTGGTGACCTACTTCAAAAGTGAATAACTCTGTCATTTTTTGTGATATTGTGTTGAAATTTTCACACATTGAATATAATAAGTGTATAATTATGTTTTTAATTGATTTATGTATTATTCTTTCTATTTATTGAGATTATGTAATATTATATATGTAATATGTTGTTTTTGGTCCAAATTTCTACTTTCACTTTCAAAATGACCTTTAAACAGCACCCGGAGGTTATTTATAGCTTAGTACCTAGCCTCAGTTTCAAATCTAAGTAAAAATGGAGGTAGATTTTAAAAAGTATGAACGTAAATTGGCAAACCTCTATGAAATCAATGAACATGATTGCCATATATGGACCAAATGTACCAGGGGGAAGTATGGCCGAATCAATACGCAGTTAATATCGGGCTGTTGGCACACCATGAATGCCCACCGACTGAAGTATATGGTTGTGCACAGAATGTCGTTTATGCAAATGGAGGAATTTGACGTGTCACACTTATGTCACACTCCGTTGTGCATAAATATTGAACACTTGAGTCTGGAGCCCAGCCATGTGAATCTGAGTAGGGAGAAGTGTTTTAATCGGGGCAAGTGTGACGGTCATGCACCCTTCGCGGGATGCCGCCTTCTCAGTTTCTGTTATGTAAGCATTATAACTGAAATTTTAGCTATCAGGTTCCTGCAATCCCTATAAACACCATATGCGCTGTTTCTTATCCTAGCTCTGTTGACCTGATAAAGAGCCGGTTGCAGTTTATTTCTTTCTGACTTTGTGTGTTGTTGCTATTATTTTGTTTAGTAATCTGTTTTAGTGTATATGTGTGTGCAGGGCCAGGACTAGATATAATTGCATTTGACAATCTTTGATAGATACTTCTTTCGAATGATTTATGTGACTCTAAAGAGAGTCCTCAATGCCTAGCTGTTATCAGTTCAAGGGAGATAACTGTTACTCAGTCTGGTTGTGAATAACTGTGGTCGTCTCCCTTTGATGTGGATGGCTTTGGGTCTAGTTGTCCTTTCTTGTAGTCTGATTTAACTTTGTTCCGCTTTTTGTACCGTATGTGTTCACGTAAGTGACGACTCGCTGCGAGAAGTCGCATTCGTTTTGTTTTTCTAGACTTCGCGTACTTTTTTTGGTACTCGTCTTCTGCTTGCATTTGCTGGAAAGCTTTGGTACAACGGTCTGACAGGCGTATTCCAAGACGCCTTGCTTTCATTTTAGTACTGGTTGCGACCCCGTTATTTAGTCGTAGAACCGTTGAACCAAGACGACCGAACACATTCCTCCCATACTTTGTGTTTTTTGGCAGCGACACACTGATGGCGCGATTTACGGCTTCGCACTTCTGGGTATTTGTACCAAACTTCAAAACCTCTATTGCCGCGTCACTCAGTTTCATTTTGATAACTTCGCATATTAAATCTTTGTCATTTTCTTCCAAACACAGGTTTGTAATACGGTGTGTGCCCAAAAACATTGATCTCTGCCACCAGCTGTTAGTTGCTCCACCATCACAGACGTAGGAGTGTCGCCGACAATCCTTGCAGTCACCATCATAGCACTGGATCGTTGCCCGGAGTACTTTAGGTAACTCTTTTCTCATTTCATCCATGTTTCCAGTGTATTTTTCTAGAAGTTCATTAAGCACAAGGCTGGTTCTGGCTTTAATATCTTGAGCCAGAACCTTCTGGCATTCTTTGAAGCGTTCCTTAGTTTTAACACTGGGGAATATCCCAGGACTTAATTTGCCGTTGTTGATTTTTATGAACTGGGATACTCCAATATGCGTCGGATCTGCGTGGCGCTCCACTGTCCACATGGGATTGAGCATTTTCATTATGTCTGCCACGCCAGCCGCTGATCTGCCATCTCCGTCTGTAGTCACATATTTTACGTAAGCTCCTTGCACCCCAAGCTGTTGCCCTATCTTTTTTCCCAGTTCATATTCAGATAGGGGTGCTTGTCTGTGAAGATTGGCTGTGCAATCTAGGTGGCCAGGACAGGTAATTTCCATGCCTTTATTTCTCAGCCAGGCTCCAGTCCAACATAGCTTGTTCTGGATTGCAGCAGCTACTATGTACTGGCTTCCAGTGATATTTTCACAAGCAACTGCTATGGCTTGTGATGCGTTTTGTCCTGGTTTCTTGCGGCTTGATATATTTGTCGAGTTGTAACGCGCATCCTGGCTGATACTTAATACTCCATTATTCTCATCCATGGCTGTCTGGGCTTTTTTAGCCATATCATGTGTGTTGAGCTCATAAACAAGCTTGCAGACTTTGTTTGTTCTTGTCTGCATGGTTCTCTTAGCTGGGGGTGGAATGTCCATGCCAGCTAGCAGTTTACGGCAACCGCTGTTGCCCAAAGGTGTGTCCAGAAGACTCGCTGCCAGTGCCACATTTGAAGCAGCGGGGTTCGGTCCCCTTGTGTTGGTTGGAATTTCTTTGTAAAACTTCTTCATTGGAGACTGAAAGATGCATTTGGTGCAGCGCAATGCCATTTTCCAGCCAATACCAACTTTCTTCTCTATACTGACTCTAAAAGCTGGAACCTCGCAGTCAGGGGATGCTAGTTTGTGCTCCTCTATGGTCTTGTTGAAGACACAGCACATAAGATCTCTGTCCACTACCCTGTTTCCAGAGTTATCACCCATGTTTTCTGTTTTCAGGGCTTGTGCAAGAATTTGTCGTCGTCCATGTGGTCGAACCTGATTTACCGGCTGAGTTACCGGCTGTACCACACCATGCGAGTCTGAGCCTGGATCGCCATCTGTGTCATTCGACGTAGCAGGAGCTTCTTCATGGATGTCAGAGCTACAGTCGGCCATCTTTAGACCCTTATTCCAAGGTATGCAACCAGGCTTAAAAAGTGTTGTTGTCTTGGATTTTTTACTCATTTTAGATGTAAACGCAGCAAAAGCTGGTGAATAATTCAGCAATTTCTCCAACTTGGACAGCTTATTTATACTGGGAACTGCATTCCAGGTGACAAGAATGGGTCTAGTGACAATTTGTGACATTTCCAGGCTCTCAGTCATATTAATATGCCAAAAATAACATACAGTGTATTGATAGTATATAGTGCTCATTAGACAGCCATATAGAAAAGTGGATGCTAGAACCACTAGTGTGTCAAGGTTTAAAGGTACTTATCTCTGTAATCTCTATTTGCACAGTATTAAAGTACACACTGTTGGATAGCTTACATTATACCCTAGCAGGTTTTGAGAGATTTGACATCTTGGCTGTCTTAGTTTTTTACTAAATTAACTTTTAAAATTAAATTTCATGTTAAATTATGTAATATTATGTAATATGTTAATATAGATGCAGTTTTTATATATAAGAGAACATTTTATATAATGAAATGTAGAAATTGTTTCAAGAAACCAAACATTTTTTATTTTGTGTGAATATTCCTTTAAATAAAGAAGTTATTAAGATTTTAGTTTTGGCATTGTATATTGACTAGGGGCTTTTGACTCAGGAAGTTGTCGCCTCCACCGACTATATAGAAATGCCTTTAATTTTAGAACCACATGCCGGATTGGCATGAAACTTGCAGAGTTTGTCATCAATGTTCTATATTTGATCTCTATTGAATTTCATACTATTATATTGAATAAAAATGGTCAAATATGGTTGGGAAATGTCAGCTGGTGACCTACTTCAAAAGTGAATAACTCTGTCATTTTTTGTGATATTGTGTTGAAATTTTCACACATTGAATATAATAAGTGTATAATTATGTTTTTAATTGATTTATGTATTATTCTTTCTATTTATTGAGATTATGTAATATTATATATGTAATATGTTGTTTTTGGTCCAAATTTCTACTTTCACTTTCAAAATGACCTTTAAACAGCACCCGGAGGTTATTTATAGCTTAGTACCTAGCCTCAGTTTCAAATCTAAGTAAAAATGGAGGTAGATTTTAAAAAGTATGAACGTAAATTGGCAAACCTCTATGAAATCAATGAACATGATTGCCATATATGGACCAAATGTACCAGGGGGAAGTATGGCCGAATCAATACGCAGTTAATATCGGGCTGTTGGCACACCATGAATGCCCACCGACTGAAGTATATGGTTGTGCACAGAATGTCGTTTATGCAAATGGAGGAATTTGACGTGTCACACTTATGTCACACTCCGTTGTGCATAAATATTGAACACTTGAGTCTGGAGCCCAGCCATGTGAATCTGAGTAGGGAGAAGTGTTTTAATCGGGGCAAGTGTGACGGTCATGCACCCTTCGCGGGATGCCGCCTTCTCAGTTTCTGTTATGTAAGCATTATAACTGAAATTTTAGCTATCAGGTTCCTGCAATCCCTATAAACACCATATGCGCTGTTTCTTATCCTAGCTCTGTTGACCTGATAAAGAGCCGGTTGCAGTTTATTTCTTTCTGACTTTGTGTGTTGTTGCTATTATTTTGTTTAGTAATCTGTTTTAGTGTATATGTGTGTGCAGGGCCAGGACTAGATATAATTTCATTTGACAATCTTTGATAGATACTTCTTTCGAATGATTTATGTGACTCTAAAGAGAGTCCTCAATGCCTAGCTGTTATCAGTTCAAGGGAGATAACTGTTACTCAGTCTGGTTGTGAATAACTGTGGTCGTCTCCCTTTGATGTGGATGGCTTTGGGTCTAGTTGTCCTTTCTTGTAGTCTGATTTAACTTTGTTCCGCTTTTTGTACCGTATGTGTTCACGTAAGTGACGACTCGCTGCGAGAAGTCGCATTCGTTTTGTTTTTCTAGACTTCGCGTACTTTTTTTGGTACTCGTCTTCTGCTTGCATTTGCTGGAAAGCTTTGGTACAACGGTCTGACAGGCGTATTCCAAGACGCCTTGCTTTCATTTTAGTACTGGTTGCGACCCCGTTATTTAGTCGTAGAACCGTTGAACCAAGACGACCGAACACATTCCTCCCATACTTTGTGTTTTTTGGCAGCGACACACTGATGGCGCGATTTACGGCTTCGCACTTCTGGGTATTTGTACCAAACTTCAAAACCTCTATTGCCGCGTCACTCAGTTTCATTTTGATAACTTCGCATATTAAATCTTTGTCATTTTCTTCCAAACACAGGTTTGTAATACGGTGTGTGCCCAAAAACATTGATCTCTGCCACCAGCTGTTAGTTGCTCCACCATCACAGACGTAGGAGTGTCGCCGACAATCCTTGCAGTCACCATCATAGCACTGGATCGTTGCCCGGAGTACTTTAGGTAACTCTTTTCTCATTTCATCCATGTTTCCAGTGTATTTTTCTAGAAGTTCATTAAGCACAAGGCTGGTTCTGGCTTTAATATCTTGAGCCAGAACCTTCTGGCATTCTTTGAAGCGTTCCTTAGTTTTAACACTGGGGAATATCCCAGGACTTAATTTGCCGTTGTTGATTTTTATGAACTGGGAAACTCCAATATGCGTCGGATCTGCGTGGCGCTCCACTGTCCACATGGGATTGAGCATTTTCATTATGTCTGCCACGCCAGCCGCTGATCTGCCATCTCCGTCTGTAGTCACATATTTTACGTAAGCTCCTTGCACCCCAAGCTGTTGCCCTATCTTTTTTCCCAGTTCATATTCAGATAGGGGTGCTTGTCTGTGAAGATTGGCTGTGCAATCTAGGTGGCCAGGACAGGTAATTTCCATGCCTTTATTTCTCAGCCAGGCTCCAGTCCAACATAGCTTGTTCTGGATTGCAGCAGCTACTATGTACTGGCTTCCAGTGATATTTTCACAAGCAACTGCTATGGCTTGTGATGCGTTTTGTCCTGGTTTCTTGCGGCTTGATATATTTGTCGAGTTGTAACGCGCATCCTGGCTGATACTTAATACTCCATTATTCTCATCCATGGCTGTCTGGGCTTTTTTAGCCATATCATGTGTGTTGAGCTCATAAACAAGCTTGCAGACTTTGTTTGTTCTTGTCTGCATGGTTCTCTTAGCTGGGGGTGGAATGTCCATGCCAGCTAGCAGTTTACGGCAACCGCTGTTGCCCAAAGGTGTGTCCAGAAGACTCGCTGCCAGTGCCACATTTGAAGCAGCGGGGTTCGGTCCCCTTGTGTTGGTTGGAATTTCTTTGTAAAACTTCTTCATTGGAGACTGAAAGATGCATTTGGTGCAGCGCAATGCCATTTTCCAGCCAATACCAACTTTCTTCTCTATACTGACTCTAAAAGCTGGAACCTCGCAGTCAGGGGATGCTAGTTTGTGCTCCTCTATGGTCTTGTTGAAGACACAGCACATAAGATCTCTGTCCACTACCCTGTTTCCAGAGTTATCACCCATGTTTTCTGTTTTCAGGGCTTGTGCAAGAATTTGTCGTCGTCCATGTGGTCGAACCTGATTTACCGGCTGAGTTACCGGCTGTACCACACCATGCGAGTCTGAGCCTGGATCGCCATCTGTGTCATTCGACGTAGCAGGAGCTTCTTCATGGATGTCAGAGCTACAGTCGGCCATCTTTAGACCCTTATTCCAAGGTATGCAACCAGGCTTAAAAAGTGTTGTTGTCTTGGATTTTTTACTCATTTTAGATGTAAACGCAGCAAAAGCTGGTGAATAATTCAGCAATTTCTCCAACTTGGACAGCTTATTTATACTGGGAACTGCATTCCAGGTGACAAGAATGGGTCTAGTGACAATTTGTGACATTTCCAGGCTCTCAGTCATATTAATATGCCAAAAATAACATACAGTGTATTGATAGTATATAGTGCTCATTAGACAGCCATATAGAAAAGTGGATGCTAGAACCACTAGTGTGTCAAGGTTTAAAGGTACTTATCTCTGTAATCTCTATTTGCACAGTATTAAAGTACACACTGTTGGATAGCTTACATTATACCCTAGCAGGTTTTGAGAGATTTGACATCTTGGCTGTCTTAGTTTTTTACTAAATTAACTTTTAAAATTAAATTTCATGTTAAATTATGTAATATTATGTAATATGTTAATATAGATGCAGTTTTTATATATAAGAGAACATTTTATATAATGAAATGTAGAAATTGTTTCAAGAAACCAAACATTTTTTATTTTGTGTGAATATTCCTTTAAATAAAGAAGTTATTAAGATTTTAGTTTTGGCATTGTATATTGACTAGGGGCTTTTGACTCAGGAAGTTGTCGCCTCCACCGACTATATAGAAATGCCTTTAATTTTAGAACCACATGCCGGATTGGCATGAAACTTGCAGAGTTTGTCATCAATGTTCTATATTTGATCTCTATTGAATTTCATACTATTATATTGAATAAAAATGGTCAAATATGGTTGGGAAATGTCAGCTGGTGACCTACTTCAAAAGTGAATAACTCTGTCATTTTTTGTGATATTGTGTTGAAATTTTCACACATTGAATATAATAAGTGTATAATTATGTTTTTAATTGATTTATGTATTATTCTTTCTATTTATTGAGATTATGTAATATTATATATGTAATATGTTGTTTTTGGTCCAAATTTCTACTTTCAATTTCAAAATGACCTTTAAACAGCACCCGGAGGTTATTTATAGCTTAGTACCTAGCCTCAGTTTCAAATCTAAGTAAAAATGGAGGTAGATTTTAAAAAGTATGAACGTAAATTGGCAAACCTCTATGAAATCAATGAACATGATTGCCATATATGGACCAAATGTACCAGGGGGAAGTATGGCCGAATCAATACGCAGTTAATATCGGGCTGTTGGCACACCATGAATGCCCACCGACTGAAGTATATGGTTGTGCACAGAATGTCGTTTATGCAAATGGAGGAATTTGACGTGTCACACTTATGTCACACTCCGTTGTGCATAAATATTGAACACTTGAGTCTGGAGCCCAGCCATGTGAATCTGAGTAGGGAGAAGTGTTTTAATCGGGGCAAGTGTGACGGTCATGCACCCTTCGCGGGATGCCGCCTTCTCAGTTTCTGTTATGTAAGCATTATAACTGAAATTTTAGCTATCAGGTTCCTGCAATCCCTATAAACACCATATGCGCTGTTTCTTATCCTAGCTCTGTTGACCTGATAAAGAGCCGGTTGCAGTTTATTTCTTTCTGACTTTGTGTGTTGTTGCTATTATTTTGTTTAGTAATCTGTTTTAGTGTATATGTGTGTGCAGGGCCAGGACTAGATATAATTTCATTTGACAATCTTTGATAGATACTTCTTTCGAATGATTTATGTGACTCTAAAGAGAGTCCTCAATGCCTAGCTGTTATCAGTTCAAGGGAGATAACTGTTACTCAGTCTGGTTGTGAATAACTGTGGTCGTCTCCCTTTGATGTGGATGGCTTTGGGTCTAGTTGTCCTTTCTTGTAGTCTGATTTAACTTTGTTCCGCTTTTTGTACCGTATGTGTTCACGTAAGTGACGACTCGCTGCGAGAAGTCGCATTCGTTTTGTTTTTCTAGACTTCGCGTACTTTTTTTGGTACTCGTCTTCTGCTTGCATTTGCTGGAAAGCTTTGGTACAACGGTCTGACAGGCGTATTCCAAGACGCCTTGCTTTCATTTTAGTACTGGTTGCGACCCCGTTATTTAGTCGTAGAACCGTTGAACCAAGACGACCGAACACATTCCTCCCATACTTTGTGTTTTTTGGCAGCGACACACTGATGGCGCGATTTACGGCTTCGCACTTCTGGGTATTTGTACCAAACTTCAAAACCTCTATTGCCGCGTCACTCAGTTTCATTTTGATAACTTCGCATATTAAATCTTTGTCATTTTCTTCCAAACACAGGTTTGTAATACGGTGTGTGCCCAAAAACATTGATCTCTGCCACCAGCTGTTAGTTGCTCCACCATCACAGACGTAGGAGTGTCGCCGACAATCCTTGCAGTCACCATCATAGCACTGGATCGTTGCCCGGAGTACTTTAGGTAACTCTTTTCTCATTTCATCCATGTTTCCAGTGTATTTTTCTAGAAGTTCATTAAGCACAAGGCTGGTTCTGGCTTTAATATCTTGAGCCAGAACCTTCTGGCATTCTTTGAAGCGTTCCTTAGTTTTAACACTGGGGAATATCCCAGGACTTAATTTGCCGTTGTTGATTTTTATGAACTGGGATACTCCAATATGCGTCGGATCTGCGTGGCGCTCCACTGTCCACATGGGATTGAGCATTTTCATTATGTCTGCCACGCCAGCCGCTGATCTGCCATCTCCGTCTGTAGTCACATATTTTACGTAAGCTCCTTGCACCCCAAGCTGTTGCCCTATCTTTTTTCCCAGTTCATATTCAGATAGGGGTGCTTGTCTGTGAAGATTGGCTGTGCAATCTAGGTGGCCAGGACAGGTAATTTCCATGCCTTTATTTCTCAGCCAGGCTCCAGTCCAACATAGCTTGTTCTGGATTGCAGCAGCTACTATGTACTGGCTTCCAGTGATATTTTCACAAGCAACTGCTATGGCTTGTGATGCGTTTTGTCCTGGTTTCTTGCGGCTTGATATATTTGTCGAGTTGTAACGCGCATCCTGGCTGATACTTAATACTCCATTATTCTCATCCATGGCTGTCTGGGCTTTTTTAGCCATATCATGTGTGTTGAGCTCATAAACAAGCTTGCAGACTTTGTTTGTTCTTGTCTGCATGGTTCTCTTAGCTGGGGGTGGAATGTCCATGCCAGCTAGCAGTTTACGGCAACCGCTGTTGCCCAAAGGTGTGTCCAGAAGACTCGCTGCCAGTGCCACATTTGAAGCAGCGGGGTTCGGTCCCCTTGTGTTGGTTGGAATTTCTTTGTAAAACTTCTTCATTGGAGACTGAAAGATGCATTTGGTGCAGCGCAATGCCATTTTCCAGCCAATACCAACTTTCTTCTCTATACTGACTCTAAAAGCTGGAACCTCGCAGTCAGGGGATGCTAGTTTGTGCTCCTCTATGGTCTTGTTGAAGACACAGCACATAAGATCTCTGTCCACTACCCTGTTTCCAGAGTTATCACCCATGTTTTCTGTTTTCAGGGCTTGTGCAAGAATTTGTCGTCGTCCATGTGGTCGAACCTGATTTACCGGCTGAGTTACCGGCTGTACCACACCATGCGAGTCTGAGCCTGGATCGCCATCTGTGTCATTCGACGTAGCAGGAGCTTCTTCATGGATGTCAGAGCTACAGTCGGCCATCTTTAGACCCTTATTCCAAGGTATGCAACCAGGCTTAAAAAGTGTTGTTGTCTTGGATTTTTTACTCATTTTAGATGTAAACGCAGCAAAAGCTGGTGAATAATTCAGCAATTTCTCCAACTTGGACAGCTTATTTATACTGGGAACTGCATTCCAGGTGACAAGAATGGGTCTAGTGACAATTTGTGACATTTCCAGGCTCTCAGTCATATTAATATGCCAAAAATAACATACAGTGTATTGATAGTATATAGTGCTCATTAGACAGCCATATAGAAAAGTGGATGCTAGAACCACTAGTGTGTCAAGGTTTAAAGGTACTTATCTCTGTAATCTCTATTTGCACAGTATTAAAGTACACACTGTTGGATAGCTTACATTATACCCTAGCAGGTTTTGAGAGATTTGACATCTTGGCTGTCTTAGTTTTTTACTAAATTAACTTTTAAAATTAAATTTCATGTTAAATTATGTAATATTATGTAATATGTTAATATAGATGCAGTTTTTATATATAAGAGAACATTTTATATAATGAAATGTAGAAATTGTTTCAAGAAACCAAACATTTTTTATTTTGTGTGAATATTCCTTTAAATAAAGAAGTTATTAAGATTTTAGTTTTGGCATTGTATATTGACTAGGGGCTTTTGACTCAGGAAGTTGTCGCCTCCACCGACTATATAGAAATGCCTTTAATTTTAGAACCACATGCCGGATTGGCATGAAACTTGCAGAGTTTGTCATCAATGTTCTATATTTGATCTCTATTGAATTTCATACTATTATATTGAATAAAAATGGTCAAATAGGCCTAAGACTGCAGTAAATAGGCTGCCGTTACCCAAAATACGGAAGTGCCTACACAGAAAATAGTGCCCCTGTTTGATGGTGGTTATTGGTTGAAAGTTGAATGAACACTATGCATGCAATGTGAATTTTAGATTAAAATCATGTAAAGTAAGTAGAAAATAGCAGATTTGATATAATCTGAATGCTAGATTTTATAAACCAGTGGTTTCCATGCGGTCCTCAATTTGTGAAAATGAGCCGAATACTACACATGGCGTAGGGGTACGCCTGTTGATAAACAATAACTTTTAAGAATGCAGGTATTGATGCCCATTTTTTTGGTCAGAATTTTGTCTCTAGGATAGTTCAACAGGATTCAAGTAAGAATTTTGACCTGAATCACCGATTAATTTTTGTATCATGACAAACATTTATATAGAACATAGTGCAAAATTAACTGTAGTCTTAGGCCTGATAGGCCTAAGACTGCAGTAAATAGGCTGCCGTTACCCAAAATACGGAAGTGCCTACACAGAAAATAGTGCCCCTGTTTGATGGTGGTTATTGGTTGAAAGTTGAATGAACACTATGCATGCAATGTGAATTTTAGATTAAAATCATGTAAAGTAAGTAGAAAATAGCAGATTTGATATAATCTGAATGCTAGATTTTATAAACCAGTGGTTTCCATGCGGTCCTCAATTTGTGAAAATGAGCCGAATACTACACATGGCGTAGGGGTACGCCTGTTGATAAACAATAACTTTTAAGAATGCAGGTATTGATGCCCATTTTTTTGGTCAGAATTTTGTCTCTAGGATAGTTCAACAGGATTCAAGTAAGAATTTTGACCTGAATCACCGATTAATTTTTGTATCATGACAAACATTTATATAGAACATAGAGCAAAATTAACTGTAGTCTTAGGCCTGATATGGTTGGGAAATGTCAGCTGGTGACCTACTTCAAAAGTGAATAACTCTGTCATTTTTTGTGATATTGTGTTGAAATTTTCACACATTGAATATAATAAGTGTATAATTATGTTTTTAATTGATTTATGTATTATTCTTTCTATTTATTGAGATTATGTAATATTATATATGTAATATGTTGTTTTTGGTCCAAATTTCTACTTTCACTTTCAAAATGACCTTTAAACAGCACCCGGAGGTTATTTATAGCTTAGTACCTAGCCTCAGTTTCAAATCTAAGTAAAAATGGAGGTAGATTTTAAAAAGTATGAACGTAAATTGGCAAACCTCTATGAAATCAATGAACATGATTGCCATATATGGACCAAATGTACCAGGGGGAAGTATGGCCGAATCAATACGCAGTTAATATCGGGCTGTTGGCACACCATGAATGCCCACCGACTGAAGTATATGGTTGTGCACAGAATGTCGTTTATGCAAATGGAGGAATTTGACGTGTCACACTTATGTCACACTCCGTTGTGCATAAATATTGAACACTTGAGTCTGGAGCCCAGCCATGTGAATCTGAGTAGGGAGAAGTGTTTTAATCGGGGCAAGTGTGACGGTCATGCACCCTTCGCGGGATGCCGCCTTCTCAGTTTCTGTTATGTAAGCATTATAACTGAAATTTTAGCTATCAGGTTCCTGCAATCCCTATAAACACCATATGCGCTGTTTCTTATCCTAGCTCTGTTGACCTGATAAAGAGCCGGTTGCAGTTTATTTCTTTCTGACTTTGTGTGTTGTTGCTATTATTTTGTTTAGTAATCTGTTTTAGTGTATATGTGTGTGCAGGGCCAGGACTAGATATAATTTCATTTGACAATCTTTGATAGATACTTCTTTCGAATGATTTATGTGACTCTAAAGAGAGTCCTCAATGCCTAGCTGTTATCAGTTCAAGGGAGATAACTGTTACTCAGTCTGGTTGTGAATAACTGTGGTCGTCTCCCTTTGATGTGGATGGCTTTGGGTCTAGTTGTCCTTTCTTGTAGTCTGATTTAACTTTGTTCCGCTTTTTGTACCGTATGTGTTCACGTAAGTGACGACTCGCTGCGAGAAGTCGCATTCGTTTTGTTTTTCTAGACTTCGCGTACTTTTTTTGGTACTCGTCTTCTGCTTGCATTTGCTGGAAAGCTTTGGTACAACGGTCTGACAGGCGTATTCCAAGACGCCTTGCTTTCATTTTAGTACTGGTTGCGACCCCGTTATTTAGTCGTAGAACCGTTGAACCAAGACGACCGAACACATTCCTCCCATACTTTGTGTTTTTTGGCAGCGACACACTGATGGCGCGATTTACGGCTTCGCACTTCTGGGTATTTGTACCAAACTTCAAAACCTCTATTGCCGCGTCACTCAGTTTCATTTTGATAACTTCGCATATTAAATCTTTGTCATTTTCTTCCAAACACAGGTTTGTAATACGGTGTGTGCCCAAAAACATTGATCTCTGCCACCAGCTGTTAGTTGCTCCACCATCACAGACGTAGGAGTGTCGCCGACAATCCTTGCAGTCACCATCATAGCACTGGATCGTTGCCCGGAGTACTTTAGGTAACTCTTTTCTCATTTCATCCATGTTTCCAGTGTATTTTTCTAGAAGTTCATTAAGCACAAGGCTGGTTCTGGCTTTAATATCTTGAGCCAGAACCTTCTGGCATTCTTTGAAGCGTTCCTTAGTTTTAACACTGGGGAATATCCCAGGACTTAATTTGCCGTTGTTGATTTTTATGAACTGGGATACTCCAATATGCGTCGGATCTGCGTGGCGCTCCACTGTCCACATGGGATTGAGCATTTTCATTATGTCTGCCACGCCAGCCGCTGATCTGCCATCTCCGTCTGTAGTCACATATTTTACGTAAGCTCCTTGCACCCCAAGCTGTTGCCCTATCTTTTTTCCCAGTTCATATTCAGATAGGGGTGCTTGTCTGTGAAGATTGGCTGTGCAATCTAGGTGGCCAGGACAGGTAATTTCCATGCCTTTATTTCTCAGCCAGGCTCCAGTCCAACATAGCTTGTTCTGGATTGCAGCAGCTACTATGTACTGGCTTCCAGTGATATTTTCACAAGCAACTGCTATGGCTTGTGATGCGTTTTGTCCTGGTTTCTTGCGGCTTGATATATTTGTCGAGTTGTAACGCGCATCCTGGCTGATACTTAATACTCCATTATTCTCATCCATGGCTGTCTGGGCTTTTTTAGCCATATCATGTGTGTTGAGCTCATAAACAAGCTTGCAGACTTTGTTTGTTCTTGTCTGCATGGTTCTCTTAGCTGGGGGTGGAATGTCCATGCCAGCTAGCAGTTTACGGCAACCGCTGTTGCCCAAAGGTGTGTCCAGAAGACTCGCTGCCAGTGCCACATTTGAAGCAGCGGGGTTCGGTCCCCTTGTGTTGGTTGGAATTTCTTTGTAAAACTTCTTCATTGGAGACTGAAAGATGCATTTGGTGCAGCGCAATGCCATTTTCCAGCCAATACCAACTTTCTTCTCTATACTGACTCTAAAAGCTGGAACCTCGCAGTCAGGGGATGCTAGTTTGTGCTCCTCTATGGTCTTGTTGAAGACACAGCACATAAGATCTCTGTCCACTACCCTGTTTCCAGAGTTATCACCCATGTTTTCTGTTTTCAGGGCTTGTGCAAGAATTTGTCGTCGTCCATGTGGTCGAACCTGATTTACCGGCTGAGTTACCGGCTGTACCACACCATGCGAGTCTGAGCCTGGATCGCCATCTGTGTCATTCGACGTAGCAGGAGCTTCTTCATGGATGTCAGAGCTACAGTCGCCCATCTTTAGACCCTTATTCCAAGGTATGCAACCAGGCTTAAAAAGTGTTGTTGTCTTGGATTTTTTACTCATTTTAGATGTAAACGCAGCAAAAGCTGGTGAATAATTCAGCAATTTCTCCAACTTGGACAGCTTATTTATACTGGGAACTGCATTCCAGGTGACAAGAATGGGTCTAGTGACAATTTGTGACATTTCCAGGCTCTCAGTCATATTAATATGCCAAAAATAACATACAGTGTATTGATAGTATATAGTGCTCATTAGACAGCCATATAGAAAAGTGGATGCTAGAACCACTAGTGTGTCAAGGTTTAAAGGTACTTATCTCTGTAATCTCTATTTGCACAGTATTAAAGTACACACTGTTGGATAGCTTACATTATACCCTAGCAGGTTTTGAGAGATTTGACATCTTGGCTGTCTTAGTTTTTTACTAAATTAACTTTTAAAATTAAATTTCATGTTAAATTATGTAATATTATGTAATATGTTAATATAGATGCAGTTTTTATATATAAGAGAACATTTTATATAATGAAATGTAGAAATTGTTTCAAGAAACCAAACATTTTTTATTTTGTGTGAATATTCCTTTAAATAAAGAAGTTATTAAGATTTTAGTTTTGGCATTGTATATTGACTAGGGGCTTTTGACTCAGGAAGTTGTCGCCTCCACCGACTATATAGAAATGCCTTTAATTTTAGAACCACATGCCGGATTGGCATGAAACTTGCAGAGTTTGTCATCAATGTTCTATATTTGATCTCTATTGAATTTCATACTATTATATTGAATAAAAATGGTCAAATAGGCCTAAGACTGCAGTAAATAGGCTGCCGTTACCCAAAATACGGAAGTGCCTACACAGAAAATAGTGCCCCTGTTTGATGGTGGTTATTGGTTGAAAGTTGAATGAACACTATGCATGCAATGTGAATTTTAGATTAAAATCATGTAAAGTAAGTAGAAAATAGCAGATTTGATATAATCTGAATGCTAGATTTTATAAACCAGTGGTTTCCATGCGGTCCTCAATTTGTGAAAATGAGCCGAATACTACACATGGCGTAGGGGTACGCCTGTTGATAAACAATAACTTTTAAGAATGCAGGTATTGATGCCCATTTTTTTGGTCAGAATTTTGTCTCTAGGATAGTTCAACAGGATTCAAGTAAGAATTTTGACCTGAATCACCGATTAATTTTTGTATCATGACAAACATTTATATAGAACATAGAGCAAAATTAACTGTAGTCTTAGGCCTGATATGGTTGGGAAATGTCAGCTGGTGACCTACTTCAAAAGTGAATAACTCTGTCATTTTTTGTGATATTGTGTTGAAATTTTCACACATTGAATATAATAAGTGTATAATTATGTTTTTAATTGATTTATGTATTATTCTTTCTATTTATTGAGATTATGTAATATTATATATGTAATATGTTGTTTTTGGTCCAAATTTCTACTTTCACTTTCAAAATGACCTTTAAACAGCACCCGGAGGTTATTTATAGCTTAGTACCTAGCCTCAGTTTCAAATCTAAGTAAAAATGGAGGTAGATTTTAAAAAGTATGAACGTAAATTGGCAAACCTCTATGAAATCAATGAACATGATTGCCATATATGGACCAAATGTACCAGGGGGAAGTATGGCCGAATCAATACGCAGTTAATATCGGGCTGTTGGCACACCATGAATGCCCACCGACTGAAGTATATGGTTGTGCACAGAATGTCGTTTATGCAAATGGAGGAATTTGACGTGTCACACTTATGTCACACTCCGTTGTGCATAAATATTGAACACTTGAGTCTGGAGCCCAGCCATGTGAATCTGAGTAGGGAGAAGTGTTTTAATCGGGGCAAGTGTGACGGTCATGCACCCTTCGCGGGATGCCGCCTTCTCAGTTTCTGTTATGTAAGCATTATAACTGAAATTTTAGCTATCAGGTTCCTGCAATCCCTATAAACACCATATGCGCTGTTTCTTATCCTAGCTCTGTTGACCTGATAAAGAGCCGGTTGCAGTTTATTTCTTTCTGACTTTGTGTGTTGTTGCTATTATTTTGTTTAGTAATCTGTTTTAGTGTATATGTGTGTGCAGGGCCAGGACTAGATATAATTTCATTTGACAATCTTTGATAGATACTTCTTTCGAATGATTTATGTGACTCTAAAGAGAGTCCTCAATGCCTAGCTGTTATCAGTTCAAGGGAGATAACTGTTACTCAGTCTGGTTGTGAATAACTGTGGTCGTCTCCCTTTGATGTGGATGGCTTTGGGTCTAGTTGTCCTTTCTTGTAGTCTGATTTAACTTTGTTCCGCTTTTTGTACCGTATGTGTTCACGTAAGTGACGACTCGCTGCGAGAAGTCGCATTCGTTTTGTTTTTCTAGACTTCGCGTACTTTTTTTGGTACTCGTCTTCTGCTTGCATTTGCTGGAAAGCTTTGGTACAACGGTCTGACAGGCGTATTCCAAGACGCCTTGCTTTCATTTTAGTACTGGTTGCGACCCCGTTATTTAGTCGTAGAACCGTTGAACCAAGACGACCGAACACATTCCTCCCATACTTTGTGTTTTTTGGCAGCGACACACTGATGGCGCGATTTACGGCTTCGCACTTCTGGGTATTTGTACCAAACTTCAAAACCTCTATTGCCGCGTCACTCAGTTTCATTTTGATAACTTCGCATATTAAATCTTTGTCATTTTCTTCCAAACACAGGTTTGTAATACGGTGTGTGCCCAAAAACATTGATCTCTGCCACCAGCTGTTAGTTGCTCCACCATCACAGACGTAGGAGTGTCGCCGACAATCCTTGCAGTCACCATCATAGCACTGGATCGTTGCCCGGAGTACTTTAGGTAACTCTTTTCTCATTTCATCCATGTTTCCAGTGTATTTTTCTAGAAGTTCATTAAGCACAAGGCTGGTTCTGGCTTTAATATCTTGAGCCAGAACCTTCTGGCATTCTTTGAAGCGTTCCTTAGTTTTAACACTGGGGAATATCCCAGGACTTAATTTGCCGTTGTTGATTTTTATGAACTGGGATACTCCAATATGCGTCGGATCTGCGTGGCGCTCCACTGTCCACATGGGATTGAGCATTTTCATTATGTCTGCCACGCCAGCCGCTGATCTGCCATCTCCGTCTGTAGTCACATATTTTACGTAAGCTCCTTGCACCCCAAGCTGTTGCCCTATCTTTTTTCCCAGTTCATATTCAGATAGGGGTGCTTGTCTGTGAAGATTGGCTGTGCAATCTAGGTGGCCAGGACAGGTAATTTCCATGCCTTTATTTCTCAGCCAGGCTCCAGTCCAACATAGCTTGTTCTGGATTGCAGCAGCTACTATGTACTGGCTTCCAGTGATATTTTCACAAGCAACTGCTATGGCTTGTGATGCGTTTTGTCCTGGTTTCTTGCGGCTTGATATATTTGTCGAGTTGTAACGCGCATCCTGGCTGATACTTAATACTCCATTATTCTCATCCATGGCTGTCTGGGCTTTTTTAGCCATATCATGTGTGTTGAGCTCATAAACAAGCTTGCAGACTTTGTTTGTTCTTGTCTGCATGGTTCTCTTAGCTGGGGGTGGAATGTCCATGCCAGCTAGCAGTTTACGGCAACCGCTGTTGCCCAAAGGTGTGTCCAGAAGACTCGCTGCCAGTGCCACATTTGAAGCAGCGGGGTTCGGTCCCCTTGTGTTGGTTGGAATTTCTTTGTAAAACTTCTTCATTGGAGACTGAAAGATGCATTTGGTGCAGCGCAATGCCATTTTCCAGCCAATACCAACTTTCTTCTCTATACTGACTCTAAAAGCTGGAACCTCGCAGTCAGGGGATGCTAGTTTGTGCTCCTCTATGGTCTTGTTGAAGACACAGCACATAAGATCTCTGTCCACTACCCTGTTTCCAGAGTTATCACCCATGTTTTCTGTTTTCAGGGCTTGTGCAAGAATTTGTCGTCGTCCATGTGGTCGAACCTGATTTACCGGCTGAGTTACCGGCTGTACCACACCATGCGAGTCTGAGCCTGGATCGCCATCTGTGTCATTCGACGTAGCAGGAGCTTCTTCATGGATGTCAGAGCTACAGTCGGCCATCTTTAGACCCTTATTCCAAGGTATGCAACCAGGCTTAAAAAGTGTTGTTGTCTTGGATTTTTTACTCATTTTAGATGTAAACGCAGCAAAAGCTGGTGAATAATTCAGCAATTTCTCCAACTTGGACAGCTTATTTATACTGGGAACTGCATTCCAGGTGACAAGAATGGGTCTAGTGACAATTTGTGACATTTCCAGGCTCTCAGTCATATTAATATGCCAAAAATAACATACAGTGTATTGATAGTATATAGTGCTCATTAGACAGCCATATAGAAAAGTGGATGCTAGAACCACTAGTGTGTCAAGGTTTAAAGGTACTTATCTCTGTAATCTCTATTTGCACAGTATTAAAGTACACACTGTTGGATAGCTTACATTATACCCTAGCAGGTTTTGAGAGATTTGACATCTTGGCTGTCTTAGTTTTTTACTAAATTAACTTTTAAAATTAAATTTCATGTTAAATTATTTAATATTATGTAATATGTTAATATAGATGCAGTTTTTATATATAAGAGAACATTTTATATAATGAAATGTAGAAATTGTTTCAAGAAACCAAACATTTTTTATTTTGTGTGAATATTCCTTTAAATAAAGAAGTTATTAAGATTTTAGTTTTGGCATTGTATATTGACTAGGGGCTTTTGACTCAGGAAGTTGTCGCCTCCACCGACTATATAGAAATGCCTTTAATTTTAGAACCACATGCCGGATTGGCATGAAACTTGCAGAGTTTGTCATCAATGTTCTATATTTGATCTCTATTGAATTTCATACTATTATATTGAATAAAAATGGTCAAATATGGTTGGGAAATGTCAGCTGGTGACCTACTTCAAAAGTGAATAACTCTGTCATTTTTTGTGATATTGTGTTGAAATTTTCACACATTGAATATAATAAGTGTATAATTATGTTTTTAATTGATTTATGTATTATTCTTTCTATTTATTGAGATTATGTAATATTATATATGTAATATGTTGTTTTTGGTCCAAATTTCTACTTTCACTTTCAAAATGACCTTTAAACAGCACCCGGAGGTTATTTATAGCTTAGTACCTAGCCTCAGTTTCAAATCTAAGTAAAAATGGAGGTAGATTTTAAAAAGTATGAACGTAAATTGGCAAACCTCTATGAAATCAATGAACATGATTGCCATATATGGACCAAATGTACCAGGGGGAAGTATGGCCGAATCAATACGCAGTTAATATCGGGCTGTTGGCACACCATGAATGCCCACCGACTGAAGTATATGGTTGTGCACAGAATGTCGTTTATGCAAATGGAGGAATTTGACGTGTCACACTTATGTCACACTCCGTTGTGCATAAATATTGAACACTTGAGTCTGGAGCCCAGCCATGTGAATCTGAGTAGGGAGAAGTGTTTTAATCGGGGCAAGTGTGACGGTCATGCACCCTTCGCGGGATGCCGCCTTCTCAGTTTCTGTTATGTAAGCATTATAACTGAAATTTTAGCTATCAGGTTCCTGCAATCCCTATAAACACCATATGCGCTGTTTCTTATCCTAGCTCTGTTGACCTGATAAAGAGCCGGTTGCAGTTTATTTCTTTCTGACTTTGTGTGTTGTTGCTATTATTTTGTTTAGTAATCTGTTTTAGTGTATATGTGTGTGCAGGGCCAGGACTAGATATAATTTCATTTGACAATCTTTGATAGATACTTCTTTCGAATGATTTATGTGACTCTAAAGAGAGTCCTCAATGCCTAGCTGTTATCAGTTCAAGGGAGATAACTGTTACTCAGTCTGGTTGTGAATAACTGTGGTCGTCTCCCTTTGATGTGGATGGCTTTGGGTCTAGTTGTCCTTTCTTGTAGTCTGATTTAACTTTGTTCCGCTTTTTGTACCGTATGTGTTCACGTAAGTGACGACTCGCTGCGAGAAGTCGCATTCGTTTTGTTTTTCTAGACTTCGCGTACTTTTTTTGGTACTCGTCTTCTGCTTGCATTTGCTGGAAAGCTTTGGTACAACGGTCTGACAGGCGTATTCCAAGACGCCTTGCTTTCATTTTAGTACTGGTTGCGACCCCGTTATTTAGTCGTAGAACCGTTGAACCAAGACGACCGAACACATTCCTCCCATACTTTGTGTTTTTTGGCAGCGACACACTGATGGCGCGATTTACGGCTTCGCACTTCTGGGTATTTGTACCAAACTTCAAAACCTCTATTGCCGCGTCACTCAGTTTCATTTTGATAACTTCGCATATTAAATCTTTGTCATTTTCTTCCAAACACAGGTTTGTAATACGGTGTGTGCCCAAAAACATTGATCTCTGCCACCAGCTGTTAGTTGCTCCACCATCACAGACGTAGGAGTGTCGCCGACAATCCTTGCAGTCACCATCATAGCACTGGATCGTTGCCCGGAGTACTTTAGGTAACTCTTTTCTCATTTCATCCATGTTTCCAGTGTATTTTTCTAGAAGTTCATTAAGCACAAGGCTGGTTCTGGCTTTAATATCTTGAGCCAGAACCTTCTGGCATTCTTTGAAGCGTTCCTTAGTTTTAACACTGGGGAATATCCCAGGACTTAATTTGCCGTTGTTGATTTTTATGAACTGGGATACTCCAATATGCGTCGGATCTGCGTGGCGCTCCACTGTCCACATGGGATTGAGCATTTTCATTATGTCTGCCACGCCAGCCGCTGATCTGCCATCTCCGTCTGTAGTCACATATTTTACGTAAGCTCCTTGCACCCCAAGCTGTTGCCCTATCTTTTTTCCCAGTTCATATTCAGATAGGGGTGCTTGTCTGTGAAGATTGGCTGTGCAATCTAGGTGGCCAGGACAGGTAATTTCCATGCCTTTATTTCTCAGCCAGGCTCCAGTCCAACATAGCTTGTTCTGGATTGCAGCAGCTACTATGTACTGGCTTCCAGTGATATTTTCACAAGCAACTGCTATGGCTTGTGATGCGTTTTGTCCTGGTTTCTTGCGGCTTGATATATTTGTCGAGTTGTAACGCGCATCCTGGCTGATACTTAATACTCCATTATTCTCATCCATGGCTGTCTGGGCTTTTTTAGCCATATCATGTGTGTTGAGCTCATAAACAAGCTTGCAGACTTTGTTTGTTCTTGTCTGCATGGTTCTCTTAGCTGGGGGTGGAATGTCCATGCCAGCTAGCAGTTTACGGCAACCGCTGTTGCCCAAAGGTGTGTCCAGAAGACTCGCTGCCAGTGCCACATTTGAAGCAGCGGGGTTCGGTCCCCTTGTGTTGGTTGGAATTTCTTTGTAAAACTTCTTCATTGGAGACTGAAAGATGCATTTGGTGCAGCGCAATGCCATTTTCCAGCCAATACCAACTTTCTTCTCTATACTGACTCTAAAAGCTGGAACCTCGCAGTCAGGGGATGCTAGTTTGTGCTCCTCTATGGTCTTGTTGAAGACACAGCACATAAGATCTCTGTCCACTACCCTGTTTCCAGAGTTATCACCCATGTTTTCTGTTTTCAGGGCTTGTGCAAGAATTTGTCGTCGTCCATGTGGTCGAACCTGATTTACCGGCTGAGTTACCGGCTGTACCACACCATGCGAGTCTGAGCCTGGATCGCCATCTGTGTCATTCGACGTAGCAGGAGCTTCTTCATGGATGTCAGAGCTACAGTCGGCCATCTTTAGACCCTTATTCCAAGGTATGCAACCAGGCTTAAAAAGTGTTGTTGTCTTGGATTTTTTACTCATTTTAGATGTAAACGCAGCAAAAGCTGGTGAATAATTCAGCAATTTCTCCAACTTGGACAGCTTATTTATACTGGGAACTGCATTCCAGGTGACAAGAATGGGTCTAGTGACAATTTGTGACATTTCCAGGCTCTCAGTCATATTAATATGCCAAAAATAACATACAGTGTATTGATAGTATATAGTGCTCATTAGACAGCCATATAGAAAAGTGGATGCTAGAACCACTAGTGTGTCAAGGTTTAAAGGTACTTATCTCTGTAATCTCTATTTGCACAGTATTAAAGTACACACTGTTGGATAGCTTACATTATACCCTAGCAGGTTTTGAGAGATTTGACATCTTGGCTGTCTTAGTTTTTTACTAAATTAACTTTTAAAATTAAATTTCATGTTAAATTATGTAATATTATGTAATATGTTAATATAGATGCAGTTTTTATATATAAGAGAACATTTTATATAATGAAATGTAGAAATTGTTTCAAGAAACCAAACATTTTTTATTTTGTGTGAATATTCCTTTAAATAAAGAAGTTATTAAGATTTTAGTTTTGGCATTGTATATTGACTAGGGGCTTTTGACTCAGGAAGTTGTCGCCTCCACCGACTATATAGAAATGCCTTTAATTTTAGAACCACATGCCGGATTGGCATGAAACTTGCAGAGTTTGTCATCAATGTTCTATATTTGATCTCTATTGAATTTCATACTATTATATTGAATAAAAATGGTCAAATAGGCCTAAGACTGCAGTAAATAGGCTGCCGTTACCCAAAATACGGAAGTGCCTACACAGAAAATAGTGCCCCTGTTTGATGGTGGTTATTGGTTGAAAGTTGAATGAACACTATGCATGCAATGTGAATTTTAGATTAAAATCATGTAAAGTAAGTAGAAAATAGCAGATTTGATATAATCTGAATGCTAGATTTTATAAACCAGTGGTTTCCATGCGGTCCTCAATTTGTGAAAATGAGCCGAATACTACACATGGCGTAGGGGTACGCCTGTTGATAAACAATAACTTTTAAGAATGCAGGTATTGATGCCCATTTTTTTGGTCAGAATTTTGTCTCTAGGATAGTTCAACAGGATTCAAGTAAGAATTTTGACCTGAATCACCGATTAATTTTTGTATCATGACAAACATTTATATAGAACATAGAGCAAAATTAACTGTAGTCTTAGGCCTGATATGGTTGGGAAATGTCAGCTGGTGACCTACTTCAAAAGTGAATAACTCTGTCATTTTTTGTGATATTGTGTTGAAATTTTCACACATTGAATATAATAAGTGTATAATTATGTTTTTAATTGATTTATGTATTATTCTTTCTATTTATTGAGATTATGTAATATTATATATGTAATATGTTGTTTTTGGTCCAAATTTCTACTTTCACTTTCAAAATGACCTTTAAACAGCACCCGGAGGTTATTTATAGCTTAGTACCTAGCCTCAGTTTCAAATCTAAGTAAAAATGGAGGTAGATTTTAAAAAGTATGAACGTAAATTGGCAAACCTCTATGAAATCAATGAACATGATTGCCATATATGGACCAAATGTACCAGGGGGAAGTATGGCCGAATCAATACGCAGTTAATATCGGGCTGTTGGCACACCATGAATGCCCACCGACTGAAGTATATGGTTGTGCACAGAATGTCGTTTATGCAAATGGAGGAATTTGACGTGTCACACTTATGTCACACTCCGTTGTGCATAAATATTGAACACTTGAGTCTGGAGCCCAGCCATGTGAATCTGAGTAGGGAGAAGTGTTTTAATCGGGGCAAGTGTGACGGTCATGCACCCTTCGCGGGATGCCGCCTTCTCAGTTTCTGTTATGTAAGCATTATAACTGAAATTTTAGCTATCAGGTTCCTGCAATCCCTATAAACACCATATGCGCTGTTTCTTATCCTAGCTCTGTTGACCTGATAAAGAGCCGGTTGCAGTTTATTTCTTTCTGACTTTGTGTGTTGTTGCTATTATTTTGTTTAGTAATCTGTTTTAGTGTATATGTGTGTGCAGGGCCAGGACTAGATATAATTTCATTTGACAATCTTTGATAGATACTTCTTTCGAATGATTTATGTGACTCTAAAGAGAGTCCTCAATGCCTAGCTGTTATCAGTTCAAGGGAGATAACTGTTACTCAGTCTGGTTGTGAATAACTGTGGTCGTCTCCCTTTGATGTGGATGGCTTTGGGTCTAGTTGTCCTTTCTTGTAGTCTGATTTAACTTTGTTCCGCTTTTTGTACCGTATGTGTTCACGTAAGTGACGACTCGCTGCGAGAAGTCGCATTCGTTTTGTTTTTCTAGACTTCGCGTACTTTTTTTGGTACTCGTCTTCTGCTTGCATTTGCTGGAAAGCTTTGGTACAACGGTCTGACAGGCGTATTCCAAGACGCCTTGCTTTCATTTTAGTACTGGTTGCGACCCCGTTATTTAGTCGTAGAACCGTTGAACCAAGACGACCGAACACATTCCTCCCATACTTTGTGTTTTTTGGCAGCGACACACTGATGGCGCGATTTACGGCTTCGCACTTCTGGGTATTTGTACCAAACTTCAAAACCTCTATTGCCGCGTCACTCAGTTTCATTTTGATAACTTCGCATATTAAATCTTTGTCATTTTCTTCCAAACACAGGTTTGTAATACGATGTGTGCCCAAAAACATTGATCTCTGCCACCAGCTGTTAGTTGCTCCACCATCACAGACGTAGGAGTGTCGCCGACAATCCTTGCAGTCACCATCATAGCACTGGATCGTTGCCCGGAGTACTTTAGGTAACTCTTTTCTCATTTCATCCATGTTTCCAGTGTATTTTTCTAGAAGTTCATTAAGCACAAGGCTGGTTCTGGCTTTAATATCTTGAGCCAGAACCTTCTGGCATTCTTTGAAGCGTTCCTTAGTTTTAACACTGGGGAATATCCCAGGACTTAATTTGCCGTTGTTGATTTTTATGAACTGGGATACTCCAATATGCGTCGGATCTGCGTGGCGCTCCACTGTCCACATGGGATTGAGCATTTTCATTATGTCTGCCACGCCAGCCGCTGATCTGCCATCTCCGTCTGTAGTCACATATTTTACGTAAGCTCCTTGCACCCCAAGCTGTTGCCCTATCTTTTTTCCCAGTTCATATTCAGATAGGGGTGCTTGTCTGTGAAGATTGGCTGTGCAATCTAGGTGGCCAGGACAGGTAATTTCCATGCCTTTATTTCTCAGCCAGGCTCCAGTCCAACATAGCTTGTTCTGGATTGCAGCAGCTACTATGTACTGGCTTCCAGTGATATTTTCACAAGCAACTGCTATGGCTTGTGATGCGTTTTGTCCTGGTTTCTTGCGGCTTGATATATTTGTCGAGTTGTAACGCGCATCCTGGCTGATACTTAATACTCCATTATTCTCATCCATGGCTGTCTGGGCTTTTTTAGCCATATCATGTGTGTTGAGCTCATAAACAAGCTTGCAGACTTTGTTTGTTCTTGTCTGCATGGTTCTCTTAGCTGGGGGTGGAATGTCCATGCCAGCTAGCAGTTTACGGCAACCGCTGTTGCCCAAAGGTGTGTCCAGAAGACTCGCTGCCAGTGCCACATTTGAAGCAGCGGGGTTCGGTCCCCTTGTGTTGGTTGGAATTTCTTTGTAAAACTTCTTCATTGGAGACTGAAAGATGCATTTGGTGCAGCGCAATGCCATTTTCCAGCCAATACCAACTTTCTTCTCTATACTGACTCTAAAAGCTGGAACCTCGCAGTCAGGGGATGCTAGTTTGTGCTCCTCTATGGTCTTGTTGAAGACACAGCACATAAGATCTCTGTCCACTACCCTGTTTCCAGAGTTATCACCCATGTTTTCTGTTTTCAGGGCTTGTGCAAGAATTTGTCGTCGTCCATGTGGTCGAACCTGATTTACCGGCTGAGTTACCGGCTGTACCACACCATGCGAGTCTGAGCCTGGATCGCCATCTGTGTCATTCGACGTAGCAGGAGCTTCTTCATGGATGTCAGAGCTACAGTCGGCCATCTTTAGACCCTTATTCCAAGGTATGCAACCAGGCTTAAAAAGTGTTGTTGTCTTGGATTTTTTACTCATTTTAGATGTAAACGCAGCAAAAGCTGGTGAATAATTCAGCAATTTCTCCAACTTGGACAGCTTATTTATACTGGGAACTGCATTCCAGGTGACAAGAATGGGTCTAGTGACAATTTGTGACATTTCCAGGCTCTCAGTCATATTAATATGCCAAAAATAACATACAGTGTATTGATAGTATATAGTGCTCATTAGACAGCCATATAGAAAAGTGGATGCTAGAACCACTAGTGTGTCAAGGTTTAAAGGTACTTATCTCTGTAATCTCTATTTGCACAGTATTAAAGTACACACTGTTGGATAGCTTACATTATACCCTAGCAGGTTTTGAGAGATTTGACATCTTGGCTGTCTTAGTTTTTTACTAAATTAACTTTTAAAATTAAATTTCATGTTAAATTATGTAATATTATGTAATATGTTAATATAGATGCAGTTTTTATATATAAGAGAACATTTTATATAATGAAATGTAGAAATTGTTTCAAGAAACCAAACATTTTTTATTTTGTGTGAATATTCCTTTAAATAAAGAAGTTATTAAGATTTTAGTTTTGGCATTGTATATTGACTAGGGGCTTTTGACTCAGGAAGTTGTCGCCTCCACCGACTATATAGAAATGCCTTTAATTTTAGAACCACATGCCGGATTGGCATGAAACTTGCAGAGTTTGTCATCAATGTTCTATATTTGATCTCTATTGAATTTCATACTATTATATTGAATAAAAATGGTCAAATAGGCCTAAGACTGCAGTAAATAGGCTGCCGTTACCCAAAATACGGAAGTGCCTACACAGAAAATAGTGCCCCTGTTTGATGGTGGTTATTGGTTGAAAGTTGAATGAACACTATGCATGCAATGTGAATTTTAGATTAAAATCATGTAAAGTAAGTAGAAAATAGCAGATTTGATATAATCTGAATGCTAGATTTTATAAACCAGTGGTTTCCATGCGGTCCTCAATTTGTGAAAATGAGCCGAATACTACACATGGCGTAGGGGTACGCCTGTTGATAAACAATAACTTTTAAGAATGCAGGTATTGATGCCCATTTTTTTGGTCAGAATTTTGTCTCTAGGATAGTTCAACAGGATTCAAGTAAGAATTTTGACCTGAATCACCGATTAATTTTTGTATCATGACAAACATTTATATAGAACATAGAGCAAAATTAACTGTAGTCTTAGGCCTATGGTTGGGAAATGTCAGCTGGTGACCTACTTCAAAAGTGAATAACTCTGTCATTTTTTGTGATATTGTGTTGAAATTTTCACACATTGAATATAATAAGTGTATAATTATGTTTTTAATTGATTTATGTATTATTCTTTCTATTTATTGAGATTATGTAATATTATATATGTAATATGTTGTTTTTGGTCCAAATTTCTACTTTCACTTTCAAAATGACCTTTAAACAGCACCCGGAGGTTATTTATAGCTTAGTACCTAGCCTCAGTTTCAAATCTAAGTAAAAATGGAGGTAGATTTTAAAAAGTATGAACGTAAATTGGCAAACCTCTATGAAATCAATGAACATGATTGCCATATATGGACCAAATGTACCAGGGGGAAGTATGGCCGAATCAATACGCAGTTAATATCGGGCTGTTGGCACACCATGAATGCCCACCGACTGAAGTATATGGTTGTGCACAGAATGTCGTTTATGCAAATGGAGGAATTTGACGTGTCACACTTATGTCACACTCCGTTGTGCATAAATATTGAACACTTGAGTCTGGAGCCCAGCCATGTGAATCTGAGTAGGGAGAAGTGTTTTAATCGGGGCAAGTGTGACGGTCATGCACCCTTCGCGGGATGCCGCCTTCTCAGTTTCTGTTATGTAAGCATTATAACTGAAATTTTAGCTATCAGGTTCCTGCAATCCCTATAAACACCATATGCGCTGTTTCTTATCCTAGCTCTGTTGACCTGATAAAGAGCCGGTTGCAGTTTATTTCTTTCTGACTTTGTGTGTTGTTGCTATTATTTTGTTTAGTAATCTGTTTTAGTGTATATGTGTGTGCAGGGCCAGGACTAGATATAATTTCATTTGACAATCTTTGATAGATACTTCTTTCGAATGATTTATGTGACTCTAAAGAGAGTCCTCAATGCCTAGCTGTTATCAGTTCAAGGGAGATAACTGTTACTCAGTCTGGTTGTGAATAACTGTGGTCGTCTCCCTTTGATGTGGATGGCTTTGGGTCTAGTTGTCCTTTCTTGTAGTCTGATTTAACTTTGTTCCGCTTTTTGTACCGTATGTGTTCACGTAAGTGACGACTCGCTGCGAGAAGTCGCATTCGTTTTGTTTTTCTAGACTTCGCGTACTTTTTTTGGTACTCGTCTTCTGCTTGCATTTGCTGGAAAGCTTTGGTACAACGGTCTGACAGGCGTATTCCAAGACGCCTTGCTTTCATTTTAGTACTGGTTGCGACCCCGTTATTTAGTCGTAGAACCGTTGAACCAAGACGACCGAACACATTCCTCCCATACTTTGTGTTTTTTGGCAGCGACACACTGATGGCGCGATTTACGGCTTCGCACTTCTGGGTATTTGTACCAAACTTCAAAACCTCTATTGCCGCGTCACTCAGTTTCATTTTGATAACTTCGCATATTAAATCTTTGTCATTTTCTTCCAAACACAGGTTTGTAATACGATGTGTGCCCAAAAACATTGATCTCTGCCACCAGCTGTTAGTTGCTCCACCATCACAGACGTAGGAGTGTCGCCGACAATCCTTGCAGTCACCATCATAGCACTGGATCGTTGCCCGGAGTACTTTAGGTAACTCTTTTCTCATTTCATCCATGTTTCCAGTGTATTTTTCTAGAAGTTCATTAAGCACAAGGCTGGTTCTGGCTTTAATATCTTGAGCCAGAACCTTCTGGCATTCTTTGAAGCGTTCCTTAGTTTTAACACTGGGGAATATCCCAGGACTTAATTTGCCGTTGTTGATTTTTATGAACTGGGATACTCCAATATGCGTCGGATCTGCGTGGCGCTCCACTGTCCACATGGGATTGAGCATTTTCATTATGTCTGCCACGCCAGCCGCTGATCTGCCATCTCCGTCTGTAGTCACATATTTTACGTAAGCTCCTTGCACCCCAAGCTGTTGCCCTATCTTTTTTCCCAGTTCATATTCAGATAGGGGTGCTTGTCTGTGAAGATTGGCTGTGCAATCTAGGTGGCCAGGACAGGTAATTTCCATGCCTTTATTTCTCAGCCAGGCTCCAGTCCAACATAGCTTGTTCTGGATTGCAGCAGCTACTATGTACTGGCTTCCAGTGATATTTTCACAAGCAACTGCTATGGCTTGTGATGCGTTTTGTCCTGGTTTCTTGCGGCTTGATATATTTGTCGAGTTGTAACGCGCATCCTGGCTGATACTTAATACTCCATTATTCTCATCCATGGCTGTCTGGGCTTTTTTAGCCATATCATGTGTGTTGAGCTCATAAACAAGCTTGCAGACTTTGTTTGTTCTTGTCTGCATGGTTCTCTTAGCTGGGGGTGGAATGTCCATGCCAGCTAGCAGTTTACGGCAACCGCTGTTGCCCAAAGGTGTGTCCAGAAGACTCGCTGCCAGTGCCACATTTGAAGCAGCGGGGTTCGGTCCCCTTGTGTTGGTTGGAATTTCTTTGTAAAACTTCTTCATTGGAGACTGAAAGATGCATTTGGTGCAGCGCAATGCCATTTTCCAGCCAATACCAACTTTCTTCTCTATACTGACTCTAAAAGCTGGAACCTCGCAGTCAGGGGATGCTAGTTTGTGCTCCTCTATGGTCTTGTTGAAGACACAGCACATAAGATCTCTGTCCACTACCCTGTTTCCAGAGTTATCACCCATGTTTTCTGTTTTCAGGGCTTGTGCAAGAATTTGTCGTCGTCCATGTGGTCGAACCTGATTTACCGGCTGAGTTACCGGCTGTACCACACCATGCGAGTCTGAGCCTGGATCGCCATCTGTGTCATTCGACGTAGCAGGAGCTTCTTCATGGATGTCAGAGCTACAGTCGGCCATCTTTAGACCCTTATTCCAAGGTATGCAACCAGGCTTAAAAAGTGTTGTTGTCTTGGATTTTTTACTCATTTTAGATGTAAACGCAGCAAAAGCTGGTGAATAATTCAGCAATTTCTCCAACTTGGACAGCTTATTTATACTGGGAACTGCATTCCAGGTGACAAGAATGGGTCTAGTGACAATTTGTGACATTTCCAGGCTCTCAGTCATATTAATATGCCAAAAATAACATACAGTGTATTGATAGTATATAGTGCTCATTAGACAGCCATATAGAAAAGTGGATGCTAGAACCACTAGTGTGTCAAGGTTTAAAGGTACTTATCTCTGTAATCTCTATTTGCACAGTATTAAAGTACACACTGTTGGATAGCTTACATTATACCCTAGCAGGTTTTGAGAGATTTGACATCTTGGCTGTCTTAGTTTTTTACTAAATTAACTTTTAAAATTAAATTTCATGTTAAATTATGTAATATTATGTAATATGTTAATATAGATGCAGTTTTTATATATAAGAGAACATTTTATATAATGAAATGTAGAAATTGTTTCAAGAAACCAAACATTTTTTATTTTGTGTGAATATTCCTTTAAATAAAGAAGTTATTAAGATTTTAGTTTTGGCATTGTATATTGACTAGGGGCTTTTGACTCAGGAAGTTGTCGCCTCCACCGACTATATAGAAATGCCTTTAATTTTAGAACCACATGCCGGATTGGCATGAAACTTGCAGAGTTTGTCATCAATGTTCTATATTTGATCTCTATTGAATTTCATACTATTATATTGAATAAAAATGGTCAAATAGGCCTAAGACTGCAGTAAATAGGCTGCCGTTACCCAAAATACGGAAGTGCCTACACAGAAAATAGTGCCCCTGTTTGATGGTGGTTATTGGTTGAAAGTTGAATGAACACTATGCATGCAATGTGAATTTTAGATTAAAATCATGTAAAGTAAGTAGAAAATAGCAGATTTGATATAATCTGAATGCTAGATTTTATAAACCAGTGGTTTCCATGCGGTCCTCAATTTGTGAAAATGAGCCGAATACTACACATGGCGTAGGGGTACGCCTGTTGATAAACAATAACTTTTAAGAATGCAGGTATTGATGCCCATTTTTTTGGTCAGAATTTTGTCTCTAGGATAGTTCAACAGGATTCAAGTAAGAATTTTGACCTGAATCACCGATTAATTTTTGTATCATGACAAACATTTATATAGAACATAGTGCAAAATTAACTGTAGTCTTAGGCCTGATATGGTTGGGAAATGTCAGCTGGTGACCTACTTCAAAAGTGAATAACTCTGTCATTTTTTGTGATATTGTGTTGAAATTTTCACACATTGAATATAATAAGTGTATAATTATGTTTTTAATTGATTTATGTATTATTCTTTCTATTTATTGAGATTATGTAATATTATATATGTAATATGTTGTTTTTGGTCCAAATTTCTACTTTCACTTTCAAAATGACCTTTAAACAGCACCCGGAGGTTATTTATAGCTTAGTACCTAGCCTCAGTTTCAAATCTAAGTAAAAATGGAGGTAGATTTTAAAAAGTATGAACGTAAATTGGCAAACCTCTATGAAATCAATGAACATGATTGCCATATATGGACCAAATGTACCAGGGGGAAGTATGGCCGAATCAATACGCAGTTAATATCGGGCTGTTGGCACACCATGAATGCCCACCGACTGAAGTATATGGTTGTGCACAGAATGTCGTTTATGCAAATGGAGGAATTTGACGTGTCACACTTATGTCACACTCCGTTGGGCATAAATATTGAACACTTGAGTCTGGAGCCCAGCTAGTGAATCTGAGTAGGGAGAAGTGTTTTAATCGGGGCAAGTGTGACGGTCATGCACCCTTCGCGGGATGCCGCCTTCTCAGTTTCTGTTATGTAAGCATTATAACTGAAATTTTAGCTATCAGGTTCCTGCAATCCCTATAAACACCATATGCGCTGTTTCTTATCCTAGCTCTGTTGACCTGATAAAGAGCCGGTTGCAGTTTATTTCTTTCTGACTTTGTGTGTTGTTGCTATTATTTTGTTTAGTAATCTGTTTTAGTGTATATGTGTGTGCAGGGCCAGGACTAGATATAATTTCATTTGACAATCTTTGATAGATACTTCTTTCGAATGATTTATGTGACTCTAAAGAGAGTCCTCAATGCCTAGCTGTTATCAGTTCAAGGGAGATAACTGTTACTCAGTCTGGTTGTGAATAACTGTGGTCGTCTCCCTTTGATGTGGATGGCTTTGGGTCTAGTTGTCCTTTCTTGTAGTCTGATTTAACTTTGTTCCGCTTTTTGTACCGTATGTGTTCACGTAAGTGACGACTCGCTGCGAGAAGTCGCATTCGTTTTGTTTTTCTAGACTTCGCGTACTTTTTTTGGTACTCGTCTTCTGCTTGCATTTGCTGGAAAGCTTTGGTACAACGGTCTGACAGGCGTATTCCAAGACGCCTTGCTTTCATTTTAGTACTGGTTGCGACCCCGTTATTTAGTCGTAGAACCGTTGAACCAAGACGACCGAACACATTCCTCCCATACTTTGTGTTTTTTGGCAGCGACACACTGATGGCGCGATTTACGGCTTCGCACTTCTGGGTATTTGTACCAAACTTCAAAACCTCTATTGCCGCGTCACTCAGTTTCATTTTGATAACTTCGCATATTAAATCTTTGTCATTTTCTTCCAAACACAGGTTTGTAATACGGTGTGTGCCCAAAAACATTGATCTCTGCCACCAGCTGTTAGTTGCTCCACCATCACAGACGTAGGAGTGTCGCCGACAATCCTTGCAGTCACCATCATAGCACTGGATCGTTGCCCGGAGTACTTTAGGTAACTCTTTTCTCATTTCATCCATGTTTCCAGTGTATTTTTCTAGAAGTTCATTAAGCACAAGGCTGGTTCTGGCTTTAATATCTTGAGCCAGAACCTTCTGGCATTCTTTGAAGCGTTCCTTAGTTTTAACACTGGGGAATATCCCAGGACTTAATTTGCCGTTGTTGATTTTTATGAACTGGGATACTCCAATATGCGTCGGATCTGCGTGGCGCTCCACTGTCCACATGGGATTGAGCATTTTCATTATGTCTGCCACGCCAGCCGCTGATCTGCCATCTCCGTCTGTAGTCACATATTTTACGTAAGCTCCTTGCACCCCAAGCTGTTGCCCTATCTTTTTTCCCAGTTCATATTCAGATAGGGGTGCTTGTCTGTGAAGATTGGCTGTGCAATCTAGGTGGCCAGGACAGGTAATTTCCATGCCTTTATTTCTCAGCCAGGCTCCAGTCCAACATAGCTTGTTCTGGATTGCAGCAGCTACTATGTACTGGCTTCCAGTGATATTTTCACAAGCAACTGCTATGGCTTGTGATGCGTTTTGTCCTGGTTTCTTGCGGCTTGATATATTTGTCGAGTTGTAACGCGCATCCTGGCTGATACTTAATACTCCATTATTCTCATCCATGGCTGTCTGGGCTTTTTTAGCCATATCATGTGTGTTGAGCTCATAAACAAGCTTGCAGACTTTGTTTGTTCTTGTCTGCATGGTTCTCTTAGCTGGGGGTGGAATGTCCATGCCAGCTAGCAGTTTACGGCAACCGCTGTTGCCCAAAGGTGTGTCCAGAAGACTCGCTGCCAGTGCCACATTTGAAGCAGCGGGGTTCGGTCCCCTTGTGTTGGTTGGAATTTCTTTGTAAAACTTCTTCATTGGAGACTGAAAGATGCATTTGGTGCAGCGCAATGCCATTTTCCAGCCAATACCAACTTTCTTCTCTATACTGACTCTAAAAGCTGGAACCTCGCAGTCAGGGGATGCTAGTTTGTGCTCCTCTATGGTCTTGTTGAAGACACAGCACATAAGATCTCTGTCCACTACCCTGTTTCCAGAGTTATCACCCATGTTTTCTGTTTTCAGGGCTTGTGCAAGAATTTGTCGTCGTCCATGTGGTCGAACCTGATTTACCGGCTGAGTTACCGGCTGTACCACACCATGCGAGTCTGAGCCTGGATCGCCATCTGTGTCATTCGACGTAGCAGGAGCTTCTTCATGGATGTCAGAGCTACAGTCGGCCATCTTTAGACCCTTATTCCAAGGTATGCAACCAGGCTTAAAAAGTGTTGTTGTCTTGGATTTTTTACTCATTTTAGATGTAAACGCAGCAAAAGCTGGTGAATAATTCAGCAATTTCTCCAACTTGGACAGCTTATTTATACTGGGAACTGCATTCCAGGTGACAAGAATGGGTCTAGTGACAATTTGTGACATTTCCAGGCTCTCAGTCATATTAATATGCCAAAAATAACATACAGTGTATTGATAGTATATAGTGCTCATTAGACAGCCATATAGAAAAGTGGATGCTAGAACCACTAGTGTGTCAAGGTTTAAAGGTACTTATCTCTGTAATCTCTATTTGCACAGTATTAAAGTACACACTGTTGGATAGCTTACATTATACCCTAGCAGGTTTTGAGAGATTTGACATCTTGGCTGTCTTAGTTTTTTACTAAATTAACTTTTAAAATTAAATTTCATGTTAAATTATGTAATATTATGTAATATGTTAATATAGATGCAGTTTTTATATATAAGAGAACATTTTATATAATGAAATGTAGAAATTGTTTCAAGAAACCAAACATTTTTTATTTTGTGTGAATATTCCTTTAAATAAAGAAGTTATTAAGATTTTAGTTTTGGCATTGTATATTGACTAGGGGCTTTTGACTCAGGAAGTTGTCGCCTCCACCGACTATATAGAAATGCCTTTAATTTTAGAACCACATGCCGGATTGGCATGAAACTTGCAGAGTTTGTCATCAATGTTCTATATTTGATCTCTATTGAATTTCATACTATTATATTGAATAAAAATGGTCAAATAGGCCTAAGACTGCAGTAAATAGGCTGCCGTTACCCAAAATACGGAAGTGCCTACACAGAAAATAGTGCCCCTGTTTGATGGTGGTTATTGGTTGAAAGTTGAATGAACACTATGCATGCAATGTGAATTTTAGATTAAAATCATGTAAAGTAAGTAGAAAATAGCAGATTTGATATAATCTGAATGCTAGATTTTATAAACCAGTGGTTTCCATGCGGTCCTCAATTTGTGAAAATGAGCCGAATACTACACATGGCGTAGGGGTACGCCTGTTGATAAACAATAACTTTTAAGAATGCAGGTATTGATGCCCATTTTTTTGGTCAGAATTTTGTCTCTAGGATAGTTCAACAGGATTCAAGTAAGAATTTTGACCTGAATCACCGATTAATTTTTGTATCATGACAAACATTTATATAGAACATAGAGCAAAATTAACTGTAGTCTTAGGCCTGATATGGTTGGGAAATGTCAGCTGGTGACCTACTTCAAAAGTGAATAACTCTGTCATTTTTTGTGATATTGTGTTGAAATTTTCACACATTGAATATAATAAGTGTATAATTATGTTTTTAATTGATTTATGTATTATTCTTTCTATTTATTGAGATTATGTAATATTATATATGTAATATGTTGTTTTTGGTCCAAATTTCTACTTTCACTTTCAAAATGACCTTTAAACAGCACCCGGAGGTTATTTATAGCTTAGTACCTAGCCTCAGTTTCAAATCTAAGTAAAAATGGAGGTAGATTTTAAAAAGTATGAACGTAAATTGGCAAACCTCTATGAAATCAATGAACATGATTGCCATATATGGACCAAATGTACCAGGGGGAAGTATGGCCGAATCAATACGCAGTTAATATCGGGCTGTTGGCACACCATGAATGCCCACCGACTGAAGTATATGGTTGTGCACAGAATGTCGTTTATGCAAATGGAGGAATTTGACGTGTCACACTTATGTCACACTCCGTTGTGCATAAATATTGAACACTTGAGTCTGGAGCCCAGCCATGTGAATCTGAGTAGGGAGAAGTGTTTTAATCGGGGCAAGTGTGACGGTCATGCACCCTTCGCGGGATGCCGCCTTCTCAGTTTCTGTTATGTAAGCATTATAACTGAAATTTTAGCTATCAGGTTCCTGCAATCCCTATAAACACCATATGCGCTGTTTCTTATCCTAGCTCTGTTGACCTGATAAAGAGCCGGTTGCAGTTTATTTCTTTCTGACTTTGTGTGTTGTTGCTATTATTTTGTTTAGTAATCTGTTTTAGTGTATATGTGTGTGCAGGGCCAGGACTAGATATAATTTCATTTGACAATCTTTGATAGATACTTCTTTCGAATGATTTATGTGACTCTAAAGAGAGTCCTCAATGCCTAGCTGTTATCAGTTCAAGGGAGATAACTGTTACTCAGTCTGGTTGTGAATAACTGTGGTCGTCTCCCTTTGATGTGGATGGCTTTGGGTCTAGTTGTCCTTTCTTGTAGTCTGATTTAACTTTGTTCCGCTTTTTGTACCGTATGTGTTCACGTAAGTGACGACTCGCTGCGAGAAGTCGCATTCGTTTTGTTTTTCTAGACTTCGCGTACTTTTTTTGGTACTCGTCTTCTGCTTGCATTTGCTGGAAAGCTTTGGTACAACGGTCTGACAGGCGTATTCCAAGACGCCTTGCTTTCATTTTAGTACTGGTTGCGACCCCGTTATTTAGTCGTAGAACCGTTGAACCAAGACGACCGAACACATTCCTCCCATACTTTGTGTTTTTTGGCAGCGACACACTGATGGCGCGATTTACGGCTTCGCACTTCTGGGTATTTGTACCAAACTTCAAAACCTCTATTGCCGCGTCACTCAGTTTCATTTTGATAACTTCGCATATTAAATCTTTGTCATTTTCTTCCAAACACAGGTTTGTAATACGGTGTGTGCCCAAAAACATTGATCTCTGCCACCAGCTGTTAGTTGCTCCACCATCACAGACGTAGGAGTGTCGCCGACAATCCTTGCAGTCACCATCATAGCACTGGATCGTTGCCCGGAGTACTTTAGGTAACTCTTTTCTCATTTCATCCATGTTTCCAGTGTATTTTTCTAGAAGTTCATTAAGCACAAGGCTGGTTCTGGCTTTAATATCTTGAGCCAGAACCTTCTGGCATTCTTTGAAGCGTTCCTTAGTTTTAACACTGGGGAATATCCCAGGACTTAATTTGCCGTTGTTGATTTTTATGAACTGGGATACTCCAATATGCGTCGGATCTGCGTGGCGCTCCACTGTCCACATGGGATTGAGCATTTTCATTATGTCTGCCACGCCAGCCGCTGATCTGCCATCTCCGTCTGTAGTCACATATTTTACGTAAGCTCCTTGCACCCCAAGCTGTTGCCCTATCTTTTTTCCCAGTTCATATTCAGATAGGGGTGCTTGTCTGTGAAGATTGGCTGTGCAATCTAGGTGGCCAGGACAGGTAATTTCCATGCCTTTATTTCTCAGCCAGGCTCCAGTCCAACATAGCTTGTTCTGGATTGCAGCAGCTACTATGTACTGGCTTCCAGTGATATTTTCACAAGCAACTGCTATGGCTTGTGATGCGTTTTGTCCTGGTTTCTTGCGGCTTGATATATTTGTCGAGTTGTAACGCGCATCCTGGCTGATACTTAATACTCCATTATTCTCATCCATGGCTGTCTGGGCTTTTTTAGCCATATCATGTGTGTTGAGCTCATAAACAAGCTTGCAGACTTTGTTTGTTCTTGTCTGCATGGTTCTCTTAGCTGGGGGTGGAATGTCCATGCCAGCTAGCAGTTTACGGCAACCGCTGTTGCCCAAAGGTGTGTCCAGAAGACTCGCTGCCAGTGCCACATTTGAAGCAGCGGGGTTCGGTCCCCTTGTGTTGGTTGGAATTTCTTTGTAAAACTTCTTCATTGGAGACTGAAAGATGCATTTGGTGCAGCGCAATGCCATTTTCCAGCCAATACCAACTTTCTTCTCTATACTGACTCTAAAAGCTGGAACCTCGCAGTCAGGGGATGCTAGTTTGTGCTCCTCTATGGTCTTGTTGAAGACACAGCACATAAGATCTCTGTCCACTACCCTGTTTCCAGAGTTATCACCCATGTTTTCTGTTTTCAGGGCTTGTGCAAGAATTTGTCGTCGTCCATGTGGTCGAACCTGATTTACCGGCTGAGTTACCGGCTGTACCACACCATGCGAGTCTGAGCCTGGATCGCCATCTGTGTCATTCGACGTAGCAGGAGCTTCTTCATGGATGTCAGAGCTACAGTCGGCCATCTTTAGACCCTTATTCCAAGGTATGCAACCAGGCTTAAAAAGTGTTGTTGTCTTGGATTTTTTACTCATTTTAGATGTAAACGCAGCAAAAGCTGGTGAATAATTCAGCAATTTCTCCAACTTGGACAGCTTATTTATACTGGGAACTGCATTCCAGGTGACAAGAATGGGTCTAGTGACAATTTGTGACATTTCCAGGCTCTCAGTCATATTAATATGCCAAAAATAACATACAGTGTATTGATAGTATATAGTGCTCATTAGACAGCCATATAGAAAAGTGGATGCTAGAACCACTAGTGTGTCAAGGTTTAAAGGTACTTATCTCTGTAATCTCTATTTGCACAGTATTAAAGTACACACTGTTGGATAGCTTACATTATACCCTAGCAGGTTTTGAGAGATTTGACATCTTGGCTGTCTTAGTTTTTTACTAAATTAACTTTTAAAATTAAATTTCATGTTAAATTATGTAATATTATGTAATATGTTAATATAGATGCAGTTTTTATATATAAGAGAACATTTTATATAATGAAATGTAGAAATTGTTTCAAGAAACCAAACATTTTTTATTTTGTGTGAATATTCCTTTAAATAAAGAAGTTATTAAGATTTTAGTTTTGGCATTGTATATTGACTAGGGGCTTTTGACTCAGGAAGTTGTCGCCTCCACCGACTATATAGAAATGCCTTTAATTTTAGAACCACATGCCGGATTGGCATGAAACTTGCAGAGTTTGTCATCAATGTTCTATATTTGATCTCTATTGAATTTCATACTATTATATTGAATAAAAATGGTCTGATATGGTTGGGAAATGTCAGCTGGTGACCTACTTCAAAAGTGAATAACTCTGTCATTTTTTGTGATATTGTGTTGAAATTTTCACACATTGAATATAATAAGTGTATAATTATGTTTTTAATTGATTTATGTATTATTCTTTCTATTTATTGAGATTATGTAATATTATATATGTAATATGTTGTTTTTGGTCCAAATTTCTACTTTCACTTTCAAAATGACCTTTAAACAGCACCCGGAGGTTATTTATAGCTTAGTACCTAGCCTCAGTTTCAAATCTAAGTAAAAATGGAGGTAGATTTTAAAAAGTATGAACGTAAATTGGCAAACCTCTATGAAATCAATGAACATGATTGCCATATATGGACCAAATGTACCAGGGGGAAGTATGGCCGAATCAATACGCAGTTAATATCGGGCTGTTGGCACACCATGAATGCCCACCGACTGAAGTATATGGTTGTGCACAGAATGTCGTTTATGCAAATGGAGGAATTTGACGTGTCACACTTATGTCACACTCCGTTGTGCATAAATATTGAACACTTGAGTCTGGAGCCCAGCCATGTGAATCTGAGTAGGGAGAAGTGTTTTAATCGGGGCAAGTGTGACGGTCATGCACCCTTCGCGGGATGCCGCCTTCTCAGTTTCTGTTATGTAAGCATTATAACTGAAATTTTAGCTATCAGGTTCCTGCAATCCCTATAAACACCATATGCGCTGTTTCTTATCCTAGCTCTGTTGACCTGATAAAGAGCCGGTTGCAGTTTATTTCTTTCTGACTTTGTGTGTTGTTGCTATTATTTTGTTTAGTAATCTGTTTTAGTGTATATGTGTGTGCAGGGCCAGGACTAGATATAATTTCATTTGACAATCTTTGATAGATACTTCTTTCGAATGATTTATGTGACTCTAAAGAGAGTCCTCAATGCCTAGCTGTTATCAGTTCAAGGGAGATAACTGTTACTCAGTCTGGTTGTGAATAACTGTGGTCGTCTCCCTTTGATGTGGATGGCTTTGGGTCTAGTTGTCCTTTCTTGTAGTCTGATTTAACTTTGTTCCGCTTTTTGTACCGTATGTGTTCACGTAAGTGACGACTCGCTGCGAGAAGTCGCATTCGTTTTGTTTTTCTAGACTTCGCGTACTTTTTTTGGTACTCGTCTTCTGCTTGCATTTGCTGGAAAGCTTTGGTACAACGGTCTGACAGGCGTATTCCAAGACGCCTTGCTTTCATTTTAGTACTGGTTGCGACCCCGTTATTTAGTCGTAGAACCGTTGAACCAAGACGACCGAACACATTCCTCCCATACTTTGTGTTTTTTGGCAGCGACACACTGATGGCGCGATTTACGGCTTCGCACTTCTGGGTATTTGTACCAAACTTCAAAACCTCTATTGCCGCGTCACTCAGTTTCATTTTGATAACTTCGCATATTAAATCTTTGTCATTTTCTTCCAAACACAGGTTTGTAATACGGTGTGTGCCCAAAAACATTGATCTCTGCCACCAGCTGTTAGTTGCTCCACCATCACAGACGTAGGAGTGTCGCCGACAATCCTTGCAGTCACCATCATAGCACTGGATCGTTGCCCGGAGTACTTTAGGTAACTCTTTTCTCATTTCATCCATGTTTCCAGTGTATTTTTCTAGAAGTTCATTAAGCACAAGGCTGGTTCTGGCTTTAATATCTTGAGCCAGAACCTTCTGGCATTCTTTGAAGCGTTCCTTAGTTTTAACACTGGGGAATATCCCAGGACTTAATTTGCCGTTGTTGATTTTTATGAACTGGGATACTCCAATATGCGTCGGATCTGCGTGGCGCTCCACTGTCCACATGGGATTGAGCATTTTCATTATGTCTGCCACGCCAGCCGCTGATCTGCCATCTCCGTCTGTAGTCACATATTTTACGTAAGCTCCTTGCACCCCAAGCTGTTGCCCTATCTTTTTTCCCAGTTCATATTCAGATAGGGGTGCTTGTCTGTGAAGATTGGCTGTGCAATCTAGGTGGCCAGGACAGGTAATTTCCATGCCTTTATTTCTCAGCCAGGCTCCAGTCCAACATAGCTTGTTCTGGATTGCAGCAGCTACTATGTACTGGCTTCCAGTGATATTTTCACAAGCAACTGCTATGGCTTGTGATGCGTTTTGTCCTGGTTTCTTGCGGCTTGATATATTTGTCGAGTTGTAACGCGCATCCTGGCTGATACTTAATACTCCATTATTCTCATCCATGGCTGTCTGGGCTTTTTTAGCCATATCATGTGTGTTGAGCTCATAAACAAGCTTGCAGACTTTGTTTGTTCTTGTCTGCATGGTTCTCTTAGCTGGGGGTGGAATGTCCATGCCAGCTAGCAGTTTACGGCAACCGCTGTTGCCCAAAGGTGTGTCCAGAAGACTCGCTGCCAGTGCCACATTTGAAGCAGCGGGGTTCGGTCCCCTTGTGTTGGTTGGAATTTCTTTGTAAAACTTCTTCATTGGAGACTGAAAGATGCATTTGGTGCAGCGCAATGCCATTTTCCAGCCAATACCAACTTTCTTCTCTATACTGACTCTAAAAGCTGGAACCTCGCAGTCAGGGGATGCTAGTTTGTGCTCCTCTATGGTCTTGTTGAAGACACAGCACATAAGATCTCTGTCCACTACCCTGTTTCCAGAGTTATCACCCATGTTTTCTGTTTTCAGGGCTTGTGCAAGAATTTGTCGTCGTCCATGTGGTCGAACCTGATTTACCGGCTGAGTTACCGGCTGTACCACACCATGCGAGTCTGAGCCTGGATCGCCATCTGTGTCATTCGACGTAGCAGGAGCTTCTTCATGGATGTCAGAGCTACAGTCGGCCATCTTTAGACCCTTATTCCAAGGTATGCAACCAGGCTTAAAAAGTGTTGTTGTCTTGGATTTTTTACTCATTTTAGATGTAAACGCAGCAAAAGCTGGTGAATAATTCAGCAATTTCTCCAACTTGGACAGCTTATTTATACTGGGAACTGCATTCCAGGTGACAAGAATGGGTCTAGTGACAATTTGTGACATTTCCAGGCTCTCAGTCATATTAATATGCCAAAAATAACATACAGTGTATTGATAGTATATAGTGCTCATTAGACAGCCATATAGAAAAGTGGATGCTAGAACCACTAGTGTGTCAAGGTTTAAAGGTACTTATCTCTGTAATCTCTATTTGCACAGTATTAAAGTACACACTGTTGGATAGCTTACATTATACCCTAGCAGGTTTTGAGAGATTTGACATCTTGGCTGTCTTAGTTTTTTACTAAATTAACTTTTAAAATTAAATTTCATGTTAAATTATGTAATATTATGTAATATGTTAATATAGATGCAGTTTTTATATATAAGAGAACATTTTATATAATGAAATGTAGAAATTGTTTCAAGAAACCAAACATTTTTTATTTTGTGTGAATATTCCTTTAAATAAAGAAGTTATTAAGATTTTAGTTTTGGCATTGTATATTGACTAGGGGCTTTTGACTCAGGAAGTTGTCGCCTCCACCGACTATATAGAAATGCCTTTAATTTTAGAACCACATGCCGGATTGGCATGAAACTTGCAGAGTTTGTCATCAATGTTCTATATTTGATCTCTATTGAATTTCATACTATTATATTGAATAAAAATGGTCTGATATGGTTGGGAAATGTCAGCTGGTGACCTACTTCAAAAGTGAATAACTCTGTCATTTTTTGTGATATTGTGTTGAAATTTTCACACATTGAATATAATAAGTGTATAATTATGTTTTTAATTGATTTATGTATTATTCTTTCTATTTATTGAGATTATGTAATATTATATATGTAATATGTTGTTTTTGGTCCAAATTTCTACTTTCACTTTCAAAATGACCTTTAAACAGCACCCGGAGGTTATTTATAGCTTAGTACCTAGCCTCAGTTTCAAATCTAAGTAAAAATGGAGGTAGATTTTAAAAAGTATGAACGTAAATTGGCAAACCTCTATGAAATCAATGAACATGATTGCCATATATGGACCAAATGTACCAGGGGGAAGTATGGCCGAATCAATACGCAGTTAATATCGGGCTGTTGGCACACCATGAATGCCCACCGACTGAAGTATATGGTTGTGCACAGAATGTCGTTTATGCAAATGGAGGAATTTGACGTGTCACACTTATGTCACACTCCGTTGTGCATAAATATTGAACACTTGAGTCTGGAGCCCAGCCATGTGAATCTGAGTAGGGAGAAGTGTTTTAATCGGGGCAAGTGTGACGGTCATGCACCCTTCGCGGGATGCCGCCTTCTCAGTTTCTGTTATGTAAGCATTATAACTGAAATTTTAGCTATCAGGTTCCTGCAATCCCTATAAACACCATATGCGCTGTTTCTTATCCTAGCTCTGTTGACCTGATAAAGAGCCGGTTGCAGTTTATTTCTTTCTGACTTTGTGTGTTGTTGCTATTATTTTGTTTAGTAATCTGTTTTAGTGTATATGTGTGTGCAGGGCCAGGACTAGATATAATTTCATTTGACAATCTTTGATAGATACTTCTTTCGAATGATTTATGTGACTCTAAAGAGAGTCCTCAATGCCTAGCTGTTATCAGTTCAAGGGAGATAACTGTTACTCAGTCTGGTTGTGAATAACTGTGGTCGTCTCCCTTTGATGTGGATGGCTTTGGGTCTAGTTGTCCTTTCTTGTAGTCTGATTTAACTTTGTTCCGCTTTTTGTACCGTATGTGTTCACGTAAGTGACGACTCGCTGCGAGAAGTCGCATTCGTTTTGTTTTTCTAGACTTCGCGTACTTTTTTTGGTACTCGTCTTCTGCTTGCATTTGCTGGAAAGCTTTGGTACAACGGTCTGACAGGCGTATTCCAAGACGCCTTGCTTTCATTTTAGTACTGGTTGCGACCCCGTTATTTAGTCGTAGAACCGTTGAACCAAGACGACCGAACACATTCCTCCCATACTTTGTGTTTTTTGGCAGCGACACACTGATGGCGCGATTTACGGCTTCGCACTTCTGGGTATTTGTACCAAACTTCAAAACCTCTATTGCCGCGTCACTCAGTTTCATTTTGATAACTTCGCATATTAAATCTTTGTCATTTTCTTCCAAACACAGGTTTGTAATACGGTGTGTGCCCAAAAACATTGATCTCTGCCACCAGCTGTTAGTTGCTCCACCATCACAGACGTAGGAGTGTCGCCGACAATCCTTGCAGTCACCATCATAGCACTGGATCGTTGCCCGGAGTACTTTAGGTAACTCTTTTCTCATTTCATCCATGTTTCCAGTGTATTTTTCTAGAAGTTCATTAAGCACAAGGCTGGTTCTGGCTTTAATATCTTGAGCCAGAACCTTCTGGCATTCTTTGAAGCGTTCCTTAGTTTTAACACTGGGGAATATCCCAGGACTTAATTTGCCGTTGTTGATTTTTATGAACTGGGATACTCCAATATGCGTCGGATCTGCGTGGCGCTCCACTGTCCACATGGGATTGAGCATTTTCATTATGTCTGCCACGCCAGCCGCTGATCTGCCATCTCCGTCTGTAGTCACATATTTTACGTAAGCTCCTTGCACCCCAAGCTGTTGCCCTATCTTTTTTCCCAGTTCATATTCAGATAGGGGTGCTTGTCTGTGAAGATTGGCTGTGCAATCTAGGTGGCCAGGACAGGTAATTTCCATGCCTTTATTTCTCAGCCAGGCTCCAGTCCAACATAGCTTGTTCTGGATTGCAGCAGCTACTATGTACTGGCTTCCAGTGATATTTTCACAAGCAACTGCTATGGCTTGTGATGCGTTTTGTCCTGGTTTCTTGCGGCTTGATATATTTGTCGAGTTGTAACGCGCATCCTGGCTGATACTTAATACTCCATTATTCTCATCCATGGCTGTCTGGGCTTTTTTAGCCATATCATGTGTGTTGAGCTCATAAACAAGCTTGCAGACTTTGTTTGTTCTTGTCTGCATGGTTCTCTTAGCTGGGGGTGGAATGTCCATGCCAGCTAGCAGTTTACGGCAACCGCTGTTGCCCAAAGGTGTGTCCAGAAGACTCGCTGCCAGTGCCACATTTGAAGCAGCGGGGTTCGGTCCCCTTGTGTTGGTTGGAATTTCTTTGTAAAACTTCTTCATTGGAGACTGAAAGATGCATTTGGTGCAGCGCAATGCCATTTTCCAGCCAATACCAACTTTCTTCTCTATACTGACTCTAAAAGCTGGAACCTCGCAGTCAGGGGATGCTAGTTTGTGCTCCTCTATGGTCTTGTTGAAGACACAGCACATAAGATCTCTGTCCACTACCCTGTTTCCAGAGTTATCACCCATGTTTTCTGTTTTCAGGGCTTGTGCAAGAATTTGTCGTCGTCCATGTGGTCGAACCTGATTTACCGGCTGAGTTACCGGCTGTACCACACCATGCGAGTCTGAGCCTGGATCGCCATCTGTGTCATTCGACGTAGCAGGAGCTTCTTCATGGATGTCAGAGCTACAGTCGGCCATCTTTAGACCCTTATTCCAAGGTATGCAACCAGGCTTAAAAAGTGTTGTTGTCTTGGATTTTTTACTCATTTTAGATGTAAACGCAGCAAAAGCTGGTGAATAATTCAGCAATTTCTCCAACTTGGACAGCTTATTTATACTGGGAACTGCATTCCAGGTGACAAGAATGGGTCTAGTGACAATTTGTGACATTTCCAGGCTCTCAGTCATATTAATATGCCAAAAATAACATACAGTGTATTGATAGTATATAGTGCTCATTAGACAGCCATATAGAAAAGTGGATGCTAGAACCACTAGTGTGTCAAGGTTTAAAGGTACTTATCTCTGTAATCTCTATTTGCACAGTATTAAAGTACACACTGTTGGATAGCTTACATTATACCCTAGCAGGTTTTGAGAGATTTGACATCTTGGCTGTCTTAGTTTTTTACTAAATTAACTTTTAAAATTAAATTTCATGTTAAATTATGTAATATTATGTAATATGTTAATATAGATGCAGTTTTTATATATAAGAGAACATTTTATATAATGAAATGTAGAAATTGTTTCAAGAAACCAAACATTTTTTATTTTGTGTGAATATTCCTTTAAATAAAGAAGTTATTAAGAGTTTTAGTTTTGGCATCGTATATTGACTAGGGGCTTTTGACTCAGGAAGTTGTCGCCTCCACCGACTATATAGAAATGCCTTTAATTTTAGAACCACATGCCGGATTGGCATGAAACTTGCAGAGTTTGTCATCAATGTTCTATATTTGATCTCTATTGAATTTCATACTATTATATTGAATAAAAATGGTCAAATAGGCCTAAGACTGCAGTAAATAGGCTGCCGTTACCCAAAATACGGAAGTGCCTACACAGAAAATAGTGCCCCTGTTTGATGGTGGTTATTGGTTGAAAGTTGAATGAACACTATGCATGCAATGTGAATTTTAGATTAAAATCATGTAAAGTAAGTAGAAAATAGCAGATTTGATATAATCTGAATGCTAGATTTTATAAACCAGTGGTTTCCATGCGGTCCTCAATTTGTGAAAATGAGCCGAATACTACACATGGCGTAGGGGTACGCCTGTTGATAAACAATAACTTTTAAGAATGCAGGTATTGATGCCCATTTTTTTGGTCAGAATTTTGTCTCTAGGATAGTTCAACAGGATTCAAGTAAGAATTTTGACCTGAATCACCGATTAATTTTTGTATCATGACAAACATTTATATAGAACATAGAGCAAAATTAACTGTAGTCTTAGGCCAAGTGCAAAACAGTTTGATTTAACCTCATTCCGACTATACGTCGATAAAAAAACCTGTCAATTACAGGGTAATTACGAATCAAATCTTTGTTTATGTGAGCCACAATACATTTTAATGTACGAATGTAATTGTTTTTAACAAATAAATGACAAATTAAGTTGAACTTTTTTCTCTATGGTGATTTATTTACAAAATGACGAATTATCAACAAATTACCCCGTGCCCTACTATACGGAAACACTCGGGTTGATGCTAAAAGCAATTTCACGAGTAACGGAACATTTGCCGATCAAATAAACCGTTTGACATATTTTGTATAAAATCATAATAATTCCGGATCAAGCTTAAAATTCCGGATTGGGGAGTTTAAATAACACTGTATATTTGCATTCCGGACCGTAAAAGTAGTCCGGTCTACGGAGTACGGAGGTTCCGGATTGGGGAGGTTTTTTCACATACCTTTTAGAAGTAACGAATCGGGACCGTGAAAAAAATTCGGATTGAGGGGGATTCCGGATTAGAGAGGTTCCGGATTGGGGAGTTTCTACTGTATATCATATCACTGACCGGATGGTAACCTAGCTTACATAACATAATACAATCGCTGTCTCGATATATTTACCAAGCTTCCTGCAATAAAGTGCTAAGTCGTCATGCAACTTTATAAACACTGTATCGGCTAAAGATTAGGCGATAAAGTCCGAAGTCATCCCACGGAATGCGCAACTCCATTTATTTTTTGCTCGCAATCTTATTCAGTATATTTTAACGCTTACACTGACCAGGGCGCTAAAGCTCCCTGTTCAAAAACTGACCGAACAACCACATTATGATGTATTGTGACGTTACTTATTTATAAATACACTTCCAACATAACCATTGGCATTAAATGTTGGTTTCAACTCGCCGGGATTTGGCCTAGTCACACATATATAGCCCTGTATTTCTACAAGCACTGGATACAGTCTTGGCGTAAACTTTTCACAATTTGCTTTAGTATCACATTAATTGCGAGATTTTTATTCTATAGTTTGATTCAATAACTTAAATTTATTATATAGCATGTCAAAATCTTGAGTTTTGGCATAAAGAGAAAAAGTAACCATGATTGTTTTATTAACTAACCACTAATTTGTGGCAACATGGGTTTTAAGCAAATACAGGTCTAATTTTTTGGTCTTTGTTATGATACAGCGACCATCGTAGCAACAATTCAACGACGTACATGTAAGATAAACAAAACATTCTCATAAAGGCAATGCATATAATTGTTCTCTAAGTCCGGTTTATTCTGGAAGGCGTGACATGCAGTCTGCTCGGTGTAGATGGTGGCCTGGTACCTCGACTAGACTGGCTGATCTTAGACACCGTCCAGACGGTCTGTGTATTGGTTGATGAAAAAACGGACCGAGTTCAGCCACATTTCATAGTATGGGTATTTTAGGGGTTTGTGGTTGGATCACACATTGCATATTGGAGCGTTGATATCGCATTGATTGTGTACTACTGTAAAATCATTAATTTTCGTGGGGGATTTAATTTCGTGGATTTCGTGGTTCACTTCAACCACAAACTTTAATCCCAACGAACATTGATTATGACCCTTGTTTGTTACCTGACCTGCAAAATCCACGAATTCAAGTGCCAACGAAATTGTCTTTTTTACCAAAACCACGAAATTTCGTCCCAACGAAATTAAATGATTTTACAGTATATGCTTTAGCATTGGTATAGTGTTACGGTCAATAAAGCCGCGTCTTATGAAGCCGTGTGTTCTGATCTCCTTCGTTTCTGTTTGCTCGTGGTGTTTCTTCAATATTATAGCTTCTGATAGTAATGACAAGGTCATTTAGTACTGTCGTATTCAGGCGTTCTTTGAACATATATATACTAATTTAGTCTAGTATAGTTGATGGGGATGTCGGTCAATATTTATATTCTAACATGATTGTCTTTACAATCGACATATTTTTCTTCCTTTTTTAAAACCCACAGAAATAGCACAATCACATGACACAATGTTTAAACACAAATGAACAAGAAAATGAACTTAACCGCTGAAATGGTGAGTTCCAGCAGTAAAAAGGTCGAAAGACCTATAGTCCAAGAGCTGTCAAAAGGCTAAATTACTTTTAGATCTACATCGTTTCAGGGCGAGCTCTATATAAACCTGAAATACCTAGTAGCAGGTTAAAATATGCAGCCGCACAAATAATTTTGAAGGAAGCTGCATGTGTAAAGTTTATACAATGATCAGGTACTTTTTATTATGAGCCCAGAATGTAGAAACAAAAATGATTAAATATTTTTCATGTAATTGGTTAGGGGCTGAAATGGCGAAAGAAAATGAAAACAAACTAGCTATTGTCTGTAAATATAACACAAGGTCAAAATGCGACAATTCTATAGCTTCTAGCATGCATGAAATATAGCCGATAGGGTGCGAATAGCACGAACGATGCAGATAAGGGACGAATTATCAAGATCAAGGGAAGTAACTATTGCAAGAAACTTAACACAGTTTCTTCCCTTTTATAAATTGCGCCATTTGCAAACTTAATTAAAAAGTCAAGTCCCTGCGATTTGTCAGTAATTAATTTTATGTATAACCGGAGAATATGGACAAATACTTGATACGGAAAAGATCCCGTGAAACTGAGGACCAAGAAGAAAATCCTAAACGTCAGCGTTCACGAAGTGTCAACGACGACTGTAAGAAAATAACTGCTGAAAACTCGGAGGTGCTAGATTGCGCAACTTCTCCAGTCGTTGTGCAAACACCTTCTTGGAAAGAAATCCGTGCTGAAAACTTAATTTGTGACTATTGTGTGTTATTTAAAAAATCTCGCGCTGATGATATATATAAAGAATGTGAGAAGCATTTAACATACAATGAAGGACGGCTAGCCAAAGTGAACATATTTGGGAAATGGCATGACATTCCAAGAAGACAGGTACAGTGCTGTCGGGTAATTCTGCGCACCTAACGGGTATTGGCTTTCTACATTTCAGATTATTTGATTTTTAGAATAAAGTATGGTGCTGTTTGGATAGAAACAACCTTCATTGACAAATGTTAACAATTCAAAACATCATACCTTCGCTAAACTAGGTCAAATGTCGTCTGAAAACAAGATGACTTCCGGTTTTCATGACGTAATTTTTTTTGGCTAATTCTGCGCAGGTGGAGTTGTGTTTTTGTATAGTCTGTTTCAAAGATTTGTTTCACAAGAAATTTATCACAGTATCGAAAGAATAAGTCATTAAGCCAATGTTGACAAAAGAGGAAAAGTCATCATCCATTACAAAAGTGCTTTTATTCAATTTATGTGTCACGTGGTATATCAAATTAACGAAAATCGCCGTTAACACTCATTTTGGTCAAATTTTCGTAGAAATACTTTTCCGATTTTGTTGAAATGATTATAAAACTTTACATAAGTAACCCACATCTACAAAAACACTGGAGGACCGAAGAAAAACGACCCAGCAAAGTCTCTAGGAAATAGAAAGTTAGGGTGCGCAGAATTACCCGATGCGCAGAATTACCCGAAACGACTGTATTTATTTTACCTTATTCACTGTTGCTGGCATTTAACATACACTGTCTAGTAAGAATAGTGAAGTGAACAGTGTGTTGATGCTGTCAAGTTCATCTTACTAGTGCAAGAGGGTAGTGGGTTTGAACCTGTAGTGATTGTAGGTATATCAGGTCTAAGAAAGTGTTATATTTACACAATATCTGTAAATTTACACAATATCTGTAAATTTACAGAAAATCCAATCTGTAAATTTACAGAATAGAGGGCTCAAATTTCAAGAAAACATGTTTAAGTCAAAAATCGCAGTTTTATTTGGTTTTATATTGAAAGTATATCATAATTAAAGACAGAAAATGTGCTTCATTTTCCAAAATATTGACTTTGATGTATTGCATATTTTTCATTTTTGAAATTAATAAAATGCATATTTTTTGTCGAAATACATGATAATATGTCTACTACATAACACCCCGATTTAAATAAACACAAATAAGTGCTTATATCTCAAAATATGTAACTTTGATTTTCATAATCTGTAAATTTACAGAATACAAAATCTATGATTTTACAGAGATTGTGTAAATTTACAGATAATCTGTAAATATAACACTTTCTTAGACCTGTATATGGCCACTTCCAACAGCCTTGCTGTTGAGTTAACTCTTTAGTGATGAGGCTGAGTGTCCGCCTACAACGCTAGAGGTCGTGGGTTCGATCCTTGGTGGAGACCCGATTTTTATAGCTCCCCTAAATTACTACAATGGTGGCAGCGGTGTTTGACGGACTCGTGCGAGGCATGGAGTGTCAAATTGAAGAGCTGGTGAGCTCTTGTAAGTAAAAGGGGGAGGAGTGTAGTGATTGTAGGTATATGGCCACTTCCAACAGCCTTGCTGTTGAGTTAACTCTTTAGTGACGAGGTTGAGTGTCCGCCTACAACGCTAGAGGTCGTGGGTTCGATCCTTGGTGGAGACCCGATTTTTATAGCTCCCCTAAATTACTACAAACCCCACAGTTGGCACATTTTTACCTTTAAATTCCATTGAGCACCAAATACGTCCGTTTATAATGGTTACTCTGCAGTTGGATCTCCACCGAGCCATTGCAGTTGTCATGAGAACATTTTGTGTTTCTGAATCGTTACATCTTTGTAGGTTACAATATACTGTACAAAGTAGTCTTGGTTCATCAATGTGAAATCAAGTACTGGATAGTGTGAGTATGTTAGCTCGGCCAATCTGAGATATGTTTATTTATGTGTGGACTTTGTCTTTAAATGAAGAACTAACACTATGCGTTTTCATTTAGGTTGCACATGGAGATGCTGGTCTGTCGTATTCATTTTCTAACAACACAGTTCCTGCCAGACCCTGGACACCATTCCTCGAAAAAATCCGGGACCAAATATCAGAAGTAACAGGATACAAGTTCAACTTTGTTCTAATCAACAGGTGAGATCAGGCAACAGTCTACCCTCAACATGCTTATGCCCTGGTAGAAGCATTGTCCTTAAAACTGATAATCATATTCCATAATTCTGGTAAAAAATTTGATGGTATTACAAATGTGAGGGCTTGGTGCAAATCGACGGTAACTACATCAATTTATAGAGGCATGTACCATTGTTTTGCACTGAGCCCTCAACATGTCTTTGTCAATGTCAGGTGTTTATGGTTGTAAACAAGTATGCCAAGTTTGAACGCAATGCTATTAAACAACTAGAAGATTTTGATAATGTTTTTTTTCGGACTGACAAACAGGGACCGACAGACAATCACTATTATATATGCTGCCTGCATTAATTGGTTGCCAGGGATAAGAAGTAAATGATTTGGGCTCATAACTTCTGCGGACATGTCCAACGACTGTTGACATATTCAACTGTTTAATAATATACAAACATAGCTTCTTTCTCCGATATACATGTTCAGATACAAAGACGGCACAGATCATATGGGCGAGCATAGAGATGATGAGAAGGATTTAGTCCAAGATTATCCAATTGCATCATTGTCGCTAGGAGCTACAAGAGATTTCATCTTCAAACATGCAGCTGCACGTGGTAAAAATGCTACACGCAAGATAGAGCCAGTAAAGTTAGAACTTCAGCATGGAAGCTTGTTGATGATGAAGCATCCTACAAACATATACTGGTATCATTCCTTACCACAGAGAAAGAAGGTCATCAATCCACGCATCAATATGACATTCAGACAAATGGTGAAATGAGGATATGTTGACTGAGTGGCATGTGACTATTCAATTCGATGATATGGAACTAAGAAGGTTACTATCCATGATGGCACTGTGATTTGTTTTTGCTGTTTGTTATCAAATCTATTACTGTGTGATATTATGTTTGAATGGTGATATAAAATCTTCCAACCGGTGGGCCTCAAAATACAGGATCGTGTTGTGCAGTATAACAATGAGAACTTATTGGAAATTATTTCTGGGATCATTGAATACATTTATAATAATTTATGACACTATTAATACAAAAATGTAGTAACAGATATGAGCTGTTTTTCTACTAATACTGTAAAATCATAAATATTCCTGGGGAATTTAATTTCCAGGATGACCTCAACCACAAAAGTAAATCCCACAAAAATTAATTATTCTTTAGTATCTGACTTAATGGATAGTGTATCCTTGAAATTATGTATCAACAATATTGTCTATTTTACAAAACCCATGAAATTATGTCCTATTGAATTTGAATGATCTTACAGTATATATTTTGCAGGCCATCAAACTGTAACTGTATTAACCATTGTCCAGATTACCCAGTGGTTAGGTCGCTGGTTTTGTAATCCTGTGTAACAGGGTACTGTTTTATCAAAGCATTTATGGAAATCTTTAACTTACGGTCAAATTTAAATTCTTTATAATACTGATATAACTGTAAAATGTGGAAATTCGAGCTGTAATACTTATCAAGATTCAGTTAATGATGTCTTACAAACAATAGCTGCCCCCAATGTACAGTTGTTAAATAATTATACTGAATTTAAATTCGAACGTAAGTTTACGATTTCCGTAAGTACGTTGATAAAACAGTGCCCAGGCCCTTGTCCCTCCTATCCATTTTTTCATCTGTGGGATAACGCTGGTCCTGTTTTTCTCTGCGATTTGATTCCATCGCAGCAGATCACACCCTTTCATGACAATTTGACAACAATGTTGATTTTCCTCCACATACAGAGATGTTGCTGGTTCCTTGTGGAAGTGTATAATAGTACTGTTTTAGAATACAGTCCAGAAAAACATGGTATAGTTTACATGCATGATATAAATTGTTGTTCGCTTGATCTTGGTTTGTGATCAACGAAGGCTGCATTATAAATACATGTGAGTTTATGTGCAGCTTGATGTGTTTTTACCTTTGTTAAATAAAGCCTTCAATATATTGTTGAAGTATGATCTTGTGTTGAATTATTATACTTTTCCTATGGAGCAGTTTACACCACCAGGTATGCATATACATACACAACGTTCATGCACAAACACAAAACTCAATATGATGTAGATATCTCACTTTATGATAACAAAATCATGTAACTTAACATCACAAAATACAAACAATTAGAGCAATACCGAAATAACAATATAAGTATCTGCTACAGAGCTACAGATAAGCTGTGTATTGGGAGTAATTACCCAATTAATTTTCTTAAATCCCAATAGATTTTTTAGAGGAGGGAGTAAGAAAAAGCAATGACATACCCCAATCTAAAATACCCCAAAAGAAAAGGATGATATAGTGAAAACAGTACATAAAAGGTCATTTACCCTATGATTTTGATTATATACCCTAATAAAATTTATGAAAACCCAATCAAAATTGAACCTGGGTGGTAAAATACCCAATGAACTAAAACCCTTATCTGTAGCTCTGCTGCTATGTACACATATCAATATCGCACCCACGACTATTGTTACTCGTAGCTGCACACACTTGATCCATTGGAATGAAGCAATGAGTCTTTCTTGGAGGGGAGGGTGTCCAGTTCATAGTCCAGTAGTCTAGCATTTTGCCTATATCATATTCGGTGAGAGATGTGATTCAGTATCTCGGATTCAGACAATTTATACGGGAAAACTGACATCCTTCTGAAGTACTGTGTCTTCACTTGCCCATCAAATCATTCAATGTGGACATTGAGTCAAAGACAATTGTTTGATTGAGTCACCAGTATAATTATCACTGAGCAGTACTAGATATTCGTTCATCAACAGACATGTATGCTAACTGGACACTGCTGATGGAAATATGTGTGAAACATCTGTTACCATCCCAACTGGTATCTGTCAACCAAATCCAGAATCTCAATGAATAGCACTGAATGCATCTGTAGGCAATCCACCTGTTACAATAGCAACTGCTATAACGTGGTAACATCTATTTTCCATGATGTTTTACATCCCTGAGCATTGTTTGTTTTTGTTTCTATGGAAACCATTCCATTCACCCATCAAATCCACTATCAACATCAGGATCATCACCAATTTCCTGAAAACAAAAGAAAATCACGTAACATGCAAAATGCATTTTTGGATCAAATGATCAAAAGGCTTTAGAAAGGTATTCCCTATAACTAGCATATTTTTCTCTACTATCACATTAAATGAGCTAAATATACAAAGCACTATCAATTATCATAATTTGTCAAAAGAAAGTGTGTGCAAATATGTCTCTATAATGTCAAAAATATATTTAAATCACCAAAAATAATTTATCGTTTCCACTGATTTATAATTATGTGGTCAAAGGGAAACAACTCATGACTATTTTGGCTTGTTTCGGAAATAAGTTTTCATTCTTTTCTTGGTAATTAGTGGGAGCTTTTTGATGAATTTTAAGGAGTTGAAGCAATACTGATTATCGTTTAATGTATAATATTCCTGAATCGATTTAAACCATCAAGGTTATAGGTAATGCCTCTTTAAAGAAAGGAGACTTGCGATAGTTGTACACACATAAAGCAACAAGGTACACAGTGACTTGGGTAAAATGCTTTGATATCCTAATTGCTTTGAGAAGTAAGGGAAAAGGCTCTTTGGTAACATATGTCAGGAAATATGGCATAAGCTAAGCAGGGGCCTTATTCACCAACGTTGTAAGTCTAAAATTCAGACTTAGACTTAGAATTGACATCATTTATAATTGCTGCTTTTTATTTGCTACCGAATTGAACCATGTGAAATTTTGTCTAAATATTTGTTGATACCAACTGAACATGTATACCAATTTATATCAAAATCGTCACATTAATAAGAACATTAGAGCGCATAGAACATTTGGCAACATAAAGTCTAAGTCTCAGTTTTAGACTTATGACGTTGGTCAATAAGGCCCCAGGGGTAATCCACTAGCTTCTGAATTTGAAGGGTCGTTGTGATACTTCAGACTAATTTTTAGGCAAAACATCGATGATTTTAAGAGAAAATGACCCTTCAAACTAAACTTGTAAAAATTTAAAGGGTTAAATCCCCTACTGACTTGAGTCAAATGGGGCCCCTGATAAAGATATGAGGAAACATTAATAAATACCCTCATTTCTCTAGGTTCCTGATCCTCTCCATACTGTAAACATGTATCTATCTGTAGAAGTATATCATTGATACTTTCCTCGTCTGACATATCTAACGGTAAGAACTTTACCAAGCTATAATCATCTATCTGTAAGAGAAACTAGAACTGTCATTGAGTGACGAATAATACCCCCACAATACTGCCTTGCCACAGAAGTATGGCAAGCTGCAACCATAAGAAAAAAGAAAACTGGACGAAAAGTTATGACACGGTAATAGAAATAAGTACATATTTATTAATCTGTAAAATGATTTATTTACTAGTACCTACACATAACTTAAAAAGCTGTTGCAACTTCAGCTTTGTTATAAACTCCATCCCGAGTTTTTCGCGCTGCACACCGACTCATTGTGGTGTACAATTGTACCAGGTTATTTTTAATTGTCACAATAGATGATATAGTTATTGTCTGGAAAAGCTAAAATATGGCTATTTTTTACTTTTAAAGGCTAAGTGTGACCTTGACCTTTGGAATAAAGACACAATTTTTGTGCATGACACACCATCTTATTGTGGTAAACAATTGTGCCAAGTTATTTTAAAATCCCACAATAGATGACAAAGTTATTGTCCGGACAAGCTAAATTATGGCCATTTCTGACCTTACAACTCCAAGTGTGACCTTGACCTTTGACATATTGATGTGATTTTTGCGCATGACACACCGCCTTATGATGGTGAACAATTGTGCCAAGTTATATTAAAATCCCACAATAGATGAAAAAGTTATTGTCCGGACAAGCTAAATTATGGCCATTTCTGACCTTACAACTCCAAGTGTGACCTTGACCTTTGACATATTGATGTGATTTTTGCGCATGACACACCGCCTCATGATGTTAAACAATTGTGCCAAGTTATATAAAAATTCCACAATAGATGACAAAGTTATTGTCCGGACAAGTTAAATAATGGCTTTTTTGACCTTTCAACTCCAAGCATGACCTTGACCTTTGAGATATTGATGTGGTTGTTGCGCATGACACACTGCCTCATGATGGTGAACAATTGTGGCAAGTTATTTTAAAATCCTTCAATGTATGGGTAAGTTACAGCCTGGACAAACTTTAAGACCGACAGATCGACCGACAGATCGACCGACAGATCGACCGACCGACAGACAGACAGACTGACGGACAAAGTGACTCCAGGGTTTTCCCTAGGATTTTTCATACGAGGGTCCTAGGAACCTTAAGATTTATATTTAGGGAGTCCCTGAGAAATTTTGAGGGTCCCTTCATTATACGGTAATGCGTTTCAAGCTCATTATTAGCGAGTATCAAATTTATAAATAAATAAAAAAGCAAATTCAGATTGCTCAATGCATCACAAGACTTAATGCAATAAATAGCAGAAAGAAAAGTGTTCTAGCTGCAATGAAAATGCCTATTCAAGGAATCCTAATGAGGATCCCAAGGATGCACTGTAATGCAGAAATGAGGGTCCCAAGCCACAAAGATGCGTCAGGGACGCAGAAAACCTGCATCAGGGAAATCCCTGGACTCCTATATAGCCCCCTCTACCTATGGTAGTGGGGGTATAAAAAAAACAGGTACCAAAGATCAGCATTCTCTTCTGTAATCGCCCTTTGGTGCACCAAGGTTGTATCTATGTTTAGTACAGTCAGCCCCTTTACAATGACAGTTAATGACAGTTAATGACAGTTTATTCCCTTGAGCAAAATGTTGTTATAACGGATGTGTCAGTATACTTATTTATTCTTATTGTTTTGCATTTCACACTATTTACTTTATAATATAAATACGAGCATTTTCATAGACAAATACTCCTAATGGTTTTGTATGGTGTGATCATGTTTTACAATAGCAACTGTTATAATATGGTGAAATATTTACCATGGAAGCCATTGCTGCATTCAGTTTCTTGAATTTTTTACTGAATTTTTCATCTTCAAATTCTTCAAAAAGAAGGCCTTCCATTGTAGGCTCCAAATATCTGAAATCATAAACAGTCAGTATATAATTATAATATACACCATGCAACACCATCTCATTATTTGGAAAAAAAATTAGATTAAGATTATTTAGATTTAGAGTGTCCTTCACGTGATCCTATCTCAAAGGTCACAGTTGAAGGTCAAGGGTCAAATTGAAGTTTCTCCACACCATAATTTTATCATGCATTGATCAATCTTGCTTATAATTGGCATGCGTGTTAACCTCCACGGGAAGGAGTATCATGGTCAAATTGAAGTTTGTATTGAGAATTTCTTCTTGATATATAGTAGCCTTAGGTCATACTTGGCACAATATTTTTGTACATTTTGTCAGCATATGCAGACTCAACTTTGTCGGACCGAGGGCATAGATTCCTACTTGCTTTCATCCCTATGTAAAATGCCTTAGGAATATATAATAATCCGGACCTTTATGCATGAATATATTACAAGGTTCTTGTAGTGAAACGAGTGAATAAATACATTTCTGCAAACAAATCATGCAAAACCTATTATTTCTGGAGCATCTTTCTAATATTCCCCACTTATTAGGGCCCTGCAAAATTTTTTGCAGGTGCCCTATAGTAATCACCCTGTCCGTCCGTCCGTCTGTCCGTCCACATTTTTCATGTTTTTTCTTAATAACTTGCAAACCGTTAAAGGTATCGACTTCAAACTTTAAACATAAGGTCACAGCAACAATACACTATTGTATGCCAAGTTATGTTACTCCAGCTAAAATATTGTAAGAATTATGGCCCTTTGTAAAATTACAATTTTCCTCATTTTTCATCTTTTTTTCTACATTACTTCAAAACCGTTTCATATATTCAAATGAAACTTGCTATACATATTGACTGTGACAATACGCACATGTGTAGCAAAGGGCAACAACTCTAGCTTTAATAAATTTTGGCTTGTGCCCCTTTTTCGACTTCAAAACTTTAACATTGGCCATAGTTCAAAATGTTTTTTCTTAATAACTTGCAAACTGTTAAAGGTATCGACTTCAAACTTTAAACATAAGGTCACAGCAACAATACACTGTTGTATGCCAAGTTATGTTACTCCAGCTACAATATTGTAAGAATTATGGCCCTTTGTAAAATTACAATTTTCCTCATTTTTCATCTTTTTTTCTTCATTACTTCAAAACCGTTACAGATATTCAAATGAAACTTGCTATACATATTGACAGTGACAATACGCACATGTGTAGCAAAGGGCAACAACTCTAGCTTTAATGAATTTTGGCTTGTGCCCCTTTTTTGACTTCAAAACTTTTACATTGGCCATAGTTCAAAAACTTTTTAAGATATTCAAATGAAACTTGCAATCCTTATGGACAATGATAAAAACAGGGCCCTGATCACGACAGTGATGGTACTAGTTAAAATTTAAAACACACAACCAGGGAATAAATATGGACAAGATATCAGGGGCCTTTGTAAGACTTAAACTCAGACTTAAATTGACAGCATTTATAATCACTACATTTTTTTGCAATTGAATTTAAGCGTGTGAAATTTTATCTTAATATTTCTTAATACCCACTGAACATGAATACCCGTTTATGTTAAATTGGTTCATTTATAACAACATGAGAGCAGATAGAACATTTAACAATGTAAAATCTAACTTCAGTTTTAGACGTTGTTTGTGAATAAGCTGTTAAAATACGGTAACTAAAAATGGAGGATTGTGTCAAACTCTCTGGACTATAAATCACTGGGAGACAGATTGATCTGCCCAAACTTACCTGTCTAACTGTTTCTTATCACTCTTGCTGAGTAAATCCAGTTTGGTCATGATGTTAACATGTGGTGTCTCAAGGTTCACCATCGTAGATAGAGCAGTCAACGTTCCCGATACAAACTTAGAGGCTTCCAATAAGAACTGAGAATCAATCAAGTATACACCACACAAATTGAAGTTCCATTTCTTTAACATGTCTACCAGCTGTCTCATCACAGGTATATGTGTGTACAACTCTATCTGTCCTATAAATACAAACAAATCTGAAGCATATTCTTTATTTGCCAGTCAGCTTTCTGCTGAAATATCGCAGGCATATATGTAAGTGCCTCCATCTGAATCGCCAGATTAGGCAGTAAAAGCACTAACCACTGAGCTACAGAGGCACACATATTAATAATACAAGAAGAAAGACATACAAGAGGGCCATGATGGCCCTATATCGCTCACCTGATTATAAATGAAGCCCTGCACAATTTAGACTAACAAAGGTAGAGCATAAATATAGAAACTGGTGACCCCCGGGGTGGGGTCAATTTTGACCTCAGGGGCATAATTTGAACAATCTTGGTAGGGGACCACTAGATGATGCTACATACCATATATCAAAGCTCTAGGCATTGTAGTTATAGAGAAGAAGATTTTTATATGTTTTCCCTATATAAGTCTATGTAAAACGGTGACCCCCGGGGCGGGGCCAATTTTGACCTCAGGGGCATAATATGAACAATCTTTGTAGGGGACCACTAGATGATGCTACATACCAAATATCAAAGCTCTAGGCATTGTAGTTTTAGGGAAGAAGATTTTTATATGTTTTCCCTATATAAGTCTATGTAAAACGGTAACCCCCGGGGCGGGGCCAATTTTGACCTCAGGGGCATAATATGAACAATCTTGGTAGGGGACCACTAGATGATGCTACATACCAAATATCAAAGCTCTAGGCATTGTAGTTTTAGAGTAGAAGATTTTTATATGTTTTCCCTATATAAGTCTATGTAAAACGGTGACCCCCGGGGCGGGCCAATTTTGACCCCAGGGGCATAATATGAACAATCTTGGTAGGGGACCACTAGATGATGCTACATATCAAATATCAAAGCTCTAGGCATTGTAGTTTTAGAAAAGTAGATTTTTATATGTTTTCCCTATATAAGTCTATGTAAAACGGTGACCCCCAGGGCGGGGCCAATTGTGACCCCAGGGGCATAATTTGAACAATCTTGGTAGGGGACCACTAGATGATGCTACATACCAAATATCAAAGCTGTAGGCATTGTAGTTTTAGAGAAGAAGATTTTTATATGTTTTCCCTATATAAGTCTATGTAAAACGGTGACCCCCGGGCCGGGGCCAATTTTGACCCCAGGGCCATAATTTGAGCAATCTTGGTAGGGGACCACTAGATGATGCTACATACCAAATATCAAAGCTGTAGGCATTGTAGTTTTAGAGGAGAAGATTTTTATATGTTTTCCCTATATAAGTCTATGTAAAACGGTGACCCCCGGGGCGGGGCCAATTTTGACCCCAGAGCCATAATTTGAACAATCTTGGTAGGGGACCACTAGATGATGCTACATACCAAATATCAAAGCTCTAGGCATTGTAGTTTTAGAGAAGAAGATTTTTATATGTTTTCCCTATATAAGTCTATGTAAAACGATTAGTAAGGTTGCATAAGACTATAATTACAGCTTAATAATTGTTTAATAGTTTGTAAACATACAATCACTGTAAACGATGATAACCCTAATATCCACATTCTGCATTTAATTTAAATTAAAGCCTCAAAGCTGCTAACAAGTACACATTTCGTAGTTCTACAACTAAAATATAGTAAGAGAGACAACTCTTACATGATCACAACCAGTATAATTACAGAGTACACTCCCTTTGACAAAATGAAAAACAAGGTTTTTCTATTACTTGACCTAGTAGCCTAATTATTGACCTCAGATGACCCAATATCGAACTTGACCTAGATTTTGTTAAGATGATCATTGTGACCAAGTTTCATAAAGATTAGGCCAGAATTGTGACCGCTAGAGAGGACACAACCCAATTGTTGACGGACAGACGGACGGACGGACGGACGGACGAAGAGTGATCACAAAAGCTCACTCTGTCACTTTGTGACAGGTGAGCTAAAAACATTAAAACGTAAAATTATTTAAGAAACAGAATTTATATAAGCATCACCTTAATGGACCTTTAAACCTGTTCTCACTCCCCAGTGGAGCAAAGGACACTGCACTATGTCTTGTTTATAAAATTTTCCTAATTTATAAGAGTTAGAATGATTAAATGCTTGCAAACTAGACACTTCACTTTTTTACGAAACCAAATAAAGAATCTACTTACTGAATCATCATTTAATTTCAAAGGGACTTAATTTTGTGGGTTTTTTGTGAAAAAGACAATTTCAAGGGAGATTATTTCAAGGATACATTGTCCACTAAGTCACACTACAGAAATGATAAATATTTAAGAGGATTTAATTTTATGTTTGAGATCATCCACAAAATCCATAAACTAAAATCCCCCACCAATATTAATGATTTGACAGTAATACATTCTAAATGCTACACCCTTTTACAGGTGCTGCATTCCGTTTATCAGAGACATGAAACTCACCTGGGCAATCAAACAGAATATAATCATCTTCAATATCATCTAATTGTTCATGTAACCAATCAAAATTCTGAGCCAAATACCTGCAAGTAGGAAAATAACACATACTGAGAATAATAAATATTTTCTAGGGTAAAAGAATAACCAAAGCTTTAATTTTGATGTTTTGATGTGCAGAAATATTATATTAGTGATTTTTGAATATCTCATCAGTATACTATTTTAGCCTTAATTAGGCTAAGAATTATACTGTAAATTCACAAAATTTCTCCACATCGCTAACTTGAACATTGGTACAAAATATTGGACCAAACTTGAGAAATTGATTATTCATACTTAGAAAACTTACTACAGAAAACGTAACCACATTTCGGACCAAAGTTTAGAGATTCGTACTTACTCCATACAGAAAACAAGACCACCCTTTGGACCAAACTTGAGAGATTCTCACTTACTCCATACAGAAAACAAGACCACCCTTTGGACCAAACTTGAGAGATTCTCACTTACTCCATACAGAAAACAAGACCACCCTTTGGACCAAACTTGACAAATTTGGATTTGTACTTACTCCATACAGAACACAAGGCCACCATTTGGACCAAACTTGAGAGATTCACACTTACTCCATACAGAACACAAGACCACCATTTGGATCAAACTCGAGAGATTAGTACTTACTCCATACAGAACACAAGGCCACCCTTTGGACCAAACTTGAGAGATTCACACTTACTCCATACAGAAAACAAGACCACCCTTTGGACCAAACTTGAGAGATTTACACTTACTCCATACAGAAAACAAGACCACCCTTTGGACCAAACTTGAGAGATTTACACTTACTCCATACAGAAAACAAGACCACCCTTTGGACCAAACTTGAGAGATTCATACTTACTCCATACAGAAAACAAGACCACCCTTTGGACCAAACTTGAGAGATTCACACTTACTCCATACAGAAAACAAGACCACCCTTTGGACCAAACTTGAGAGATTAGTCCTACAGAACTAACATACAGAAGACAAGACCACCATTTGGACCAAACTTGAGAGATTAGTCCTACAGAACTAACATACAGAAGACAAGACCACCATTTGGACCAAACTTGAGAGATTCACACTTACTCCATACAGAAAACAAGACCACCCTTTGGACCAAACTTGAGAGATGTACACTTACTCCATACAGAAAACAAGACCACCCTTTGGACCAAACTTGAGAGATTTACACTTACTCCATACAGAAAACAAGACCACCCTTTGGACCAAACTTGAGAGATTCGTACTTACTCCATACAGAACACAAGACCACTCTTTGGACCAAACTCGAGAGATTAGTACTTACTCCATACAGAACACAAGGCCACCCTTTGGACCAAACTTGAGAGATTTACACTTACTCCATACAGAAAACAAGGCCACCCTTTGGACCAAACTTGAAAGATTCACACTTACTCCATACAGAACACAAGACCACCGTTTGGACCAAACTTGAGAGATTCGTCTTCCATTGCATCGTCCACTTGAATAAGTTCTCTTACATCTGGAGGATAAAACATAACACAATCTACAGGAAACATTGAAAGTGTGTTAACCATAAGAGCTATTTGTATTTCACCAGGTGAAATTTCATTCTATTTGCAAGCAAGCAAGACAAAAGACTAAGTAATCAATATTTCTTATAAGTAGAGTACAACTTCGGAACTGCAACTCCCTTTGGGAGCTGCAATTGTTGGCCATAATGTATAGGTTGTATCTCTACAGAGGCAAATACCCAAAATTCAGGTCTTTGGGAGAGGTTATTTTAAGTGTAAATATCAGCTTATTGAAGGTGATGTTAGACAGGTTATTGTTCTGCAGAGATTGTACTGTATATATAGTTTACCAGAAACAAAAATATGAAAATGTCTACTTATCAATAAGTTTGTGCAGAAAAAAACCTACAACAAAGTACCAATAATTGGCATAAAAGACTACCTACCCACAAGAACTGGATAATCAAAATGTTCAGCAGCAGGATCGAGGTTAACAACATGAACAGTCCTTCTCAGATTCTCACAATGTCTCACCATGTTACTGCAGTATGTCGACTGTAAAGTATGATAAAATCAGAAAGTTCAAATCATAATTAAACATTAAGGATCGCCTTCCATATTTAGATCAGGAGTCGATTCCGACAGTTAATGTTGACCTCGGAAGGTAGGTTAAAAATGAGATAGTCGCTCCTTTCCTATGTTCAGGTAACGTCAATGCTGAAGAACGCCACAGCCTAGATAAACTTTAGACATTGCCAGATATAGACGTATATTATTGAATTGCACAACTCAAGACAGCAAAAGGTGAGTTTGCCTTGATTATTCCTAGTATAATAAACAATTGCCCGCATCTTTGGCAAAGACTTAAATAGGTCTTTGGCGCTTTGCCTTTGGTTATCCGCCTCAGGAGAGCTTGAAGTTCATATCTATAGGATAAGTTGATTTTGCCTTATTAAAAGTAACTTATAAACAGCAATAGCAAAGCTTCTGGTGGTCTTGATTACTTTTATAACTATCAATGAAAGTTTCGAATCTATGAATGGAACTCTAATTCTATCCGAAAAAATATTGTCCGAAGACTGATCATTATAGAGAACATGGATTACGCGACAAAATATTTTGTTTTGGATTACCTTTCCACTGCCAGCGGGTCCCATAATGATTTGTGCATACCGTGTCATGTTTTAACCAAATGACAACAGCTGATAATGGACAAAATAAGCAAAATATCCACGTGTAAAAATATTGCTCAACTTTGAGACCGCTCAAATCATTGAAACAATTATCAAGGCAATACTGGACAATTTTGCAATAATCGGTAGCTGAATTTATTTATTCGAAGTAATTTATGTTAAAATATGTGTTATAACGTAATTTCGCACGGATAACTTGCTAATTTACTCTTATTTTTTATAATTTCTAAATGGTGTAAGCAATTTTGCGTATCACGTGACCAACACGGAAGTGTAGTTTCTTACTGCAACAAGGAAAATGCCTGTAAGAAATAACTTTTATACTCGTTTTCTGATAAATTGCTGTCAGCTTCATGTGTTTTTATGCTTTTGATCGAAACTATTGCCACAAAGATGATATTTTGATGTTCATATTGGCCTTTCAATAGCTTCAATCATCATTTGTGCCTCAAATTAATGTTGCAACTGAGTGGGTGGGTCAGTTTCTCTGAGAATTAATATTCAATTATATGATTGTGACAGAGAGTTAAAATCAATTTTTGCTGTGATTTCTCACAGGTTTATGACAGACACACTGCTATCTCTATCATCAATGCCATGCTAGCTCTATTGACATAGAGCTCTATGCAACAGTCAGTTGAAACCTATCCCGCACCCCAGGGGATGGGAGATGGATAGCCGTGGAAACAGCCACGTTTTTACCTGCCAGCTTCCCTGCTCAGCCAGGGGAATTTGACAACCCAAAAGTAAAAATCCCTGCCCATCCACGGCTGACAACCCCCGTGGACGCAACTGACTCAGTCTGACTGACCAGTGTGCACTACAGCTAGTATGGGGGTTGTTGGTTTAATTGAGTCCCACTAGTTCTAATATCTAATTAAGAGACCCTGTGTATTCACATACGGTGAAACATACATAGGTCTTGTACTTTGAACTAGAGTCCCACATTAGGATGAGCTCTAGGTTCCGTTTCTTAAAAGCAAATTAGAACTTACCATGGGAGTCAATTCATGCCTTCCATATTTAATCAAATGGGCTAATTAGGCGCCATAAGGCTTATTAAGTCGACGTCTTCGCCTGAATCGGTGTCTGTGCCATTTCCTGACGGGAGTTGAGGAAATGAAGGCGCTCAGTAGCACTTTGCTTAAGAAACGGACACTTGATATATAAATTTGTAATTTCTCCTAATTTACGTAAAAGGTGTCCGTCACTGTCAGAAGTGCTTGACATACTCATACGGTTACTTGTAAGAACAAACCAAAATGTTTTACTTTCATTCTAAAATTAATTGTCTATATGTGATGACTTTCTTATTTTTTATTATTGTTGATTATGAATTGAGACACTCAAATGAATTGATATTAAATTTCAGGCATATCATTCCAAGTTTTTAGACCCACCGAAATTGGTTGGGAACATGGCTATGTTGCCCCTTAGGACAACATACAAGGGACCGGCAGCAAAAGACAGTGAGTTCACTTCACTTTAATATCAGTTGCAGTACATGTATTTATAATCAGTTTTAAATATAAAAATTGTTTAGGTTTAATTAAATGCTAGATTTAATGTTAGATCAATAGTAAATAATGTATTATTCATGCATCTTTAAAGTGTATAGAGCTATATTGGACAATATTTTTTTTAAATGTTTCAAAAACTGAAAAACAATTATGCTTTTATATCCATTAGATCATTTTTCGCTTAAGTTTTAACAGAACCCCTCTCTTTGATTTATTCATCGTCGGATACCCACGGTACACATTATGTACAACTTCATTTGGTATTTGGTACTTCATCGATGTATGAGTATAACGTAATGCAATCGAATGTGGGTATCCGACGATGTGATTTATTGGGCATGCGAATTGTCCATTTTCATACGAAAATGTTCTAGAACACCCTATGAAATCATGAGAGTCATCTATTTTTGGACGATTGAATCATAGTGCACGGAACCAATCCAAAGTTTTAATTTCCAATTAAGGTAGTCTAGTATCATACTAAAAACGATACAAGTGATTATTTATACATTAAATGACTGTTAGAATATAGCTATATACACTTTAAGTAGGGCCTACTAGACTTGTATCTTCGAGTTAAAGTATGGTCACTCACCATTTAATCATTTTTGATGTAATGTAAAACTGAACTGAAATAGTTTACTGATGACAAAATGTGAGCACTACTTTCTTTTCCATTAAGTTTTGTCTTATTTATATGTAATATATATAACAAAAATCAGTCAGTCAGTAATAAATACAGTCTATTCCAGCAATTTTATGTAAACATCAGTTATTCAGTACATGTGACCTGTTCTATCTATCTAATATATATCTTTGTTTGTTACATAGCCTCTGATTTTGACATCATTGATGAAGCTATATACTACTTCAAGGCCAACATCTTCTTCAGAACGTATGAAATTAAGGTAAACATTATAATTAGTTCAACCGAATGTATTATTCCTGCTTATAGGAAGACTAATCTGGGGTGGTATTCAATATTGATCTTACTTCATTTAAGGATGACAATCATGCTTACCACTTAGCTTCAGAGACACATTATAAAATGCTGTACTTGTCCTTAGTATACTGCACAATCATTAACAGGGGTTCTACAATTCGGGATTAATCTGGAAATCCGGATTGGCTTCATAAAATAGGATGATCTTTTCTGCACAAAATAAAAGTTATTTGATGAAAAAATTCAAAGAATTGACAAAGTTATGGCAATTTGAAGTTCCATAATCGAAATTGTAACTATCAAACCAAGTTTGAACATATGTAAAGTGTAGGAAAGTATGCTAATGGCATCCAAATCAGAACTTGCGACTCGTTTTCAGGATCGGGCATCATGCCTCATTAGAACCCCTACATTAATTTTTGTGGGGGATTAAATGTCTCGGATTCCATGGTTTACATTCAACAACCAAAAGCAAATCAAATCCCATCTAACAGTATTTTTTACCTTTATATTTAGTACCTGAAATGCAAAATCCACAAATTAAAATCCCACCGCAATGGTCTTTTTTTACCAGAACCGCAAAATTTCGTCCCATCAAAATTAATTGATTTTATAGTGAATTGATGTCTATCATTGACAGTGAACATATTGTATTTCAGAGTGAGGCCGACAGAACACTTATTTACATTACATTATATATCAGTGAGTGTTTAAAGAAATTACAAAGGGTATGTACAATTATTTCTAGATAATATTTAAATAATGTGGTTTACATTAGTTTTTAAAGCAAGGTACTTTGTATTTGAATGCCTTCTAGCAGGGTAGTGTTTTATAACCCTAAACAAATTTCTAAGTGCTGAATAAGGCTGGCAAAATGATGAGATGTTTAAGATACAATACATATAATATTTACCCTGTGCTCCACAGACATGTATGTTGTCGTGATGTCTGGTGATGATGTCCAAGCATTGTCCTTTCTCCGGTCCAGCATAAATTATTTACCTTTTATGAATATGGAAGGGAGACAATCCAATTCTAAAATAGAACACAATTTTCAAGGCTATCAGGAAAGCTGGTCCATCTACGTTTGTGACTGGTAAATATACAGTAAGGCCTAAAATGAAATATGGTTTGTTTCCCCATCCCCTACTTACCCAATTAAAAAGGGTCCTACCCAAAATATTGTATTGCCCATTTTGAAATAAATTTTTTTTTATTAAAAATTGGAAGTGAAAATATTCTTTTTTTTTGCTGGCTTCTTTCTTATATGATACCATTAAATTTTAGTTGGTTTTCACCTTAGAGTTAATTCTAAATTTCACTATTTGTATGTCTAGACCATTAACTATCATACTGTTTGAGATGCTTCGGGAGATCGGGGCCTGATCTTTGTTGATATAATGTATGTGTATATAATGTTATCTAGGTTTACTGTATATTCTTATGTTACTTGCAAACGTTGAGGTCCACATGGATGATCAGGAATCTTTCTATTTCAGTGTAATTCCAAGAATGAGGGAACCAAGGAAATGTATACACTAGGCATTAAAGAATTCCCCATACCTGGAGATTCTAGATTTCCTTTAAATGCCATGTTTACCAAACCAAATGGGAAGGGAGAAGAAGGTAATAAATAGAGGATCTTATTTGAATGAGTGACTTTTCGTATTGAATTTATTAAATGAGTTGGATTAATCTTAATAATTAGGGCCCTGCAAATTTTTTGCAGGTGCCCTATAGTAATCACCCTGTCCGTCCGTCTGTCCGTCCACATTTTTCATGTTTTTTCTTAATAACTTGCAAACCGTTAAAGGTATCGACTTCAAACTTTAAACATAAGGTCACAGCAACAATACACTATTGTATGCCAAGTTATGTTACTCCAGCTACAATATTGTAAGAATTATGGCCCTTTGTAAAATTACAATTTTCCTCATTTTTCATCTTTTTTTCTACATTACTTCAAAACCGTTACAGATATTCAAATGAAACTTGCTATACATATTGACAGTGACAATACGTACATGTGTAGCAAAGGGCAAAGTACTCTAGCTTTAATAAATTTTGGCTTGTGCCCCTTTTTCGACTTCAAAACTTTAACATTGGCCATAGTTCAAAAACTTTTCAAGATATTCAAATGAAACTTGCAATACTTATTGACAATGATAACGACAGGGCCCTGATCACGACAGTGATGATTCTAGTTAATATTAGTTTTAATATACTAGTTTATTTAAGATCGATTGTAAAACAAGTAAGTTATTCCTACTATTTTAATCACTCTCTACACCTCATTCTTGATATTATCCATTGCCACAAGGGTATGAGATGAAATTATTAATATTAATGCATTTTTCTTTTCTTAAACATTTTAGCCATTCTAGACAAATCAAAATATTAAATTTGCATTATAATGATAAAAAATTGTATCATATTTTTATGATAATGATAATTCTAACACAGTCTATTTTTAGCACCGTGTAAACGTATAGGACTGTACCGTGGTTAAATTTCCGGTATATCACAGTTTTTGCCGTACTACTTTTTGGCTTTTGAATTACCTCCCACGTATAAATAACGCTTTTTATGAATGGAATTTACGTCTTGTTTATCAAATGACGTCATGGATTTATGACGTTTATTTGGCGTCAACGTAAACGTGACGTTGTGCGAACTTTTATTTGCGTAGCGTTCTTTCTTAATTTATTTAATTATATCCGTATTATTGCTGCAGCAATTGCATTTATCGATTCATTTTAGTTTTTATGAAATACACAGTATGGAATGAGCTCTAGTTATGCCTCTGTTTAAATGAAATGAGCAAAAAAAAATATTCCAGGGGTGGAGGTTTTATAGTTTAAACAGCGGAAGTTGTCTATAGCAACACGACAAACAACGCATCACTCTGCAATAAAAATGAGTCCATATGAAATTGCGCATATTACATGTGTTAGAATGCAAATAGATCTTAGTTTTCCTTGATATACCGGCCAATATATCACGGTTTGTCGTTCACATGCATAGTTATTAATCACTCAGGCCTACGGCCTTCGTGATTAATTCCTACGCATATGAACTTCAAACCGTGATATATTGGCCGGTATATCACGGAAAACTAAGATCTATTTCCTAAACAATTAATAGCATTTCTGCAATTTATTTTAGATACTATGAAAGCATATTTACAACAAATTCGACAAGAAACAGGATTGAGAATGTGTGAAAAGGTGTTCGATCCTCAAACTGACAAACCATCCAAGGTAGGTTCTTATTCACAATTACCTCCCCTTTTCCTATTTTAGTTAAAGCCCCATTAAGCCTTAAATGACCATTTTGAGCACTATAGTTTAGTTCAAAGGTAGAAAACATCATATTAAGATGAGAGAAACCAAATACAGCCTTCACATGGTTTGTTGACAAAAGACCAATGTCTTAAGAAAGCAACACTTGCAAAATTAGTATTTTGTCTTCCGTCTATTTTATTTTACATAAATGGTATTTTTTACCAGGTTTTTCAAAGATATGAGCAGTTTTGGCGGGCAAGTGTCCACAATTTGGTTCCCGATTAATATCTTGAGTTTGGAATAAGATATCATGATAAACCTTGCTGTGTTGGTAGCTTATACAAATACCTTGTTGGAATTGAAAGTGGGGTCATTGTGGTCAAGGGTCACCCTTATATTACTGAAAATGTAAAATTATGCTTGGTTGCCATGAAAATCTGGTTTCCGTGGAATCTCCACATCTTGTTGCCTACTATTTTGACTGATATGGTTACAGTCAATAGTTATTGGTCATTTGTTGAGAACATCATAATTTCTTGTGTATACTAGATGATCGGGATGAAAAGTTTTGGGATTATTAGATCCAGACCGACATCCTAGTGATAAAGCATTGACTTCAAGTGTGAAAGGTCTCAAGTTCTATCTCGGACAGCAGAATACTGTACTGTAAAATCATTTCATTTTGATGGGACAAAATTTCGTGTTTTTGGTAAAAAAGACCATTTCGTTGGGACCTTAATTGTGGATTTTGCATTTCAGGTGATAATATAAGGGTCTGTTCCATGGGATTTGATTTCGTGGTTATATGTGGGCCACACAATCCACAAAATTTAATCCCATACAAAAATTAATTTTTTTGCTGTACCATAATAGCGGCATTTGTTGAAGGAGTTTAATTTGACATTGTGTATGATTTCCTTATCCTTTATTACCTATTTCAGCTGTGAGAAACATATTTATACCTTTTAATTCGTAACTACATTTCTTTAACAAATATAATATTATATTATGTATGTATGAACATTCTTGTATTTCAGTGGTGGTTGTGTTTTGTGAAGCGAAAGTTTATGGACAAAAGTTTATCAGCACCAGGACAGTAAATGTTTCAATTGTGATAGGATCATTATAACATACATGTATTAGTTCAACATACAGAATGACGGAATACTCGTGTTGATTGGGAATGGATCATGTATACATGAACATGTGAACAGACAATGAGATACTATTTCTCCGTTGGACCATTTGAAAACATGTGTGGATTTCAAAGTGCTGCTCTATGTTATTATGTATGTGTGTGCAGCGTAACTGATGCATTCCTTGTATACAGGTGTATTAGAATATAAAATCTAGTAGAAAATGATTAGAGGATCCATTACATGCATTGTTTCTTGTGTTCACTAATAACTGCTATAGCTTGGCTAATTTGACACGAGCCTGACCTTTTTATTAGCATAATTTAACAGTCGATATATTACCAACAATTCAACGCCGATTGTATGTTTTCATAATCAGGGAGTATCACGAAGACGCTCGATATGTAATATAAACACAAATTTGAAATACCGATATCGCACGATTTGCTTGCGGAAATTGATATATTAAAAGCAAGAACCTTGTAATATATTCTTGCATAAAGGTCAGGATCAGGTCAAAATAGCCAAGCTATATCTACTTTCTAAATGAACACATATTGCTTGGTCATTCACTCATTTATCAGGTAAACTGGAGTCATTTCAATATGTTTGCTACATTTTCCCCAATTTTATGATGAATATTTGTTATGTATATATTGTGTTAAATATACTTTTACCAAGTACATGTATTTCTGTTCATTGATCATAAAAATATGATCTTGGGAATCACAATGCCTGTAGCATACAGCATCAGTCTGTCTGACAGCCTTGTCTGTCGGACAGTATATTGTCAGTTACCAATAAAATGCATCTTCTAGTATTTTATGCCTTCATATAATTTCTAATAAAAATAATAAGCCACTTTGTGTTGATTCATTATTAGCTTGACTTTTCAAAGAAAAACAGTTGAGCTGTTGTTTGGGTTTATTGTCAGAGTCATTAAGGCTAAGGCTATCAACGGTACCAACTTGAAAGTCAACACATATCACGATGAATGGCATGACCTATAGGAAACAGATCTATCTAAGTTATTCCCCTTTTTTAACTTAGTATTTTACGCAAAGATGTCAATTTCTCAAAGACTTTTGAAGTTATTCACTTGACACTCAGCTTAGTAATCCAACATAACAAGGAGAATTTATACTGGCAGGCTCTTAACCTGTAACTATGAGTTATCTGCCCATGCTATTCTTAGAACTTTGACTCACAGATGAGTAACAGTACAAAAGTAGTAGGTGGTCCTCCTGTTACTATCGGATCCAAGTAGAGCAAGATCATTGCAGTCTTGCACCCAACAGGAATGTGAACGAATAAGCAAGTAAGCATCATTCATCATGTGACCTTTACCATTTCTGATGTTTGGACTGTCATGGGACATGCACATACCTGCCAAGCTAGTTAACTCCGAAATAGGAGTGATAAGGAATGTTTCAATTCTAGTGGTTATAAATATGGGACAGAAGATCGTAAAATCAATCAAATATACCTTTGTTAAAGTTAGGTGAACTTGGAAAACCAGAATTTATCAACGAAAATAGGAGTAACTCCACTTAAATAGGAGTACATGGCAGGTATGGGCATACATGTTTTACAAACATCTCTTGTGTATGTATGTTTGTCCAAAAGTAATGAATAATCACAGAAGCATATATAATTTCATTCACATTTATTTTAGAGCACGGACACCATTCATGGTAACAACAACAACAACAACGAAAATATCACATGACAAATAGCAATTTAAAATAGGCAGAATGATTCAAAGACACACAAGTATTGATTGTTATCACAAAAAACGGTCGTCTCGGATAATAAACGTTACTGTGGTTCAATAAGATTTAGAAGAAAGGAGACAGTATATAGGAACAGGGGATATAACTTGGTAAATTTAACAAAGCAATACATGTATGATACAAATCTCAACCAATGAGTTTTATAAATGTGTATGAACAAATCGCAGGTGTATAAATTATGTTCACAAAGATATGCATGTTCTCAAATACCAAATCATTCAGAGAAATATTCTTAGTACATACAAAAACACACTCTCTGTGTCATTCTCCATATTGTAAAGAATCATTTAATTGCATTCTGACAAAATATTTTCTAAGTACATGTAAATTCCAATGAAATACAGGAAACCTGCTGCTCAAATGTGAACAAGTAGTGTGTTAAATCCATTAATACCATTTTTATGCAAGTTAACAAGCGGGAAAAAAATGGTTGGAGTTTTTGAATGTACCATACTTAGTACAGTATATGAACACACCTAGGATAGCATAATAACCAATACCCCCCCCCCCCCCCCAATAAATGCCCCCCTTTTAGGAGATTTTTTTTCCAAAATGCATCGTTTATTCAGGGGTATACAGTACATACATTTTGCATGGGAGCAGTAGAACAGGGAATTATATTAAAATCTTACAAAATTATTAACTTAACAGCCCCTGTCATTAAACTGTCTGAACAATCACTATAACAGTGTAGCAATACCATATGTCGTTGGACTACAAACCCAAAACCCAAAAAGAAATTTTCTTCAGTTTGAAAACAAAAATAGCCGTAAGTATTTTATTACTTTACTGATTTCAATGAAACATATGTCATGCTAATGGAAAGCGACTTGAAACTTCAGTTCGACAATCAGATGGTTTTACCAGGTGTTTGCATAAAAGGTTTAACTACTAAAATATAGTTGCCATATGTTGCGGAAAGCTTATAATTTTCCCCTAAGTGTGGCATATATTTCGTAAAAATTGGTTCAGAAATAAATTACTTGTGCCTGTTTTTGTTTTTCGAAGTGAAGCAAATTATTCTTGATTTTGTAGTCCAAAGTCACGTGGTAATGCTACACTGCGTTAGTTCTACATATAAACAAGATTATAATTGAACATGTATCTGAGTGCCTGTACCATAATGATATGTAAATAACTAATTGATAAGATACTGACAAGAACAAATGAATCCGTAAAATGGAAGTCATAACTGGAAGTCAAAAGTACATCATAAAAGTATATCATACCATACGATTAGAGATAGTTGTTTAAAACTAATTTATTTTCCAATAATATCTGAATAAATTCAGGAGAAGGCCTCAATGGCTTTTGGTCTAATGCTCTTAAGCTTAGGTCCTACAGAGCATTTTTGCATCGGCGATGTACTCGCGATTTAATAAATTAGCATCAAAAGGCTTTAATAAAACGGTCCTTGTGGTCTATGGGAAGCTTCGGTAAAGTTAGTAGCATGCTTAGGAAATCCCTGTTCCCAATGCTTACCAAAGCTCATTTATGTCAAGTGGGAGTACCCCCAAGGCAAAAAAAATTCAGAAGGACCTAGGCTTAAAGCATTGTCACAGAACAATATCATGTTTATACAACCTTTATTATATGGCACATTTCATGATGTGCAAAGAATAAAAATAAATATTTGTACATTGAATAAATTTTAACAATGTCTATCACCTACAAACTAGCATTAGCGCTTATTTCACGGATTATGAAGGCTTATTATTCAATATAAGAGTCATGCAAGACGCTTCAGTAGAAATCAGGGGTTTTTTACAATCTCATTTAAACAGCACAAAGGAATGGAGCAAATCGCTGGCTTAGAACCAGAAGGTCGTAACTCCTACTTACGACCTTATAAGACTCATACATATTTGAAATTTGCTTCACAAGGCGCTTCTTATGAGCCTATTTTCATGAAAATCTGAAATTGTCATGTTGACCAAAATGAAGTTTTAAAAACATGTTTTCCCATAGGTAAAGAGTAAATTACACACAGTTTTCTCTTGTTTTCTCAATATATCGATTTGGTAGTTAAATACGACCTTCTGGTTCTAAGCCATCGAAATGTAAGGATCTGATTTGAATGAGATTGGTATTTTTACTGCTCCTCATCCAATGGATTAAAAAACATATTTTGTATGTTTCTTATTGTATTGGCAACAAGAAATGGTTAAATTCCAGGAAAAAAGCTCTATGCTTGTCCATCATAGATTATGTATGATACCCAGGTGCTTTACATAGGGAAACAATATGCAATGTAACACATCTACAGTCCGCAGCTAGAAATATATCAAAATATAATTATACTCGTATACTAAAAGACTACAACATTGACTTTGTAAAGAAATGTATAAAAATAAGCTGCCAACTACTTCATTTATACTATACATAGCAATTAGCAATAAGCTTAGAATCAACATTTTCAGTCAAACAAGAACCATATATCAGAAAATAATGCATATGACTTCAACAGAGCCTGTCTTAAGGACATTTCATCTACAGTAAAACTTCGTTATCTCGAGGATTGATCTGGACAGGTAAATTGCTCAAGATAATCCAGGTGCTCGAAATAACTAAAAGTTATATATGGATGATACAAATTTTAAACTTGTTCAACATAGGCCAAGTGCTTGTGATACCGATGCTCGTCATAAGTTTTACTGTACTGGTTTACCAAAATTTAATTCAGAAATCAGAATTTTTTTTTTTTTAGAAAGAGAGCATTAGTAAAAGGTATGGAAATTCAATTTAACCCGTTACTTAGAACACCCGACCATATTCTATATTTTTTTAAATATTAGCAGCTTTATTGAACAAATATAAAAAAGAATGATCTCCCCTGAAAATGTGTAAATTGGTACTGGATTGTCTCCCCTCCGTACTTTTTATTGGAAAAAGGTGTGGACTGACAATGGATATGAAAAATATTATAATATAGTAATACAGATCCACATCTTTACAAACCAGTAAGAAACAACCATTAAATATACATTTGTATTGTATTGTATTGTATTGTATTGTATTGTATTGAATTGAATTGTATTGTATCGTATCATATCATACATCAGATCATATTGTATCATATTGAATTGTATTGTATTGTATTACATATAATATTGACAACACTGATGATAAGTGTGTGCTGACATTGAAATAATTAGGCAAAACAATCATATCGTTCCAGCGAAAAATAATGTTTAACATTTGGAACAGCGTAACAATATCATTCATGGCACATTCAGATCTTTCAGAAACTTAATACATTCACACACCTCTGACTAGCATATTGGAAAAACATATTCTATATCCAGTTTTAGCAGAACTACTATTTTAATGCTTCATAAATACCATCAAAATAAAGATACTTATAATACAGGGTGTTCAAAAAGAAATATACAGTTTCAGAGTATTGTTATCAAAGCTCTACAAGCGCAAAGAAAACTAGCAACTTACATATTTTGTCTAACCATGTTCAGATTTTCAATGCAATAGCAGAACGTAGAGCTTTGATTAAAGTACACCGAAACTGTATACTTTCTTTTTGGACACCCTGTAGTCCTATTGTAAACACAATAATATGGTAATCCACACATCCTCCAATAATCCTACAAAAGGTGAGCTCCGATGTATAATCATCTCGAAAGTGTTAACATCTCATATGCAGCTTTTCGGGATACATTTCATTAATAATCAAGAGTGCTCTCCCTTGTAAAGGTATATTGTTAAGTCTGTATCTATAAATGGATTCTCTCCCCTTCATTTTTGAAAAGTAATTTATAAACATCAGACATTGGAAAAAAATAAACATATCTTTAAAGTACACAGTAAAATTTGCTTTTCTTTGACAGTTTTGAAACATTTCAACAGCCAATAATTCATTCAAAATAAAATAATGACAAATTTTACAGGTACCTATTGGATTTCTTCAACTTTATTTTTTTTCTACCGGGATACTAATATAAACATGTTTCTCCAGAAAATGTGATAGTGTACAGATTAAGCTGAATAGAATATGCTTAAACTGTTTCAAAATGTGTGCGAAGTAATTTCTACCAACAAATATTATATACCTTTCATGGAAAACCGATAAAAATAGGGATATACAATTTTTATGAATATTTTGCAGGATAAACTAATGAAAATACTTCTTATTTTTGGCAAAAACAAAAATAAGAAAGCTGAATATAATTCTTTATTTGGAGCTACACTTCGTTCTAAAAATCCCAGAATCTGACTTTTTGGCCTTTAAGGAGGCAATACTTTTATTTTACACTGAGCGTAGGTAAAAATAATTTAATAACCAAGTAGCAACCAAGTGCCCGCTAGATTTTTGTGGAGCATGAAAATCCAACTGTACATCTAAATATTTTTAGAGCAAGTAATTCCAAACTAAGAATGTTTCAATAAAGGTCATTCTAATTAATAGTTCGCTGGCTAAGAATGAGAAGAATGTAAGTACAAAACGCTGTTTTGAAAAAACAAGAAAAAACTCACACAAGCTTTTTCCACTTCCACTTCAACATGACATTGACCTTTTCAGATTTTCATGAAAATAAGCTCATAAGATACATTTCAATACTCATATTTATCATGTCAAACAAAGATACAAATCTAGGGTTGCCTGCAAGACCGTTGTAACTGTTTATAATTAAGGACATACGACAGTCTTGAACCTCAAATTATGCTAATAGTAAACTTGAAGCGCCTTGCGATGCAGATACATAGAATATGTCCATACTGTGAGATTAGTGTTGAAGATGAGTTCCACTTCCTTTTACTGTGCCCTCTATACTCGGAATTACAATTTCAAATAAGTATGGGTCTTGTAAGTAGCGCTTATGACCTTTTCATTCCAAACCAACAAATTAATGAGACGGTAATAAAGTATCAGCATAATAAGGTCACAAGTAACACTTACGACTTTCTCATTCTAAGCCAGCAAATTGATAATTAATCAGATGGTAATAATAAGTAAAGCACTATTTGTCTTGTAGGGAGAGTTGTAAGATGCGTTCTAATTCTTCCTCTTCCTGTAGACGTTGTTTCTCAGTTTGTTGATTCTCCTGCTCACTAAGTGCTAACACAAGACGTAATTGTTCATCTACATGGTTAGTGTCTGTATCAGTACGTTCCTCTCTCTCAGTATACACGGGTATCGGTTCTGATATAACTGCTCGGCCCGACTGTAAGGCAATACTTTCTGCAATAGCTCTGTAATAAAATGCATACATGACGTTATCCAAAAGTTCTTGGACTTTAGTTGTAAAATATTCGTTTTAGTCAGATCAGTATGAAAGTTACCATACAGAGACGTTATTTGATTACAAACAATAATATCAAAACAGTTTTATAAAGTACCCTTTGTAATTTTGTATCCAGAGTAACTTGTTACCATAGCAACACACAAATGCTTAAGTGGCACACTAAAATTTATATAGATCCCATTGTCCTTGATATACCACACCATACATGACTGATACGGATTCAGAAAAGGAATACGCAAATATGGAAAATGAAAACCTTCGTGCTACATGTGATTTGATGTGAATTGTGAAAATACATCAATCAGTAAATAATAAATCTATTGCTATATCGATGACTTAGAATTAGAAGGTCATAAGTGCCACTTACGACCTTTTAAGATTCATACATATTTAGAATAAGCATCACAAGGCGCTTCTTGTGAGCCTATTTTCATGAAAATCAGAAATTGTCATGTTGACCAAAATGATGTTTTAAAAACGTGTTTTCCCATAGGTAAAGAGTTCATTACAGACAGCTTTCTCTTGTTTTCTCAATATATCGATTTGGTAGTTAAGACCTTCTTGTTCTAAGCCATCGATATGCCCACACTTATAAATATTGTGGGGGGGCCCCACAACCAGCTACTTACTGTTGTAACATCCTCTCCTCTTCCTGGGCTCTTGCTGTTTGCCGTGGTCGAGATCTCTGTAGTGCCTCATAAAATGTAACCTATATAAATACAACAAGAGATGTTTGTAATGCATGCATGCCCCTATGGAAGTTAAATAGTCGGAAATGGTAAAGGTGACCGTGTACTTTGACCTACTGACCTCAAATCATCAGAGGTCATCTAGTGTTGCTGGCAAAACTCCTTGTAAAGTTTGAAGATCCTAGATGAAAGCTTTCTTGAGTTATCACATGACTACCTTACCTGCTATTCTACAGATAGAATCATTCCTGTAGCCTTATTAACAAACATTTTAAGTCTAAAACTCAGACTTTATATTATCAAATGTTCTATTCGCTATGTGTTGTTGTAAATGTACTGATTTTGAAACAAATGGGTATATACATGTTCAGTTGCTAACATCAAATAATCAGATAAAAATTCAAATGGTTAAATCTAAATGCAAAAAATGGCAGTGATTATAAATGTTGTCTATTTTAAGTCTAAGTTTCAGTCTAACAATCTTGGTGAATATTAAAGGCGCCTGTTCCTACCTGTTCAGCTTCGGTGCCATTTTCCATGAGACTTTGTTGTATAGCAAACTGTAACAATTCATCGTCTTCATCCCTCAGCCTCTCATGATGTGCATCACCTAGAAAACATACACATAACCATAAAAGAGGCATTCCCTATAACTAGCATATTTTTCTCTACCATCACATTAAATAAGCTAAATGTACAAAGCATTGTCAATAATCATAATTTGTCAGAAGTGTGCGCAAATATGTCTCTATGATGTCAAAAATATATTTAAATCACCACTAACAATTTATAGCTTCCAGCCATTTATTATTTTGTGGTCAAAGGGAAACAACTCGTGACTATTTTAGCTTGTTACGGAAATATGTTCTCATTCTTTTCTCGGTAATTAGTGGGAGCTTTTTGTTGAATTTTTTAGGAGTTTAAGCAATAATGATTCTCATTTAATGTATCATATTTCTGAATCGATTTAAACCTTCAAAGTTATAGGGAATACCTCTTTAAACATTATAAGCATAACCATAAATCAGTGGAGGAAATTACCAGGTCAGGCAATTTGGGAATTCCCCAGCTAATTGCCTGATTAGGGAATTTTCCGAGAAAAAAAATCCTGATTAGCCATTAGACATTTTATTTATATATGTCCCCAAGTCAATATTTACTATAATTTTTTAAAATCCATCCTCTTCACAGCAATAACCTTAAAACAATGGACACTGATTGCACAGCAGCACACAAAGGTTGTTGTGCCGTATTCAGTATTTAAATGGCCAGTTCAGCCACTGGATCATTTCAACATTGCGATACAGTAACATTGACTGCTTTTAAGACAGGCTGGTGCTTAATTCAGGTGGCAATTAAAACAACCCTATTTAAATCAGACCCATATAAGCTCCACTACTTTACACTGATATAGGATCTGATCACACTCTATATGGGGTCATGTTGATGTGAGCTTTACATCATCCAATCAAATGGCTACTTTCACAAACATGAAAGTGCAGAAAATCTCTGCTATAGGTTTACAGTGAGAGAAATGTTTTAAGAGTTAAACTTTACATACAGGTTTCATATAGCAATACTTCAACATGCACTACAAGAGAGGTCATTTGAACGTGGCCTCTTATGTAGCGTTGTTAGATCTAACTATCGGCGCAAAGGAATGGAACAAATGTTAGTATCTGATTTTAATGAGATGGCACTTAACACATGTAAGAGAGTATACCTAGTCTGATATATCCAGCCGGGGGCTCGAAACATGAATCTTGTATATTACAACTGGTAAACCCTGCATCTTCTAACATAGCCACACCTTCAACCGGATTATCATTGGCAAATATATTACCAAATGTAATCTTTGCTGTTAGAACATGGAATAACGGGATTTCTGAAATATATATAATCATGTTAAATGTCTTTAAGTGAACATAACATGGGAATGAAACTAGCTGGAAGTTGAAATTTGTCCATTATGATAACAGTTATGTACATACAGTCCTCGATACAATGACACTTGATTTACGTGTCATTGTAATGCGTGCTGACTGTACTGCTAAAATGAAATTATACAATGTATACAAAGTCATACTGGCTAGGCAATAAATACTTCATATAAAACGCTACTTTAACAAGTGTTAATGTAAAATATTTTGCCGTCTTTATACCGTAATTAACACAAATTTAATTAACACATATTCTTCAAAATTAGAAATTTTCTGGACATGAGTGCCAAAACATATGAAATTTGTAAAATGCATCACAAGACACAGGGTAGACAGTCACTTATGTAGCGTCATAGTTTACTCAACTCTTACCTATTTTAATTGGAAATCCAGCCGGTAATTGTAACGTAATAAAATCCTTTAACTTTTTAAAATGTGCATTACTAGCGGCCATTAAATCTATTATAGGCACAACTTGTTCCTGCAGTGACAATGGATAGGATTCACATAACCATAGCATTGCCTTGAATTTCTGTGTTTTCAATGTCTGATCAAGGGGTCGACCAATATCACGATCTCCCAACTCTATGAGTTTATTAAAATATTCCTCAGGTGTTATTGAACAAGGATTGTTTGATGATGTTGTGAGATCCTGAAAGTAGAAAAAAAAGTTCATACACAATTCTCACGCTTGAATGCAAGGACATTTTAAGGTATAATTTGTATTTTCCACATGATTCATAGACAATTCTCACACCTAAATTCCATGATTTTTCAAGGTACTTTTTTCAAGCATGGTTAATCATCATAACTTACTGAAATAACTAAAAATTAGTTTCTGTGAAAAATACTCACGAATAGCGGTAAGGGACATTATGGTAAACAAGAATGAAACAAATGAAAGCAATATTTCAATGGAATTTGAAAATATAAGAGTTTAAAAAAACATTTTCCCCAAGATGCCCAAACTAATCCATCCTCGGACGCTAAACAAAGAAATTATTTGGCATGGCTTAACGCAATGTAACAAAATACTGACCCCGTTTGAAGCCCCATGTGTTTTGCTATGTTCCTCCGCCACACCCAGGAATGATTCTATCGGAGTTTTATTGGTCTTTTTACATTTTTCTCTATCTTGCTCAGTAAGATGTTCCATACGTGTTTTTGTTACCAGCTCCACGTTGGATGCACTGAAAACCTTAAAACAAAATCTCCAAATTAAATTTAGATTTTCTTAGCTATCTTAAATGGTTCCACAATTTAGATCTGTTATAATTATAAAATTTACTGAATCACTGGCTTAGAACGAGAACAAGACTGACACCTCTATAAAATCAGTATCACAAGGCACTTCTTATGAGCCCATTTTCATGTTGACCAAACAGAAGTTGAAAAGTCTTGTTTTACCAAAAGTAAAGACTAAGTTCAGACAGTAATTTTTTGTTTCTCAAAATATCGATTTTGTACTTACAACCTTCTCATTCTAAGCCAGCAAAATATTTAAATTTATTCCTACTGAAATTGGTTTTCTTAAATGAAAGTGTTAAATAATATATTAATTATTTACAAAATTTGGAACGATCATTATGTATGCAGCTTATAGCTCAATCAAAGTTAATGAACTCTTAAAAACTTTTTTTAAAGACTGACTTAAGTACAATGGCTACTATATCTGGCAACATGGCATAGGTTATTCTTTACTTTGAGGGTTATAAGTGCAACACAAATTTTCAAATGACATTAAAATCACAGGTTACTGTATCGTTGAAAACGAAAAAAATAATAATAGAAAACTATAAATTAAAAAAAAAGAAAAAAAATAGTTTTTTTTCATTTCAACGATACAGTTACCTGGGGTTAAAATATTTAAGTTTTCCACCAAAATGCGTTGGACAATGCATCTTGGTAGAAACAATTCTATGTTGAACGCAGCGCTGGACGATACCTTACCTTTGCCTCTCTACCGCTTATAGTTTCTGTTCTGTCACTTCTCCAGCCCCAGATACCAGACTTATTTCTATAAAATACATCAGTCACTCATATGATTAGGAACTGTCCGAAATTATCAAAATTACAAGACATCAGTCATTGATATAATTAGGAGATGTCCAAAATTATCATAAAGCATTGTAATGTTAAGACATATAGGTCAAGAAAATTTCCTGAAATTGCCAAATTTGCTGTGAAAACATCCAACAGAAAAGTTATAAACGACGCCAAAAATTACATAATTTTCGGCATGAAATGACGTCATTTAGACGATAACGTGACATCATATGACTGTTATACTTCACATGTGTAGTATAAGTTTATACATAATCTTTATAATAACCCGGATACAACAAAAGTCATGTGATATAAATAATAAACATATTCATACCTTTCAAATGAGATTTTTTCAGTATCTAGATAAGTTGTAACAACAGGGTTTGTAAGCCTGGCAGCCACTGCATCGTGTGATGGTCGCATAGTATGTAAATCTGGAGGATCTAGTTGTAATTGCATGGTTTCTGAGAATACTTCTCTCTGATCATGATCTATCTCCATCATGGTTGCCGAGTTACCTACAGTCATAGAATGTGTATACAGTAAAACCATTTCATTTTCGTGGAGGATTAAATTTCGTGGTTCACCAACCACAAAATTAAATCCCATCGAACAATAATTTTGACCCTTGCATTTATTACCTGAAATGCAAATTCCACGATTTCCCCTAGACCAAGAAGATTTGCAAATTTCAGTACGGTTCGGTATAAGCTTTTTGATGCGTAAAATAATATTCAGAGAACAAAAATGTCTGGAAGCCCTCTGATTATGTATAATTACCATGCATCACTCGTTTTAATTGTATCAAGATATGCCACAAATTGTCGAAATTAAATTGATTTAATTTAAAAATAGTTGATAGCCACATAATATAAAATGTAATTGCTGTTATAGAATCAACAAATTCATTGTCACTTAAAAATTGTAGTAATTAATTTTAAGCTGCTGTTAGAGAGTATTGTATCATACCGAAATATACCGAACCGTTAGAAAAATTGACGGTACATATCATATCGTGAGGTGAGCGTACCATTACAGCCCTACTTTAAAACATTTGAAATCTAACCACAACCTTGCTTTACTTTAAAATTTAAAAAACTCAAATTACTGTGTAATAATATCATACCAGATCATTGTTGATTAAAAATCAAATCACCGATAGATAATGTTACATAATGATTTTAGTTGAATTGAAATCTTCATTATTTATTGGCTCTCAAATTTGACCAATTATTCCATATAAATCTACTAAGTGCCAATTAAAACTTTTGATCAGCCAGATATGCAATATGCACTGTCAATCAGTTATCGTTAAATTGTTAAATACCTTGAGCAAGCAAAACTACTATCAAATAATTAAAGAAAATTAGTGAAAAAATAGAGAAATGTGCAGGTAATTATTTGTATCTTACCGGATCCTTTGAATACATAACTTCGACTTCCTCTTTGCCAACTGGTATTATCAAACCCAAGTAATGTGGTATCTATACGTACACTCGAACCTGTAACATTAACACATTAGTATTATAGTTTATTTCACTATCTATTCAATGTTCATGATAAAAATATTTTGGAGAGGTTCAGGGCCAAAGCCAGAGGTCAACAAGAGCAGCTGCTATCACCGGACAGCGCGCTCCAATTTTCTCAGTCACATCCTTCAATAGTGTAAAATTTATTTCTTTGCTAGTGTAAAATTTATTTTTATTTTCTTTGTCAAAAGGAGCATCATTTGGTCAAAATGCTTGATAGGGCTACCTCCTCTTGGGTAATGGATATGGTCATGATGGTGAAATAGTGTGCCAAGTTTCACACCAATATGTTAATGGACTTTGAAAATATTTGAGGTGGTATGTAAACTTTAACATAACCATTATGCCGACGCTCTGGTGACTTTAATAGCTCCCATATTCTTAGAATAGTGGAGCTAAAAAGCACCGAGGCAAATCCTTTTATGGTCTATTTGAGGCAATTGTTTCTTTAAAAACTTGTATATTTTGGTTATTCCTAAATTTTGCACCAGGCAAGCGTTACTTTAACTATAAGTAGGAAGTATTATGAATATGCATGAGGTGTAAAACATACAATAATCTAATATATCGATGGTGTCAAATTAAAATGCCGTATGACGAAAACCCACTTTTCAGGAGAGGCAAAAAACAGTTTTTTATGTAAACTAAAACTCCTTCACAAAAATGCATAGAAGGTCACGATCAGGCTAATGCTTGTCATAAACACGGGACAAGTCCATGGAGAAAAGGTAACTTGCTCGTCATAAACACGGGACAAATCCATGGAGGGAAAGGTTGCTGGTCATAAACATGGGACAAGTCCATGGAGGGAAAGGTTGCTTGTCATAAACACGGGACAAGTCCATGGAGGGAAAGGTCGCTTGTCATAAACACGGGACAAGTCCATGGAGGGAAAGGTTGCTTGTCATAAACACGGGACAAGTCCATGGAGGGAAAGGTTGCTCGTCATAAACACGGGACAAATCCATGGAGGGAAAGGTTGCTGGTCATAAACATGGGACAAGTCCATGGAGAGAAAGGTTGCTTGTCATAAACACGGGACAAGTCCATGGAGGGAAAGGTCGCTTGTCATAAACACGGGACAAGTCCATGGAGGGAAAGGTCGCTTGTCATAAACACGGGACAAGTCCATGGAGGGAAAGGTCGCTTGTCATAAACACGGGACAAGTCCATGGAGGGAAAGGTTGCTGGTCATAAACATGGGACAAGTCCATGGAGGGAAAGGTCGCTTGTCATAAACATGGGACAAGTCCATGGAGGGAAAGGTTGCTGGTCCTAAACACGGGACAAGTCCATGGAGGGAAAACACGGGACAAATCCATGGAGGGAAAGGTTGCTGGCCATAAACACGGGACAAGTCCATGGAGGGAAAGGTTACTTGCCATAAACACAGGACAAATCCATGGAGGGAAAGGTTACTTGCCATAAACACGGGACAAATCCAGATAGGAAAAGGTTACTTGCCATAAACACGGGACAAATCCATCTAGGAAAATGTTACTTGTCATAAACAGGGGAAAAATCCATCTAGGGAAAGGTTACTTGTCATAAACAAACAAATCATCATTAACTTTTCTTTAATACCACCAATACATGATAGACATGCACCACGGTAGTAAGGCAATTACACTGCACCACATCATGTAATAATATGTTGTTTAATCTACTGGCAGTGAACAGTGAATACAGAATAGTACTGTAACGTGAACAGTGAATACAGAATAGTACTGTAACAGTAGAAAAATCAATCATACAAAGCAATTACCACACATCAGAAACATTATAGTAGGAAAATGCAAGTTGATAAGGAGAGTTATGTTTCATACAGTTTGGGTGTGTTCGATGTGTCAGTTCTCTCTGTTTCGGAACATACGAACAGACTTACAAACAAACCAGAACAGGGTTCTGGACATGTTCTATCTGTTCCTAAATAACAAGTGGTGCAGGCAGAACAGGTCATATGATTACAACAACAACAAGACAACCGGAAACTTCACGAAATGTGTTATCACCTGATCACCTTGGCAATAGTATGTCAACGGGGCAAAACGAAAATGACGGCACTATTACTATGGGAAATTTTCTAGTGGCATTTTTCTTCCACCAATATGACGGCTGAAACTAACAATATTGGCCACCTTAAAAGTTTCATTTCTTGATATTATTTATTTAGCATTATTTTTATTGTTGTTACTTTCTGTTCTGTTCCTGTTCTGTTTTGTTCGTAAGTCGTTTGGAGTAGAACACTGTTCTGACTCAGTTCCATTTATGGTTTATGCCGAAATTTTAAATAAATAGAGTATAAACCACACTAGTGTTCCATTTTGTTCGTAAGTACTTGGAACAGGAACAGTCAGAACAGTTTTCTGCACAGCACATTCGAACACACCCCTTGTTACAGCTGTTAGATGACAGATTATACAGTGCCCACAAAAAATAAGTACACAAAAGTTATTTCCCATTTATTAGCCAGTATTATAATACTATTTGCAGAACAGTAAAACGATAAAAAATTAAGCCCCTTTGACCCCATTTTTATTTTAATACAGCACATTTTCATAATCAGTTCTTTCATATTTTTAACATTCAATAACTGTAGTTTCAGAAATTACTATAATTGTGACCATCTGATAAATAGATATTGAATAATTAAACCAATCATAATTCTGCATCTGTCAAAAACTGCATACTTACTTTTGGTGGGCAGTGTATAATTGCAGTCAAACTCACAAGAGATTAAATAAACAGGTTTTAATTTTGGTCCAGCAGGTTGTAAGACCTTTAAGGACCATATATACTTGGCAACTTTTCTAAGTCCTCACTTATATTTTGCTGTACAACTTTGTCAACCATGTTTATATCTCAATGAAATTTGGTTCTACAATGCGTCAATTATCAGTTGTCAAAATTGTACAACAACAAGTTGAGTTTGATATGCATTTATTAAATTGAATCAATTTTCACATATCAACCAAGGGAGGTAAAAGTCACAAATTCATATTTTGATACATTTGATGACCCCTATGTAGTCTGATTATTCCACTTGCAGTCATGGGCACGAGTCATAAGCACTGTTGAATGTATCGATTTGATGATTTTTACCAACTGTACGTAAATTGCAGTCACATCTCCGAAAAGCGCGATATTACGTCACAAAGTCACTCCAATACCAAAGGCTTTCGCAACCAGCATAGTTAATCTGACAAACAATACGTTTACTTTTCTTTTTATACCTATAAACACGTTTACATTAAAATTTAACCAACCAGAGATGTTTAGGGTAATTATTCGTACACGTCGACAGAATATTCCACTACACCACATTAAAGACGTCACGTCATCTTTGTTCTAACATCATCTGACGAATAACTATGTTGTTATAATTAATTTTCGAATGTTTTTCAAACGTGTTGTGTCCATGGGCATAATTTGGAAGTGTTTGGAACAAATTATGTGTTCGTGTAACTGCGTGGAGGCAGAAAAACATAAAATGCACGTGCATCTCTGACCGAACAAACCAAGTGACGTATGGCTTGTTTCTGACGCGGATTATTTTGACTGTCTTGTATAAACTTTACTTGAGAAATTTCAGCACGTTACTATTTACAATTAAAAAGTTATACATCAATGAAAATGAGGACTTAGAAAAGTTGTTTAGTATATGTCCGGCCAATTTTCCAATTTTCCCAACTTTCTGAATGTTTGTGACAACATTGTCAAAAAAATACAAAAGCACAAAGGTCTCAAGGGAGATATCAGATATAATGTAGATTAATAATACTGATTGTACATTGTAGTATTGTCAACCTATCATAGATGACACATATGCAATATGTCACAGGAAATCAAGAACTTGGTGGAAAACAATGGTAACTACATCAATTTTATAGAGGCATGTAACATAATTTTGCACTGAGTTCTGGAAAATGTTTATAACTATCGTGAGAATTGTGCTCTATGACATGTCTACAATAATACATTAGCCGGAAATTTATCAAATGTTATTTCTCTTCATATACAATGTATAAGGATTATGACACTCCAGTTTCATTGTCTAGCTCTTAAAGTGGAGATTTCATCTCTTTTCATTCTTACACTTTTGGCACCTACACTTCTTACAGTGCAGAGACATTTTGGTGAAAACTCTTTAAGTTTTAAGGTACTCATTTTGTCAAATTTTATTTTTGATTTAAAGTATATCCAGTAGAGATAACAAGAGGGCCTTTTCAAGAGGGCCCAGGTCGCTCACCTGTTGCACATTGGTCTAGGTATCAATGCAACTTACATTCTGAACATATTTCATTAAGATTGGATCAAAACGGGGACCTGTGGAGTGTACACAAGGTTTTTTCTAAGATTTGACCTAGTGGCCTAGCTTTTGACCCCACTTGACCCAGATTAAACTTGGCCTAGGTTTCATGGAGAACCACATTTTGACCAAGTTTCATGAAGATTGGATCAAAACTGTGACCTCTGGAGTGAATGCAAGTTTTTTCTAAGATTTGACCTTGTGACCTAGTTTTTTTACCTCACATGACCCAGTATCAATTTTGGCCTAGATTTCATAGAGAACAACATTTCAACCAAGTTTCATGAAGATTGGATGAAAACGATGACCACTAGAGTGTACACAAGGGTTTTCTAAGATTTGACCTTTTGACCTAGTTTTTGACCCCACATGACCCAATTTCAAACTTGGCCTAGATTTCACTGAGAACAACATTTTGACCAAGTTTCATGAATATTGTAATTGAAAGGACAAAAAAAAAGTTTCATGAATATTGTATCAAATCAGTGACCTCTGGAGTGTTTACAAGGTTTTTCTAAGATTTGACCTAGTGACCTAGTGTTTGACCCCACATGACCCAGTTTCAAACTTGGCCTAGATTTCATGGAGAACAATATTCGGACCAAGTTTCATGAAGTTTGGATCAAAACTGTTGCCTCTAGATTGTACACAAACAAATTGTTGACGGACGACGGACGGACGAAGAGTGATCACAAAAGCTCACCTTGTCACTATATGACAGGTGAGCTAAACACTCGTTGTGCAAAAGGGACAGGCTGTCATCTGAACAGCTGACTGTTTATCAATTATTACCATTAAGCTAATTAGTATTGTAACACATGACACCAGTCCTGAGTGACTCTTGTTGTGGAATATTGTAGGATTGAAAAGAAGCCACTTACTATAACATACTGTAAACTCACTTGAATTTGTGGGGGTTTTAATTTCATCAATTTCATGGATTGCATGAACCACGAAAATAGATCCTCCATGAAAATTAATGATTCTAGTTTAATTGTAAATAATTAAATCAATTGTGTATGTCAATGTATCGTGAAAAGTTTTGAGCGCTCATGAGCATGTATTCACTGAATGAAATGATGTGTATGTTTTGAGTGAAAATTTTGGTGCGCGTGTCTGTGTGTGCGTGAAATATACTGTATGATTATATAACACTGAAATGTTAACTAACCTTACTGATGCTTTAAAAACTTTTTCTCTCCGTTACTAACCCATTTATCATGTGTATTTTGTTTGTATTACATGTTTATTTATAAACAATGTATATCAGAGTTGTAGACTATGTACTTGTGACTTGTCTTAATAAATATATGTTCTGTTCTCTTCTATTATAGCATCTGACTTAGCGGATCATGTATCCTTGAAATTATGTTCCCACAAAATGGTATTTTCACAAAAAAACAAAAAAATTGTCCCATTGAAATTAAATGATTTTACAGTAAATTGTTTCCCCATCTAATCAACACAAGACATGATATTGTATGGCTTCCCAGGATACTGACAGGTTGTCATGTCTCTGTAACAGGAAGTATAGTTTTTTTGCCTATTGACTCAATTGTAGATCATTTGAGAAATATAGTAAAATCAAAACAAAGCTTATAGAAAGTCAGGGTTCGACACTAACACTGGTCCCCTGGCCCGGAGCCAGTGAAAATCTAGAAGGACCAGTGAAAATCTTGAAGGACCAGTAACTGTTTTATTTACAAATTTAATACTTCTTTACTGTCAGATCAGTGACAAAAATAGTTTGTGTCAACCCTTGAAAGTACAAACATGCTATGATTGGAACAGTCAATCAATGATTTTTGATGGATAACTGCCTCCCCATTAGTAAATGCCAGGCATAAAAACATGAGAGGATGTACAAAATTCTAAGGCCAATCATAATGGCATTTTTACTGAAATAGACCAACTTAAAAAACATCCACAGCAAATGCAATTATTTTTAGAGTTTATGTATTGTTATTACAAGATAAACACTATAATAATGATTTTGAGTATTGGTATTATAATGATTTTGAGTATTGGTATTATAATGATTTTGAGTATTGTTATTATAATGATTTTGAGTATTGTTATTATTATAATAACAATGTAATCATGGTCAATTACAGTGATTCTACTTTGAAATATATTTGTTCATAAGAACAACTTAGTCATACACCATCTACGAATGTATTATATTGTCATATTTCTCAGAAATGAAACAAGATACTGAGACAAATCTGAGACAAATTACATACAGACATGCAATGGAGAGTATACTGTAAAATCATTTAATTTCCACGGGAAGAAACTTCGGTTTTGGTAAAAAAGACCATTTCGATGGAACGTTAATTAGTGGGTTTTGCATTTCAGGTAATAAATACAAGTGTCAAAATGATTGTTCGATGGGATTAAATTTTGTGGTAAAAGATGAACCACGAAATCCACGAAATTTAATCTGTCATGAAAATTAATGATTTTACAGTATATTAAATAAATCAGAAAGCCTTCCGAGGTGTTTTATATCAATACATGTACATGCAATTACATGAAGAACTTTTGAATGATAAAGTAAACAAGACATCACCAAGGTTACATTACTTCCGTGAACGTTCATGACACAAGCATACATTCAAAGTAACAATTTCCCGTTCATTCAGATTGAAAGACATAAAATTCTCAACAATTTTATTGCAGTTATTTTATGGTTGACTCATGACATAATCAGTTTGCCTTGACTTGTAGCAACTTCCCCACATGTGGAAGAAAATCAACATTATAGACAAATGATGTTCATGATGTTATGTCCCCTGCCTGACAAAAAAATTGAACCTGGATCCCCAGGTCACCGATCCAGGGCACAGGTAACTGTATCGTTGAAAATATAAATTTTCAACAATTTTTTTTTTCGTTTTTTTCTTCGTTTTCAACAATACAGTTACCTGTGATCCAGCAGGGTAAGATTCAAAGCAGAAGCTGACTCACAGAAATAAAGTTATTTGTAGCCACCAAAAAATTAAGACTCACAATGGGACTTCAAAATATATAATGGTTTTGTAACAATCTCGCCCTGTTCAGAAAACTTGAGTGTTTTTTTTACCGGAAGTAGTCTCTTAAATGATTGAAGGCTTATATCACGATAGAGCTATACAATCATATATGTATGTTTGAATGTACAAAAACAATACTGTAAAATCATTTAATTTCGATTGGACGAAATTTCGTGGTTTTGGTAAAAAAAGACAATTTCGATGGGACGTTAATACATGGATTTTGCATTTCACATAATAAATACAAGGGTCAAAATTATTTTTCGAAGGGATTTAATTTCGTGGTTAAATGCCAACCTCGAAATCCACAAAATTTAATCCCTCACGTTAATTAAGGATTTTACAGGGAGATTTAGTAATGGAAAATAATGATGGGACATTGATGTATCTTTATCATAAGTGGGGTAGCAACAACTTTCGGAAGTTTAAGTATTTTGTTCCTTTTTTCTAATATGTTGGTACATTCACAGGTAACTGTATCGTTGAAAACGGAAAAAAAACGAAAACATTTTTTTTGAAAATTATAAATTTAAAAAAAAAGTGGGGTTTTTTTTCGGGGTTTTTTTGTTCAACGATACAGTAACCTGTGGGAACATTGTAAGGATTTTTGGATTTCTCACACATGTAAACTTCAAAGAGAGTACAGGTCATAATATGTAAGCGTCTACTTGTAACAAATGAAAATGAACTTGTGCTAAGTTATGCCATTACTCCAGAGTGAAGTACTTTGACACATCTGAATATGGATGCATATTTCTATGATCTTTTAAATTGATTTGTATGGCTGTCAGTAGTGTTTCCAAACACAGGTAACTGTATAGTATCGTTGAAAACGAAAAAAAAAACCAGATTTTTTTTTAGAAAAATATAAACTTTCAAAAAAACATTGTTTTCGTTTCTTTTTTGTTTTCAACGATACAGTTACCTGTGATTCCTAACAGAAAGAATTCAAAACCAAGCCAAGAAACAGGACTGTGTCATTACAGCCCAATTCAACTAGATGTGACTTACCAGATTTATACACTCTGTATGTATCACTGGGGCACATCCTGGAGACCAAGGGTACTGAAAATACATATAGAATACATATTGTAAGGTACAAAATAAATATATTTTGGTGACAAATTTGAATGTGTCACGTGGATGAGATTTTAAGTTAATATTTGGTCATCAAGGCACTGTTTTAATAACAAGGCGTAAATGTCACGTAAATTTACGAATAGATATTCTAACTTACGCAAATTTGTAAGTGAGTTTTACCAAACGATCACAAGTACTTGCATACATTTACGCAAAAATATTGAAGATTGAAGGTAAGTTGGGACACAATATAACTAATATAACGGGCACCAGAATGGGGACATAATCGGTGATGACTAATCACGGTTTGAAACAATAAGTGACAGTCTAAACAAACAAACGACAGCATAAAATAACATGCAACTGTCAAAAATCAACAGTGTGTTAAAAACATTTCATTAAAGTTCATATTTGCCATTTAGGGTTACCCAGCAATGACGTAGAAATAGGCCAAAACTTACAAAGTGAACTAAAATATCTACTAAAAACGCATTTACGCAAATACTATCGACATACACAATATTTTAGGAAAACTTAGGATTACGTTAGCGTAAATGCTTTGATAAAACAGTACCCAGTAGTTTTTAAGTTATAAGGGCTGATTCGACTATGCTATTGTCCTTGTCAGTAATCTAACCATTAATAACTTACCCTTCTAATATGAACCAACAACTCAAATATATCATGCAATAAATAGAGTTCAGATGCAACCTTTTGTTTTATAATATATACTACCGTATATAGAGTAACTCTATATTTAAAGGAGTAGCCACAGCTCATTTTTCGATCTATAGAGTTACGCAAATGACAGACCTTTAAGGACACAGACAATACAATACAACATATCTTAAAGGATTCAGAGTTCAGGGGCCTTATTCACTAACATTGAAAGTCTAAAACATAGACTTAGACTTAACATGTTCAAATGTTCTATTCGCTCTCATGTTGTTATAAATGTACCGATTTTGATTTAAATTGGTAAACATGTTCAGTGGGTAACAACAAATAGTCCGATAAAATTTTCACACGGTTAAATCTAATTTCAAAGAAATGCCAGCGATTATGAATAATGACATTATTAAGTCTAAGTCTGATTTTTAAGGCTTGCAACATTGGTGAATAAGGCCCCAAACAATAAAAGGATCAATTATACATACCCCAACTAGAAAACTCCCACTTCATTTCAACATAGAAGTCTGGTGACTGGAATATAAAAAGTTCAATTATAGTACTCGCCACATCATATGGATTGAAGGTAAATAGGTCAATTAAAAACTGTTTTTAATTCCCGGTTATTAATAAGTTAAAAACTAAAACTAAGAGGTGACTGCTCTTAACAGGGGTGTCTAAAGCACAGGAAACTGTATCATTGAAAAAAAAATTTTTTAATATAATAGAAAAATATAAATTTTCAAAAAAAAAAAATGTGTTCATTTTTTTTCTTTTTCGTTTACCTGTGGTCAAAAGGTCAAAAGTAACAATCAGGAAAAAATCATATGCAGCTGAACAAAAGGCCCCAATCTACACAAGCATCTCAAGCAGAAATCTCATCTCAAATTGAGATTTTGCCCAATTCAGAGTCTGGATTTCTAAAAAATCTGAAGTCAGAACTCACCAAAAATTACTGGATTTTAAAAAGAATTGCATTTTCAGTTTTTGATGACAATTTTGAGTCCACCCCCTTGAAAATTATCCGAACGACACGCGGTAATATTTGAGATGAGAATTATCTCAAAATTGAGATGTTTCTGGAGATCGGGGCCAGACCTTCAATGACCTTATTTCTTCATTTTTCCATATTTAACTAATTGGCTTAAATTTACTTAAGAAATCATTCAGAGCATAATGAATTTACCATTATGTCATTAATGCCATTTCTTGAGATAACTTCATCAAATACTGTTAAAACATTGAATTTCAATGGGACAAAATGTTGTTATTTGGTTAAAAAAAACATTTTGAAAGGAAGTTAATTTGTGGATTTTGCATTTCAGGTAAAACATACAATGGCCAAATTATTGTTTGATGGGATTTAATTTCGTGGAAGGAGAACCACAAAATCCACAAAATATAATCTCCCACGAAATTAATGATTTTACTTTTATTTTAGTTTGAATTAATTGCTCATTCTGGAATGATAAATCCGTAATTCCAGATGAATCAGGAAATTTACACCCCTATATTAACAAGTGACTAATCTGTCAAACATATCAAATGTTTAGAAAAACAACACCCCAATCTTTTCTCATGAAATTATTTCCCTTTGTATCATCAAACATAGGAGATAATCAAGCCCAGAATAAAATCTAGCTAAAATTGAAAAAAGTTATGCTATTTGATTGATAAACAAGAGGGCCTGAAAGGCCCTAGGGCGCTCACCTGTTGCACATTGGTCTAGGTATCAGTACAACCAACATTCTGATTATATATATTTCATGAAGATTGGATCAAAACGGTGACCCCTGGAGTGAACACAATATTTTTCTAAGATTTGACCTAGTGACCTAGTTTTTGACCCCACATAACCCAGTTTTGAACTTGGCCTAGAGTCCATAGAGAAGAACATTCTGACCAAGTTTCATGAAGATACAATCAAAATTGTGACCTCTGGTGTGAACACTAGGTTATCTAAGATTTGACCTAGTGACCTAGTTTTTGACCCCACATGACCCAGTTTCAAACTTGGCCTAGATTTCATGATGAAGAACATTCTGACCAAGTTTCATGAAGATTGGATCAAATTGATGACATCTAGAGTGTACACAAGGTTTTCTAAGATTTGACCTAGTGACCTAGTTTTTGACCCCACATGACCCAGTTTCAAACTTGGCCTAGATTTCATGGAGAACAACATTCTGACCAAGTTTCATGAAGATTTGATAAAATTGATGACATCTAGAGTGTACATAAGTTTTTTCTAAGATATGACCTAGTGACTTAGTTTTTGACCCCACATGACCCAGTTTCAAACTTGGTCTAGATTTCATGAAGAACAACACTCTGACGAAGTTTAATGAAGATTGGATCAAAACGGTAATCTCTAGGGTGTACACAAGGTTTTTATAAGATTTGACCTAGTGACCTAGTTTTTGACCCTGCATGACCCAGTTTCGAACTTGGCCTAGATTTTATATAGAACAACATTCTGATCAAGTTTCATGAAGATTGGAACAAATTGGTGACATCTGGAGTGTACACAAGATTTTTCTAAGATTTGACCTAGTGACCTAGTTTTTGACCCCACATGACCCAGTTTCGAACTTGGTCTAGATTTTTTAGAGAACAACATTCTGATCAAGTTTCATTAAGATTGGATTAAAACTGTTGCCTCTAGAGTGTACACAAGCCAATTGTTGACGGACGACGACGACGAAGGACGGACGGACGACGGACGAAGAGTGATCACAAAAGCTCACCTTGTCACTATGAGACAGGTGAGCTAAAAAGAGTATCTAATTGGGTGGCCAGACTAACAAGTGACTGTCAGTACAGGTTTGTGGGTAAAGTCTGAGTCTAACAATCAGTATTTTATCAATTTATATACCAAATCAGTCTGTAACATGCATTTATACAATAAATCAATAAATAATAAATGCACTCAAGGAATATATTATGATATAAACATCTTGGCATTTGAATCAAAGCCAATAAATGAATCACTTACTAGATGTATCAATATCAATACTAAATACTGTAAAATCATTTTATTTTGATGAGACAAAGTTTCGTTGTTTTGGTAAAAAAAACATTTTTATGGGACATTAATGCATTGATTTCCATGGGTAAAAGTTCAAAATTTTCAAAATACTGAAATCTGCTGGTCAATAAACTGCACTAGATGATTTTCATATAAATTACATAGAGCAATTTTTTTTCAAAATACTGAAATTAGTTTTTTTTAAAACTGAAAACTTTTACCCCTGGGATTTCGCATTTCAGGTAATAAATACAAGGGTCAAAATGATTGTTCGGTGAGATTTGATTTTGTGGTTGAAGGTGAACTACTAAATCCACAAACTTTAATCCCCCATGAAAATGTATCATTTTACAGTAACCAGTTTGGATGCACATGTATACTGTTAATACAGTTTAACAATTAACCTCTCAAAAGCGGCCATCGGTAGAGTAACAACCGCTCTATTACAACACCATAAGCCACTAAGCCTGCTCACAAATATAGAATCACGACAGACACATTAAGATTCAGCACAGACTGTCTGAGCAATGTTCAATCATATAACTATCACCAGGAAAATAATGAAAACATTTTAACAGGGCTGTAATTCAGGCTGTTTTCAGCCCAAAATAATTATGGCCCATTCCCCAACCAAAACTCAATATTTTTCCTTAGAATGGGCGGCAATTCGACATTGGCTTAAGACTTTCTAAATATGGTTGATTGCAATAATGTATATAATAGTAATATTTACATCTTTCAATCTCTATAGCAGTTCAGGTACACTGACAGTACGTTTTGTATATCTCTGATATTGTATATACTTACATCTTTGAATCTCTGTAGCAGTTCCGGTACACAGACAGTACGTTTTGTATACCTCTGATAATTGTATATACTTACATCTTTCAATCTCTGTAGCAGTTCCAGTACACAGACAGTACGTTTTGTATACCTCTGATAATTGTATATACTTACATCTTTCAATCTCTGTAGCAGTTCCGGTACACAGACAGTACGTTTGGTATATCTCTGATAATTGTATATACTTACATCTTTCAATCTCTGTAGCAGTTCCAGTACACAGACAGTACGTTTGGTATATCTCTGATAATTGTATATACTTACATCTTTCAATCTCTGTAGCAGTTCCAGTACACAGACAGTACGTTTGGTATATCTCTGATAATTGTATATACTTACACATTTCAATCTCTGTAGCAGTTCTGGTACACCGACAGTACGTTTGGTATATCTCTGATAATTGTATATACTTACATCTTTCAATCTCTGTAGCAGTTCCAGTACACAGACAGTACGTTTGGTATATCTCTGATAATTGTATATACTTACACATTTCAATCTCTGTAGCAGTTCTGGTACACCGACAGTACGTCTTGTATACCTCTGATAATTGTATATACTTACATCTTTCAATCTCTGTAGCAGTTCCGGTACACAGACAGTACGTTTGGTATATCTCTGATAATTGTATATACTTACACATTTCAATCTCTGTAGCAGTTCTGGTACACCGACAGTACGTCTTGTATACCTCTGATAATTGTATATACTTACATCTTTCAATCTCTGTAGCAGTTCTGGTACACCGACAGTACGTTTATTATGTCTCTGATAATTGTATATACTTACATCTTTCAATCTCTGAAGCAGTTCCGGTACACCGACAGTACGTTTTGTATACCTCTGATAATTGTATATACTTACATCTTTCAATCTCTGAAGCAGTTCCGGTACACCGACAGTACGTCTTGTATACCTCTGATAATTGTATATACTTACATCTTTCAATCTCTGTAGCAGTTCTGGTACACCGACAGTACGTTTGGTATACCTCTGATAATTGTATATACTTACATCTTTCAATCTCTGTAGCAGTTCCGGTACACCGACAGTACGTTTGGTATACCTCTGATAATTGTATATACTTACATCTTTCAATCTCTGTAGCAGTTCCGGTACACCGACAGTACGTTTGGTATACCTCTGATAATTGTATATACTTACATCTTTCAATCTCTGTAGCAGTTCCGGTAAACCGACAGTACGTTTGGTATATCTCTGATAATTGTATATACTTACATTTTTCAATCTTTGTAGCAGTTCCGGTACACCGACAGTACGTTTGGTATATCTCTGATAATTGTATATACTTACATCTTTCAATCTCTGTAGCAGTTCCGGTACACCGACAGTACATATTTTATACCTCTGATAATTGTATATACTTACAGTACATATTTTATACCTCTGATAATTGTATATACTTACATCTTTCAATCTCTGTAGCAGTTCCGGTACACCGACAGTACGTTTGGTATCTCTGATAATTGTATATACTTACATCTTTCAATCTTTGTAGCAGTTCCGGTACACCGACAGTACGTTTGGTATCTCTGATAATTGTATATACTTACATCTTTCAATCTTTGTAGCAGTTCCGGTACACCGACAGTACGTTTGGTATACCTCTGATGATCTCTATACTTCAAGACCAACTGTACAAGTTCCGGGTCTCCGGTTGCTGTAGCTTCATGTAGCACTGTCAATATAATAACAACATTGTTTTAATTTCCCACTGGTACTGTTGATTCAATAAGTAATACAAAATTAATGAGGAAACTATATATCCCATTCGAAACACACTGGTACTACAGTCCAGCCAGGGTAAAATCCAGTGACGCAGTGAAACAATCCACAATAATTACTGTGTAAAAAACAAGTATAAATGCTTATACCAACAGTTCTATACCAAAACTAAACTCTATCTATTTAAGCAATCGTTTTAATCTGTTGGGTACACATAAACGATGACGTCACTGTCAATATATTTATCCTAACTGGACTATAGACTGGATAATTTATTTTATAAATAGCCGTGGCCTATAATCTATATTTAGACTTACATGCCACGGCTATTTATATTTTCTCCAGTCTAGTGCCAGTGAGTGGGGACTGCAGTTAACTCAATTACACCTAGTTAAACCTAGCTTAACATAAGTCACATGACAGACAAGCTTATATTTATAACCGTTCTCATTTAACTTTGAATGGATTGTAAAAAGTGTTACCACAAGTTTCATTTGAGCTAAATTATAAATACTGTATATTGTATTTCCTTCAGAACAGACTAAATGGACCCTAACTTTGCCATTTATCTAGATATTTTCTTCAAATAATTTTTATTTTGGTCGGAAACCATAGCTCTTTCAGAATAGATAAATCCAGAATATTGACACCCCTGGGTCACATTATCAGGCCAACAAGCAGTTATGAGTTACCTCAAACTACACGTAATTATGCTAAGTGCAAAGCAAAAAGAATATACCAGCACTACTTTTAACGACTTTGGTACTTGTAAATTAGGTCTTTCAGGAATCCATGCAGTAATATCTAAACTGCTTGACTCTGAATCAGTTAGTCCTCAAACTATCCAAGTTTTCCTAAAATATTAGGCGTACGTCGATAATATTTGCGTAAATGTGTTTAACTAAGATATTTTAGTTCAGTTTCTGTCGTAAGTTTTAGCTTATGTCTCCCCAGTGAAAATATTGATTGAAATTTCACCTTGATTTCAGTGAGATTTCGCTAAAATCTCAGTGAAATATCACTGAAAGAAAGGGGCAAAATAACAGTAACATCTCAGTGAAATTTCACTGAAATCTCAGTGAAATTTCACAGAAATCTCAGCAAAATTTCACCAAATTCCAGTGAGATTTCATTAAAATTTCACTGAAAGAAAGGGGCAAAATACCATCAAGATCTCAGTGAAATCCCATCGAAATTTCACAAAAATCTCACTGAAATTTCACAAAAATCTTGCATTTATATGAATTTAAAACAACAAATCACATGTGAATCCATTTTTTAAATGAAATTCTCATGATTTAGTTGTTTTTCATTTAAATATCAACAAATTAAAAATATATCATAACAAAAAGAAAATATACAAATTGTTTTCTATTTCATTTTAAAGATTGGCCCAGTTAAAATACTTTTAACTCAATTATCAAAAGTCCCTCAAAGCATTGAAACAACCTATTCAAAATTGACTAAGAACATAACCCCTGTGAAAAAATCAAGAACTATTCATGAAATATTCATGAACAAGTTCATGATCTTGTTCATGAACGAATTCATGAACTGTTCATGAAGGACAAATGGCCGCTTCATGAATCTCCAGTTTTATTCATGAAACGCCAATCTCTCTTTCATGAATAAGTTCATGAACTGGAGATTCATGAATAAGTTCATGAAATGGAGATTCATGAATAAGTTCATGAACTGAAGATTCATGAATAAGTTCATGAACTGGAGATTCATGAAGCGGCCATTTTTTCTTAAAATGCACTTGAACAGTTCTTGAACTCTTTAAGAGCAGTTCATGTACAATTTATGAACACTGTTCTTGGACAGTGCAAGAACTTTTCTTGAACTGCTCTTGAAACTTTCGCAGGGGCAATGACACAAATCTTTTTTTTATTTCTTTTCCTTTTTTTCCAACACAACTGTTCAATTTTAATAACTCAAGTAGCTTTAACATCCCTTTGATAATCTGCCCAAACTCAAATGTATATAAAGCCATGCTGTGCATTTTGATAATAGTTAAAATATCAATACATTATTAAACAGTAAAACAGAAGTAAATTTAAAGTACAATCAAAGTATTATTCGGTACAAATAAAGTACATTATCCGAAAAATTTGTCCGAAATATTGAAAGTTTCAAGTACAAACTGGAACATGCATTGCTGCTGATTTAATGCATCATAAATTTAAAACAACAAGTATTAAAGTTGACCACAAATAAATTTTACCTTTTGGGTGTTTTGTTCATTTATTTCACCATCTTAAAAACAGGAAAAACAAAAACAAATTTTTTCTAACAGAAGATTAACCATGTGCTGCCATCAGTGGTTGTTTACTGTGAGACACGTTCAGGAAATATGAGGGCCTATAAAAGTAGGCCCAAATTTTAGCCCCATTAACAAAGCCTCTTATTTGTTCATGAACTCATGAATTTTTTTTCACAGGGGAAAGCCAATCAATATATTATAAGCATATTTTGAAGTGAAATCTCATTGAGATTATAAAAATGATTTAAGTGAAATTTCAGTGAAAAATAAAATCCTTCAGATTTAATATTTCACTGAAATTTCAGTTGATTTCAGTCAAAATTTCACTGAAATTTTGGTGAAATTTAGTCGATTTGGTGAAATTTGGTGTTATTTGACGATTTTACTGAAATTTCACTGAAATTTGGTGAAATTTCAGTGAAATTTCAGTATCATTTTCACTGGGGCTACGCCAAGGCTAGGCAACCTTAAATGGCAAATATGAACGTATTTAGTGAAGAGTTTTTAACATGCACTGATGATTTTAGACTGTTGTTTGTTGTTTTAGACCGTCACTTGTTGTTTTAGACCGTGATAAATCATCAAATCTTTACGTATTTTTATTCATCCTGGTCCATGTTATATTGGTTATAATTGTGTCTTGACTTACGTTCAATATTTTTGTGTAAATGTATGCAAGTACTTGCAATTGTTTAGTAAAACACACGAATTTGAGTAAGGTAGATATCTATGCGTAAATTTACGCGACATTTACGCATTTTTAGTAAAACAGTGCCCAGGAGTGGATACGCTGGGCACCAGACCAAGAGAGCTTGCTAGTACACCGCTTAGTATACCCCTTGACAAATTGATTCATGGCTTGGGATTAAACATTTAAAAACCTCTCAGTTCAAAACAGACACCATTAAACTGCCAGGGCCAGATTTTGGACAATCAGTCAATTCAAATGCTGCAGCTACAAAATAACTTAAAGACAGAAATTCACATTGACTCAAAAGTATTTCCTTAGTAGAAGATGTACTTGTACTGTCTTCACACTCTTTAAGTGTTTTTGATAAATTTAACAACACAAAAAATGTTTCTTAATCCTTGAAAAGCTAATAAATGAAAATACTGGAAGCTGGATATTGAAGCGAAACTAGTTACAGCTTGTTTGTTTATTAACTTTCATGTTGATTAATGTTATATTGATTTCAAGCACGTTAGGCAATACCAATCATTTTTTACGTTATCCGTTGACATGCCCATAGGTTTTGACACAGGTACTGGTAACTGTATCATTGAAAAACGAAAACAACATTTTTTGGAAAATTTATATTTTTCTTTAGAAATTTTTCGTTCTATAGAAAAATATAAATTTGAAAAAAAGTGTGTTTGTTTTCAAATTTTCTTTATCAATGATACAGTTACCTTTCTAAATATAAAAACATTAAAAAACTAAAAAGCTACATGATTTTGATGCTATAGTGATATTCAATGCTCCGGTAAAGCTGTTTCATTTTCAAACTAACACCAATATTAAGGCTACTAAAAATGCTTTTACTGACTTTTTCATGTCTAAAAACCCTTTTGGGAAGACATTGCTACTCGGGTGTGTGAATCCAACTATTTAACTGATCCAAGTGAGGCATTTTATTTTAATTTGCTTTGTTTTTTTTGTGAATAGGTAGGTAGGTTTCAGCAAAGACCTATATAAATTACAGGTAATTTAGGTCTTTGGTTTCAGATAGCAAAACCTGACGCTAAAGATAAAAGCCATTTGGTATGGCCTGCCGCCTAGAGAGATGTCTGTATTACAGTAACAATGAAGTCCTATAAATATGTAACACATGTTCTAAGTATAATTCTCTATCAATAATTGATCATGAATATTTGCTGCAGCATTTGCAGAGAAATTCAATTATAAATAAATGAATGAATGGAAAACATTCATGACATTGTAGATGCAGCGTGGGTTCAGCTTAAGTTCCTGAATCTAAAGGGTCAATTTGATGCTTTTGACTAGATTTTACCATTTTATTGGGCCATGCAGGCATTAATTACCCAACAAAAATAGGAGAAAATGACCCTTTAAACCAAACTCAGTTTCAGTTCATTAGCATAAGAACATTATTTATGTTCGTCGCTTAAGGTTGAGGGTAAGAATCAGAATGAGCCCTTTTTAGAAATTTCAAGTCACTAAACCCCTACTCCTAAGTCAAATGGAACCCCTGCTGGTGAACTGTGGATGAAGAAATAATGACTGCACAAACTGACAAAAACCTCTGTCAACATTGATCATTAAAAAGTCACCCTTTGGCAGCTTGGTCAATATATACAGAAAACTAGAGAATTACTGTCAATCATGCTCAGTGGAAAACTCACGTTATTGATCGGTCAAGCACTGGTCCAGTATGTCCATTCCTACAAGTCAGCCACGATCAGTGATTTACTTTGGGCTATTTTTAGCGCTGAATACAGGCACTTAAGCTTATCCAATTAACCTCTGATTCTCTTAAAGTGGCATCATTAAATCTGTTTTTCCCTAAAAGAATGCATTAACCCCCCCCCCCCCTTTGATTCCTGCCGGTAAAAAGGCAACTTATTGGTACATGTATAGCTGGATTTTTTATAGGTAAAACAATAGATTTGTAACCTGGCTTTAAACAATTTGCTTTATAACAGTGTATATGATATAAAAATAACAAGTAAGATTAGTAGAAAAGGCAAAATTTGAACAATTAATACTCAAAATACTATAATAAGCTTTTTAAATACATATAATTCACAATTTTGAGAATTGCTACACTATTTATATATAACTTATTTTTTTCAAGAAACATTACTATCAGACAGTCCACAACCAGTATCTGCTGTTTATGCACCAGTTAGTTGCATCCATGCCCCTAATCCCTGGGGTTGGGCCGTGATTTTTCACTTTTGGATTGTCAAAACCCCCCTTCATTCCCTGCCCTGAGAACGGGGAACAGCTGATGGTAAAATCTCCTGTAATTCTCTGGCCCCTAACACTGTCAACTAAATTTCTTTTAGATATGTCACAGCAAACCATGTTTTCATGTAAGCCAAACAATCAGCCTCAGATACAGCCAGATAAATACGAGGGTTGATCATTAAATACCCAGACGATCGATATTGCTGGCAAACTATAGGACAGATATTAACGAAAACCCACACAAGTACATTCACACCATTCTTGTATTCACATATAAATCTTCAACTTGGTATGATGAAGAGGTTTCATAATATTTGCGTTTAAGTAAGTATACGTACCGTGAGTCGGCCCAAGTCGACTTAAAAAATGGCAACGTTACGTCGTTTTCGCATCTAAAACGCTATGTTTTTCACCATTTGATGGTTGTTTAGGGGTCAAGAAGTTGCCGAACTCAAGAAGTTGCCGAACACATAATAAGTCATTAATCTTTTCAGTAGTGATATAATAAAATACAACCTCGATAATATCTCATGTAGCTGCAATTTATATAGCAGTTATTATTCTATTAGTGACTTTATATATACCACTCAACAGGCCTTGAATCAACAACATTTTCTGTTGATAACTCGAGGTTCGTGTGGGCTCTGAATATCACATGGTGATAATCTGTCATCGTGAAACTGTTAATTTCAAACATAAACAACAGTCTGCATTTACTACACTTTTCTTAAGGTTTTTTTTTAAAGAGAACCTATATATGGCCAATATTTTCATAAAAATTAGTCCGGACTTCCATTACCCGTTTTCTCTTAACAGTAGAAAAAGTAAACAAATCCAACTTTATTTGGATTTTGACAGAAGCACGCTCTTCATTATTAAAATGCAAAAGACTATACGGAATTTACATCAAATGTTATACAAGAGGGTCCAAAGGGCCCTGGGTCGCTCACCTGTTTGGCCTAGTGACCTAGATTTTGGCCCAAATGACACAGTATCTAACTTGACCTAGATTTTATAGAGATAAACATTGTGACCAAGTTTCATAAAGATAGAGTCAAAATTGTGACCTCTAGTGTGTTCACAAGATTTTTCAATGATTTGGCCTCGTGACCTAGTTTTTGACCCCAGATGACCCAATATCGAACTTGACCTAAATTTTATAATGATGATCATTGTGATAAAGTTTCATAAAGATAAGGTCAAAATTGTGACCTCTAGTGTGTTCACAAGCTTTTTCAATGATTTGGCCTCGTGACCTAGTTTTTGACTCCGGATGACCCAAAATCGAACTTGACCAAAATTTTATAGTGATGATCAGTGTGATCAAGTTTCATAAAGATTAGGCTCAAATTGTGACCTCTAGTGTGTTCACAAGCTTTTTCAATGATTTGGCCTTCAAAGGCTTGTGACCTAGTTTTTGACCCCGGATGACCCAATATCGAACTTGACGTAGATTTTATAGAGATGATCATTGTGATCAATTTTCATAAAGATTAGTCTCAAATTGTGACCTCTAGTGTGTTCAACAGCTTTTTCAATGATTTGGCCTTGTGACCTAGTTTTTGACCCCAGATGACCCAATATCGAACTTGACCTAGATTTTATAGAGATGATCATTGTGATCAATTTTCATAAAGATTAGTCACAAATTGTGACCTCTAATGTGTTCACAAGGTTTTTCAATGATTTGGCCTAGTGACCTAGTTTTTGACCCCAGATGATCCAATATCGAACTTGACCTAGATTTTACAGAGATGATCATTGTGATCAAGTTTCATAAAGATTAGACTCAAATTGTGACCTCTAATGTGTTCACAAGGTTTTCGTTTGATTTGACCTAGTGACCTAGTTTTTGACCCCAGATGACCCAATATCGAACTTGACCTAGATTTTATGGAGATGATCATTGTGATCAAGTTTCATAATGATCAGGCTTAATTTGTGACCTCTAGTGTGTTCACAAGCAATTGTGAACGGACGGACGGACGACGGACGGACGAAGAGCGATCACAAAAGCTCACCTTGTCACTTTGTGACAGGTGAGCTAATAATACGACCTGGATGTATACATAATGTTGTCTGATGTTTTCTGCTTAAAATATGTGACAATACCATGACCCCTACCTAATTAACACTCTACATATCACTTCAAAATTAGGTTGGGCCGGGTAGACATCCATGTAGTTACTTAACTATAGAAACCAAAGTTGTGTTCAATAGTATAAAATTATTTCATATTCTGTCAAATAATTAAGTTGGTGACTTAGTCTTATGAAACGAAGATTTACTACAATGGTATGATTCCATTCACTCGCTTTGGCGATCGTTCGGATATTAAATGAACAACCCTCGTATATATTTAAAATTTATCTATTTTTTTTCTGGAACAACCAGATAATTATATAAGCTTTCTTCCTGCTGGCTGCAAATTTGATACTTTGTAAACTGAAGACGTTATTTAATAAGATACTTTATGAGGGCCCATCAATAATTTTAAGACGTAATATAATTCCACAGTCTCAGAAATTTGTGGGAGATGACACATGAAGGTCGCAGCTCCTGCTATGGGTCGAGTGGCAGAATAAATGCAAAATGTGCATGGGACGTTACTCTAAGAATGACAGATCCCTGTGATAGCTAGGTCATTAGTACAGGTTTTGAAAGTTCTCCATCCATACAGACAGTCTGGTAACAGTCACAAAAATAGGATTTCATCCACTCTAATATGGCTTGCCTGGTATACTGAAATGATTTTTAAATCTGCATAATAGAGTGTTGTGATCAATGGTGTCAAAAGCTGATGACAAATAAAGCATTACCGGGATCGTAGCTTTGTTCTGATTTAGGGAGCAAAGGATGTCATTTTGCACACGAGGAAGGGCTGTTTCAGTTGACTTGTGTGGAATTTTCTGCATGCTGACTAACGTTCTTTGTGGAGATCATGCAGTGTTAAATATGCTTCCAGTTGAGCATTGACTTCCTTCTCAACAACTTTGAAAATGAAGGGTAAGTTTGACACTAGTCTGTAGTTGTTCAGTACATTTTAATCAAGGCCTGGCTTCTTTGTCCGCGATCTTATTGTGGAGCTTTTAAAATTTGTGGGTACATAAGCACTTTTAAGAGATGCATTGCATATTCTTGTTAATATTGGTAGTAACTCATTTTTAAAAGCGATTCTTTAACAGCCATGTTGGTTTTAGATCAAGTTAACATAATTTACTTGGTGATCGAGTTATTACTTTCTGGATTTCATCCTCAGATGTTGGAGAAAATTCTGACAGTTGCTCTTCTTTGAAAGGAGTTACTTGTTCAACACTGTCATCTTGTTGGTTTGACAGAGTATTGGAGGCAATTTCAAATTTTCAGTATTAATATTTATATTTTGCTTCAATTTTGTAGATGAAGAAGTCACTAGTATACAAGGGGTGATTAATATATTTGAGAACTTTCCTTGTAATTTTTTGAAAAAAGATCCTAGAACAATGAAATAATCTGAGCATGTAGATCTATCAATAATCTAATATTTAATATATAGTATCTAATAAATTAATTTCAATATTGTGACCTCACAATGTACTTAACGATATCACATATTGTGACCCGTGTGTAGCAAATACTGTTGAGCATGTCGGCAATTCCCAGTCACAGAGAAGAGGCTTGTCATTAAGATTTACACCAAACATATCCAAATCTCAGGATAACAGAAGCATTGATAGGCCTAATTTAACAAGAGATGTTAAATCATGTATGCCTCCATGACACCCCAATAGTCAGAAATGGTAAAGATCAGTGAGTCACTAGGATTTCAAGTAGGGGGCTTTTTGTACATTTGAGGAGGCCAATGTGCCTGAGCACTGTATATGGTAGGCAGCTGATGGTAAATTTGAGGCAGCCCAAATATCATTTGAGGCAGCCTCCTGCCGCCTCCTAATGACAACCCTGAGTGACCTTGACCTTTGACCTACTTAACTCAATATCAATATGTGTCATCTACTATTAATGGCCATCTAATCTGTCCAATATACTCTTAAGTTTATAAAGACAACTCCTCAATCTACGTTTTTCTCATGAAATTATTTTCCTTTGCACCCTCAAACATAGGCCCAGAATAAAATCTAGTTAAAATTGAAAAAGTTATGCTATCTGATTGATAAAATAAATTATCTAGTCGGGTCAATTACCAGATTAACAGCCATCCTCTGTGTAAAATTTGAAGATCTTAGGGAAAAGCGTTGTTGTGTTATTGAATCGATACCATTTGGTAAAAAAATGTTATCTAGAGTTATTGAATGGAAATTATTTGGCCTACCAACTAACAGATTGACCAACCAACATGTCCAAAGCAATATCCCCCCTCATCAAAGATCCGGGGCATATCAGGGCTTTCACTGGGCTCCAATAGTGAATAGTCAAAATGACTCCTTACTCTTAATTTTCAAGAGTCATCAAATTATTGTGAGACAATTTGTATTATTATAAGTAGAGTAAATTTGACTCTTCACCTTAAATTTTCAAGAGTCAAAATAGGCACTTTCGTCAACTTCAAGAGTCAAAATGCTGTTTCAAGAGTCAATTGAAAGCCCTGCGGCATGTACATGGTCACTACATGATGCTAGGTTGAAGTTCTTACCTGACCAGTAACCTTTGTTTTCAGCATTTGCATCGGCTCCATTTTTAAGAAGAATTCTGGCACTTTCTAGATGACCTAGACAAACGGCTAAATGTAGCGGTGTTCTGCCACGAGGATCAACCAACTCAAGATTAAACTGAAAAGAAAGTAAACAATTTACAAGGTGTAGTAAGGTGTATGCTGGTAGAATATGGTCCAACTGAGCTACAATTAAGCTTTTGTGTTAATTAATTGGGTACTTTGTGAATACAATTGGGTACCAATACAAATTTTACCCCTCCCCCCAGTTTAAGTCAATTGTCAATATACAAATATCAGGGATACTTTGCCATCCCGTCCACAATTGTATTTTCACTCGGCACTTAAATTACCAAAGAAAATAAAGGGATTTTTTTATTTGACGATAATTTTGCTTAATATTATGAATAAAGGCCTACGGTAATATTTATTATACGCAGGACTATGATTGGTTTGTCAAATTGTGAACCTTTTCATCTAACATATTCTTGCATAATATGGTCTCACTGTCATCAGCTTCAGAGAAAAAACTATGTTACACTTCGGGGGGGTTTTGCGGGCGTTTTTTTTCCTGCCGCAAGCCGCAATGATTGAAAATCCGGAATAACACATTAATTACAGAATTTACAGTAACTAATACCAATCATAGAAAGCTTTCATATAAATTTCCTATTAAGCGAAATGAATGGAATGACAAGCACTAGCTTGATCAACATGGTACCGTACGAAGTGTTCCAAAAAGAAATAATCAACGAGTCTATAGACGGAATTAACTTTTGTTTACTTTTTTTACGCTTGGGTTTTAAGTTTTACGTTATTTGTATTTTATTTGCGTGATATAACTTCACTGCACTCATGTAAAAGTAATGTTTTTCTGAAAATTAATGGCATAAGTTAGTAAAAGGCAGCTTATCTGTAGTTCTGCAGGATGTCAGACTGTGAATTTAGTGTGCGTTTTGTCGTTAAACCAATGAGACAAAAACTGAGGCGTTCTGGTTTTAGGTTGGAAAGAACAACGGGTTGGACAATAAATGGAATGATGATCGTCAAAGAACTTGGACTAATAGTAGTCTAATACATAAGTCAGTTGCACCTACAGCCCAAACCCGAGATGGGCGGGAATTTTTACTTTTGGATTGTCAAACCCTGCAATTCCTCTTTCCTGCAGGGGACAGCTGAAAGTAAAATATCCAGATGATTTCCCCCGCAGTGAGGGGGTGACAGGAAGGTAAAAACATGGCTATTTTCCCTGCTATCAACAGCCCTTCCCCGAGGCTGGGGGCCTTGGTTGCAATTGACTGGCCAGTGCATAAGTTATTTATATAACAGTAACACTAACAGTGCCTTTTATAAGCAACCTGTATCCTAGCAATTAAACCTCAATGTTTTCCTGTCCCTACGTCTAATCCATAAGTCACTTACAGGTAATAGAAAAATAACATTTCTATACCTATTCTGTCTCCTATCTAGTCAATATGCAGATATTGAACTAAACCCAGGACCTGCAGCTGATAGTTACCCGTGTGGAAAATGTGACCACAATGTATCCTGGAGTCAGAAAGGCATACTCTGCGACACCTGTGATAGATGGTTCCATGCTGATTGCCAAGGAATAGGTAACTCTACATATAACCAATTGTCTGATTCTAGGTTCAGCTGGCATTGCCGGTGGTGTGGAGCCAGCAATTATTCCACCTCTCTAAGAGAATCCTTGGATTTACTTAGTGATACAAACATCTACAGTACCCTAGAGTCCTTGAACAACTCCACCAACAATGATATCTCTTTCAAACAAACAGGCACAACCACACTACTCAGTCCAAACACTAAACCGATCAGCCCAAACACTAGACCCATCGCATCATCCACACCCAACCACAAAACAAAAACACGTCCAAAAGAAGCTAAACTTAGCAAACAACAACGCATCTCCATTCTCAACATTAACTGCAGGTCAATAAAAAACAAAGTCCCTGAACTTCACCAAATGATTGACCAGGTCAAGCCAGATGTCTTATGTTGCACCGAAACCTGGCTCAAACCAGATATCCATACTGCGGAAATCTTTCCGGATAGCCTTGGCTATGCAGTGTATCGAGATGACAGGACCCACAGTCAAGGTGGAGGAGTCCTGATAGCCATATCCAAATCCTTACTGAGCCAGGAACAGCCTGAACTTAAGACTGATACTAATATTTGTTGGGCCAAAATTAGTATACCTGGCTCACGCGACATATTTGTTGGGTCGTTTTATAAACCCCATGAAAATGACACCTATGCTTTATCACAGTTATGGTCATCACTCCAACAAGTCCCCAAAAACAGCATAATATGGTTGTTGGGTGATTTCAACATGCCTAATATGGATTGGCAAACAGAGTCCATCAACAAAAACTGTAAATTCAGGAATATGTATGAGCAATTCCTTGAAAATATAGTTAGCCTCAATCTTGAGCAAATGGTTAAATCACCAACCAGAAATCAAAACATACTGGACCTATTCCTAACAAATCATCCATCAGTAGTACATAGCACAACATCTCTACCTTCCCTTGGGAACTCAGACCACAACATAATCCATCATGAACTTAACATAAATAGAGGACGCCTTACACAGCCCAAAAGAAATATCCCATGCTACAGAAAAGCTAACTGGTCCAAAATTAAATTAGAGCTCCTCAAATTCCATGAAAACTTCATAAACCAAGAATACACTGATCCTAACCTTGCCTGGAATGACTTCAAACATGAACTCCATAGACTTTGTGACAAATACATCCCGACCAAAACTACGAAAAACAGACAGAATCTACCCTGGGTGACCCCTGACATCTTGCGACAGATACGGAAACGAGATAAACTATTTGCAAAACTTAAAAAGAATCATGCTGACCCCAAATCAGAGCCATCATTTAAGACTCTTAAGGCGACCATCCAAAAGAATATACGCAACTCGTACTGGTCGTACTTGGAGTCTGTCATTTTCAGCTCTGATTCCCAACCAGGTAACAACAAAAAGTTCTACAGTTTTGTCAAGCACAACAAAACTGAGAACTGTGGAGTTGCACCCCTTAAATCTGAGGGCATCACACATACAAACCCCCAGGACAAGGCAAAGGTACTAAACAAACAGTTTGAATCTGTCTTTTCTAGACCCCAACCCTTAGGTCTCAAACAGATGTGTAAAAACCTCTTAAGTCCCCCCCCTAACTCTATGCCCGCCATCACAATTACAGTTGATGGTGTTGACAAGCTTCTCAAAGGGTTAAATCCGAATAAAGCTACTGGCCCTGACCAAGTATCACCACGCATCCTGAAGGAACTTCACAGTGAAATAGCCCCAACCCTCACAGAAATATTCAGATTGTCCCTTGAGACCGGCATCGTACCCGATGACTGGAAAAAGGCAACAATTGCACCTGTCTTTAAGAAAGGCTCAAAATCCAAACCAAGTAACTATAGACCAATATCCCTAACATGCATAGCGTCAAAACTAATGGAGCACATTATAGTCTCCAACCTGATGACATTCTTTGACCAACATGACATACTGAGCCCCTACCAACATGGATTTCGGACGAAACGCAGCTGTGACACTCAGCTCCTCAGCTTTACTCAGGAAGCTTTTGACAGCTTGGATGATGGTCAACAGACAGATGTCATTGTGATGGATTTCTCCAAAGCATTCGACAAAGTTGACCATCACAAGTTAATCCACAAGCTAAGACATATGGGAGTAGACACACATGTTACATCATGGATCAGGTCATTCTTGAACAACCGCAGCCAGAGGGTTGCGGTTGAAGGTCATCTCTCTGACGAACTACCTGTACTATCTGGTGTCCCTCAGGGCTCTGTTCTTGGACCCTGCTTGTTTCTGGCATATATAAATGACTTGCCAGAAACAGTCAAAAGTAGAACAAGGTTATTTGCCGACGACACCATAGTTTACCTGCCAATTAAAGGACAGACGGACGCAAACACCTTACAAGAAGACCTACGTAAACTAGAGCTTTGGGAACGTGAGTGGGCTATGGAGTTCAACCCCGACAAGTGTGAGGTACTCCGAATCTCCCGTAAAAAGAACCCAATCATATTTCCCTACACTCTCCATAACAAAATACTGAACACTACAGACAATGCAAAATACCTTGGAGTCACTATCTCTAAAGATCTAAACTGGACCCCCCACATAAACAACATAACCTCCAAGGCCAAAAATTCACTCAGATTCATCCAAAGAAATATCAAAACACAAAACAAAAAGGTCAAAGAATCTGCATACACAACATACGTAAGGCCCCAACTAGAATACTGCTCCGTCATTTGGCACCCCTGGCAGAAACATCTCATAAATAAGGTTGAAGGTGTCCAGAGAGCCGCAGCTCGGTACGTCTGTGGGAACTATGACTATCAGAGCAGTGTCACCACTATGCTAAACGATCTTGGCTGGGTGACACTGCAACAACGAAGACTGCAATCATCCTTAATCTTTCTATATAAAGTCCAACATAGCCTAGTCTTCGTTGATCATAATCATCTCATCCCAACCCGCAATCAGAACTTTCTAATACCGCAGTCAAATACCCAATATCATATCAACTCCTTTTTCCCGAGAACAATAAGACTTTGGAACAGTCTCCCATCCCAGGTCAAATCGAGTCCCAGCCTAGACATCTATTCTAACAGGCTGGCGACGATCACATTCTAGCCTGTACTATTCTGTTTTTATCCTGCACCCTTTCACCTATGATCTTTGATCTTTTTAACCTTTAATTTGAGCACATAACACAATTTTTAAACTATTTATAACACTGTTTTCCAGACAACGCGCCTCCCAATCATAATCGAGTTCGATTGTTAGGGAGTATAATGTAGATGTAGATAGATAGATGTAGCATAGGACAGTAGTTGCTTAGACCACGGGCTCCTGCAAATAGAATACATGATTTATCAAAACTTGTTGAATCAGTTTTCGGGCGTTGTAGGAAACCAAAAATAGACATGATTTGCAAAACGAAGAAAACAATCACCTTTCCGGAAGTGATTTCGGTTTCTAATTGTTCAAACTCATTATTCCACACACTAACATGAAGTGGAAATTCGTCTTTCAGCCTCGCAAGTGACATTTTTGGATGACAACTGCATTAGTTTCCACCAAAATCGTTTTTTATGAAGAAGGATGTTGTTTTATTCTGAAATCTAAAATTTCCGTAAATTTACGATAGTCGTAAAATGTCAATATTTTGAAGAAAAAAAAACAGGCATACAGTAGAGAAGTATATATAGAAGTATCACGCAATATAATTATGATTGCATTTTCATATTAACAAGAATTATATTTATATTGTGCATTTCTTCTAATGCATCGCAGTAGAAATCTTTATTATCATTTTATTATTTTACGACATTGAAATACGAAACTAAACTACACTGAACGCATAAAGTAATCTATGGACTGGAGTAACAATCAAAGTACTCAAAGTACTGATGGAAGGCGGTACTCCAGCTATAGAGTAATGAACAGTTGTCTGGACGGACTCAAATGAAAATTCAGTAATAAAGTACAGAAACTTCAAATACATTTTTAGAAGACTGGTGTCTTAATAATGAAGTTTGAAGTTAAGGTTTTGCAATAAGATTTAGCAGCTCTTTGGTGATGATTTTTCCTACTTTCGGTTTCACATCAATTAATTGAAATAAATATATGATTTATACAAATTTGCATTGCTAGAATGTAGGGGTGCGCTCACTCAATATTTGTTTATTTTAAATCAAAACATGTATCTATATCAAATATAAATGCGTCTAACAAAAATATTTTTCGGTCTCATAAACAAATGCACCACACCTTTTAAGTATCTTCTTCAATTTAATGAATAAAAATGGTGTTCCGAAATCAGACCAAAATTACTATATCGATTAACGAATTGAATTTTCATTTCACTATCGATCGTATAATTGATTATGCTATTGAAAACTCCAACAAACATTAATTTCAAAGCTGTTCCATTTCAAATGATGTATCACAAAGAAAAAATTAACTTGACCTCACGGTTATATTTCAATGAGAGAAATGAATCATAATAATTTACTGCTGGTGTCACTGGACCTAATCCAATTATTAATTCACCCAGTCGAAGCAATCTCAACTCAATATAATGTATCATTTTCTAAAACACATACACATAATTTTAATAAGATTGGTCGCGCGCGTTCCGCATTGCACATATCATTTAATGTTTTGCAAAAAAGCAAATCAAGAACAAATCCATTCGTACGACGAATGAAAATATTCCCATGGAAAACTCATATTGACAAAACCATAAAAAATGCAATACAAAACTCTTCCGACTCATGCGAATCAAACAATACTTAGATGTTCCAACAAGAAAATTATTTTTTAATGCTTACATCCTCCCACACCTAGATTATTGCTGTTCAAATTGGGGTAATACAGACAAAAAGATAATGAACGAAATCATTAAATTTCAAAAACGGGCAGCACGTGTTATTCTTGATGTACAAGACTTTGACACTCCCTCTGACGTTTTGTTCAATAAACTTCAGTGGATGAAATTTGACAAAAGAGTCGAATATAAAAAATCAATTCTCGTGTACAAATCATTCAATGACAACCAATATCCAAGATACACGCAACAAAAATTCACAAAACTAAACCAAGTTCATTCATGTAATCTCAGATCCATAACCAACGAAGAACTATATGTACCATCACCAAATTTTGTTTTCTCCAGAAAATCACTTGCCTACTCAGGACCAAAAATATGGAATGAAATACCAAAAGCAGTACGAAAATCAGACACAATAAATAAAGTCCAAAATGCATACATTAAATGGCAATACCCATAAACAAACATTGACACAAAACACGACTCATCCTGTTAATATATCTTACCTTTGTAACTATTTCTTTGTTGATTATATTTGTATACTTATTTTCCATGTGTGATAATGTACCCTTTATATTTAATGTATATATGTTGAGGCCCATATGGAAGATTTCATTATTTAATTAGTTAGCCTCGTAAAATAAAGACTTTACTTACTTACTTACTACTTACTATTCCCTGCACGAGTCCCGCATGCACTTAATCGATTTCACACAAACCGTTACGCATGGATGATTATGTACATAAAATACACGATTTCTTAACGGAAATCGATAGATTCTTGCTTAGGATGACCAATAACCCAAGTTGAGAATTATTTATTGAATATGTTGCATATTAGTATATTATATAGGATGGTCATTCAGAAATTCGTGAAGTAGGTAGTTATCCCAATTTCTTTCAAAATTGTATTTAACCAGCCAGCTAGTTGCGAAGCACCCAGAACCCCACCAAATGCGTTATATAAACTCTTTGACTGCAGTCGTTGTGCTACATGCCTTAACATTACTGGTATACGCATCTATTTATGTACAATGGCTTGAATTGGCTTTGACTGGCTTCACCCGGGGACATTCAATTCGATAATAATTCGCTGGCTTAGAATGAGAAGGTCCTACGAAATCAATGAGGAAACAAGAAAACCTATCTGACAATTACTCTTTAATTAGTGTTTCCGCTTCCGGTGATAAGATGTTGGAAAATATCGTGTGTGTATTTTGTGTTTTGTTGTGAACATAAAGCAATTACGGACTAATGTGTCTGGATATTTGATTCGATGAAGGTTTTTTCTTTAAAATACTGACTTGTAAATGTTGATTTGACGTTTTTATGAACTTTGTACTATTCTTTGTTTCGAAAAATTTGAATGGTGACCATCGCTCACGCGACATAACCTGCGGCTCGTCACGCTTGACTGAGCCGCTGTGATGATAGATGGATTAATCGCATAGTATTAATTCAGAACTATGTCAAACAACCCGTTAGAATATGAACCGATGTCGATCGGAGACAATACTGAGGTAAAGGTCGTTATACCACCACGGGAGACGGTCACGTGCCCTACTATCAACAATGACGATGGATGTGAATTGAACAATCTTAACACAGACAGTCTAGATGACTGTGATAGTGCAACCTCATCCCTGCATGAATATACGCGACTTGTGAAGTTATACAGGGGTCTTCCTAGTGCAATGTTCGTGGCAACCGTCCTGAAAGATTATGCATCGTGTGAAACTGACCTTGAAAACACTAGGCAACTTTTATTTGATACATTGAAATCCAATGAAGACAGTCAATATGCCTTAAATACAGAGTTGAAACGAAGGGTTTTTCGTGTCAATGGTGATCCAGTTTGTGTTAAACTTGCAAATGATATATATTCTTTGATATCGGTAATAGAAGGGGAGGACTACAGTATCATAAAAGACATGATAAGTGATGGCAAACGACGCCAAACTTCTGTAACTGTTACACCCCAGACACCACAGACTCCATGTTTACCGAAACGTACTACACTTACACAACGAACGAACAGTTGTAATTGTTCTTTAGAACTTGAGATGTTAAAAGGAATCATATCTGTGCTTCAATCTGATGTTCTCTTGTTGAAACAAACTAACTTGGCTAGTGATAAACTGCGAATAGAACAAATAAAATCTGTCAGCGGTACCGTAGATAGCATTCGCCAAGATATCTACAATTGTAAACAGTCCGTATGTGATACTATAGCAGAATGCACGTCTGCTATTGATGTTGGTCGGAATTTAGAACATTCACTCAACGTAAAGCTAAATGCAATCGAGCTTAGGATAGACTCTTTAGATAATTTTTTGGACACGGCTGGGGTTGTGACAATAACCAAGCTTAGTGAAGATTGTCGTGACAGTGTTCCATCTAAGTTGCAGCAGCCAGACTGTAATACAGAGTGTACAGACGAAGGCGCTATCTCAGACAATATCCAGTCTACCTTACCGGAAGACAGTAGTCCCTTCTCGACACCAGATAACAGTGCTAACGAAAATACGGCACAATCTGGAGTTATTATAAATATTCCTGGTACTCCGGTATTACCAAAAGATACCACACCTAGAAACAGGGTAACCCATACTCTCCAAGATGAAGTTCAACAGACGTCGACACACACTTGCATTTCATATGCAGGTAATCGTATGGAAGGATACAACACTCCGGACAGTGAGACATACACTGATCATAATACCGTGAATCAGAACCATGGTAACCATAGAACTATCAACAGCAATACATCTCATACGAAAAAAGACGTTATCTATAATGTGAACAAAAAGGTGAAAGAGATTCGAAATAACTCTTTTCCTAATATGAAGACAATTCCTGTCAGGGTGTCTACGAGACAAGAGCGCGATACGAGAGAGTATGACGAATTTGACTGGCACGCGACACTACCAACGAAGAGATTTTGTGTGCGAGGATTTCGTAAATCTGTTTCACTTAAGTACCTGAACAATTTTGTGACAAATAGAGGCGCATCTGTGTCTTCAATAAGGGTAATCCCAATTCGTGGTAACTCAAACAGGGCTATTATTCGTTTAAATATACATTCCAATGAAAACTGCAATCTAGTACTTGATCCCGGATTTTGGCCTCGATACATCTCATGTGTCCCATGGCTTACCCGTGCAGAGCGTCGTGTTCGTTCATCTAACATTTCCAGCATAACCCATAGTCACACACACCAGATGTGTGAAACGGTGACCCCTCATGCATGCATTGAAGCGGAAGAGTGGCCGCCCTTGAGTGACTACAATATGTATCAGACATTATCAGTGGATTAGATCATTGTATATTTGTATTGTAATATGAACACAAATCTTAAACTAATGACATGGAACGCTACTGGCATTATGTCATCGGCGACTTATTTATGTGATGCTTTGAAACAACACAGAATCAATATATGTGGCATTAGTGAGCATTGGTTATATGAACATAATATTTTCTTTCTTAACAGTCTATCTAGTGACTACATGTGCCATGCTGTATCAGATAAAAGTTTATTGTTACCCAGTAAAAGGAAAGTTGGTAAAGGAGGAGTAGCCATTTTTTGGCACCATGCTTTAGACTGTTTCGTCACACCTCTCCCAATTGAGGACGATCGTATAATTGGTATACAATTACAACTGCAACCAAACTTATATATGTTTATTTTCCAGGTATATCTTCCATGTAGTAACCATTCTATAGATGTATTTAGGGAATATATTGATAAGTTGTATAATATATGGTCAATATATGCTGATGTTGGTATACCTGTATTTATAGGTGACTTCAATGTTGATTTAAAAGCAAAGGGCAATTGTTCAAGGCAAACAATGTTGTACAATTTTTTATGTGACACTAATCTTGTTGCTGTAAACAAACTTGATTGTTGTATTGGAGCTTATAACTCATTTGTATCGTATGATAACATGTCGTGTTCTTTGATTGACTATGTTTTTATGCCTGTTGAATCACTTGATTGTTTAAAACATTGTGAAATTGTTGATGATGCATGTTTGAATGTATCCCGCCATAGACCTGTATTAGCATCATTAAATTTCTCTCACTGTTCCGATATAAGTGAAGTGCATCGTCTTCAACGTGTAAGCGCACAACCTAGGGTTAATTGGAGAAAAGTCAGTACTAGTGATAAGCAAAATTTTGTGTCAATATTAGAGAATGATTCAATGTTGAAGGGATTGGGGAGTAGTTCATTAGACCATGACGGTATAGACAATGCGTACCAAACACTTACCAACGTTATTACAAACGCAGCCACTTGTTTGCCAGTATCCAAATACAGACCATATCTTAAACCATACTGGAATGATAGTCTAAAATTCGCTCATAACCACATGTGGGATAAGAGGTGTTCATGGTGTGCAGCTGGTCGACCGCGTGACAAACGGAATGAATATTACAAGCAATACAAATCTGCCAAACGTGAATTCAGACGCACTCATAAGTTTCATATAAGACAATACCTACAACAACTAGACCAGGAGATAGACAAGACAGCAGAAGTTGATATTTACCGATTTTGGAAGATGGTTAACAGCCGGAAGAAACACTGTAAGAACAATTCTGGAGCTGGTATTAAGTTTAACGATCGGGTTTATAGAGACTGCCAAGATTTAACTGAACAATGGGGAAACTATTTCAAAAACTTATATACACCATCTCATTGTGCTGAGTTTGACTCAGAATGGTATAATTATGTAACAAACTATGTATCAAACAATATACAATCGTGCGTTCCAGATACGACAGTTACAGTGCTACCCGATACGATCCGTAAAATCATCAAGATGATGCCGAAAGGAAAAGCTTGCGGACATGATCATATATTTTACGAACATCTCGGACTTGGTTGTGACATTTTATCACCTGTATTGGCAAATATGTTTACCCACATGCTACGTTCAGCATACGTGCCGGACGAAATGAAAAGAGGGATAATAATAACACTACATAAGGGAGGTAATAAAAGGAAGGACGACCCGAACAACTACCGTGCAATAAGTTTAACATCGTGTATCTTAAAACTGTACGAGTTAGTGTTACTTGAAAGGTGTAAAGATAAACTACTAGAAACGATCAATGTGCAGCAAGGTGGTTTCCAGGAACACCTAGGATGTATAATGACATCATTTGTACTCAGGGAGAGTGTGTTTTTCGCGAGGGAGAATAAAAGTAACCTGTACGTGTGTTACCTTGACGGTCGTCAGGCATTTGATCGGGTTTGGCATGAAGGCCTGTTATATACACTCCTGCAAACCAACATTGACAGTACATCGTTTTTAGCTTTTAGGGAGCTCTACAGAGATGCAACCAGTCGGGTGAGACATCGTGGATACTTGTCGCAAATCTTCGATATACGTCAAGGTACGAGACAAGGTAGTAAAAGTTCGCCTATGTTGTACCTGTGTTTCATAAATGGACTAATAGAGGAGCTTGAAGCGAGCAAGCTTGGGTTTTGTTTATTTAACATGAACGCGTGTGCTTTGACTGTTGCGGACGATATGATACTGGTATCATTTTCTAACATTGGACTGTCCGGTATGATGACCATCTGTAACAACTACGCGAACAAATGGAGATACCAGTACAATCCTAGTAAATGTGGCATCATCGTATTCAACGAAAACAAGCATCATGTAAAAAGTAACCGTAAATGGAATCTTGGACCTGAAGAAATCATGGAAGTAGAAAACTACACACACCTTGGAATAAATTGTGACAGTCAATTATCTACGAAGAAATCTATCCAAGACGCCTGTGTCAAACTACGCGGGACATTTTTAAGTTTGCTCAATAGCGGACTACATCCTCACGGGCTAAACCCTCTAACAATGAGGACAATCTATCTATCAATAGTGTTACCGAAATCCCTATATGGTAGTGAGTTATGGAACAATTTTGCAGAGCGTGATTTTGTTCATATAGAAACCGCCCATAGGTTTTGTGTGAAAACAATTCAGTCATTGAACATTAGTACCAGTACGGATTTTTCACTGGCAGCTATAGACATCGACTCCATCGAAACAGTGATTCACTATAAAAAGCTGACATTTTTCGGTCAACTTTGTAGACTTCCGTGTAAGTACTTAGTGAAACAGATATTCATCAATAGGATGACGAGTTTTATGAACAATGATAGACAAACACAGGGTTTCATTCCGGACGTATTTACTTTGGTTCAGAAGTACAACCTCACCAATGACCTTAACGAATTTCGTTCTAGTGGACATTTTCCAAACAAACTGGAATGGAAGACGAAACTGAAGCGTCTTATCGTAGAACCTGCAAAACAACAGCGTCTAGTGAACCTGATAGCAAAGCGCCAATCGGAACACAGTGCAGATCTCCTTCCGAATCCCGGATATCCCTCTGAACTATGGACTATCTCAATTGGTTCCCCTCAACACAGGTGGACGTTGTGTGTTATCCTTTCTGTAATCGGAAAACTTTACTCTAGAAGGTATAATGAAGTCTGTCCAAAATGTCACGTATACTGTGAAAATATTATCCATCATAGTATGAATTTTTGTCCTAAATCGACATCAGTGAGAACAGAGATATGGAACTATATTATTGAGTCATGCGGGCTCAATACATATATATGCTGGACACACTTACCTCATGGTGAACAACTTGATTTTGTTTTGAAAATGACTATATGTAACATTAGGTACGGTCATTATCAGTTGGCAAAACATGTCTGTTATATGTTTAAATCATTGTTCAGGAAAATATAATCACATGTATATGCACTTCAATTTGCTCAAGGTTAGATTATGTTGTTTTATATCTATCAGCGATAACTTAATAGGCATACCTAGTTAAGTTATGCAGGGATTAGCAGTTTTGATTTGTACATTTTTGTTTATACTAATTAGTACTTATTTATGTAAACCCATTACATTAGTTGAATGCTAAATCTCCATTGTTTTAGCAATTCAAGATACATGTACCATAACCTTAACGATATCAAGGTGTTCATTTCTCGTAAATGTTATCCACGAAATTAGATGCAACCAAATTAAGTCTTTCAACAGTATTAATTATGTTAAATCTATATATCACCTATCATTAAACTATAATTCCATCCTAGATCATCTAGCTGTTTCGTTTCGTTGTCTAGGTGATCTTCCGGTGGTGGAATCAGTGAGTGTATGTGTGCGTGTTTGTGTATGACAATGACAATGTATGCGTGCGTGCTTGTGTGCGTAAGTGTGTGTGTCTGCGTATAGGGGTGTATTTGTGTGTGCGTGTGTGCGTGCGTGCGTGCTTATGTGCGTGCGTGCGTGCATGTGTGAGGATGTGCGTACGCTTGTCTATGTGTGATATTATTGAATGTGTATAAAATGAATTGTGTGTACATATTAAGCATTGCATTGTACTGTATGCCATGTTTTGTTTGATGTATATAATATGTTATATATGCTCTCCTAAATTGGAGGATGAATAAAATATCTATCTTTAAATCGCAGGTAACTGTATGTTTTTTTTAAATTTATATTTTTCTTTCAAGATCCATTTGTACAGAAATCCACGAGCCGGTTCAAGAGGTTCAATTTGTTTTTAATAAAAAAAACTACTTTATGCATACCAACTATCTATAAAAGGCTGTGGGTAACAAAACCGGGTTTACACAAACAATGTAATATATTTTTATAGCACTTAAATGTTAAAATCCTTAAAATGTTACCAATCGATATGGATAACGATCGATATTTTGTGATCATAGCCCTGTATATTACATATTCCGGAGGTGAGGGCAATAAAATGTGCCCCCTGTTGTGTAATCTCCAGGTCCAGATTACACTTGATCTAATCATCCAGATGTATGTTTACAGCGTCTGAATGATCCGGAGCAAGGTGTCTGTGCCCCTTGAACAATGTCACTACAGCGTTAGAATTAACCAGTTTACCTTACAGCTTCCCCCCACTGCTGTGGAAAGGTTGGGAATTTTTTCTAGGAACTAATTCCTCGAGGACAGTATTTAGGTGTTAGGGGATGGGGAAATACTGGAGATTTTATTATCAGCTGTCCCCGCATGACCGTGGGAGGGCTGGGGTTTTGACAACTCAAAAGTAAATATCTCGGCCCATCCCCGGGCAGGGGGTGGATGCAACTGACTGGTGCATCATTATTTCACGACTGGTCTTCAAAGTTCAAGTATTATTTATGGGTTGTCTGGAATTTTTTTTAAGAATAATGTGTAATTCATGTAAACAAGTTTTGATAATGTAGCAGTTCAAAATTTATACGTTTACTTTTCAATTAGCTTAACGTGCAGGAAAAGGCATGATTTTAAATCAAAAAGTGAAAAATTAAGTTCGTATAACGTACACCGGATATTGCTAGCAAGATGAGTAATATTACCAATGTTCGCGACATTCTAGTGTTGACAAGGGTAAGTTGAGAGACAATTTTTAGATTTTCTGAGTGTGTTTAATGTACATTTTATACAAAACTGTCTCCTCCATAAATTTTCCTAGCATGTGCAACCGGTAAATTGCCTGGACTTTCTTAAAAGGGTGATTAAAAGACCGAACTCGCATCGTTTCTCACGCAGAAAGTAAGCTCGATCTGTCGAAATTAGATGTTTTAGTTTATATTTTTAGTTAAAATAATCAACTTGAATCGATGGAATTGTCATTCCTGTTACAAAGATTATATTGCAAATGTAGTATCCGAAACTAATCGAAAATGAGGGTGCATTGCGAGAACAAATACAAGTGTTAGTGTACAGAGTATTGCTATATGGTTGCTCACTGGTGTACGGAGTATTGCTGTTTCGTGTACGGAGTATTGCTTATAAGTGCAGTGACTATTTGTCACTCAAATTGAATAAATGCAAGGTATAATCAGTGTTATTTTGTAAAAATAATTTTATACTGAATAAATCTGTACCTATTTAGACTGGATTACATGGACTACATGAAGCAATTAATGTAACAAGCTTATCCTAGCTCCAAGCCCCCCCCCCCCGAATTTTATGGGAAACTTCTATTAGTTACTGTGTTTCACATACAGTAAAGGTTCATAACTGGGCAATCGCATTAGACAAACACAAAACAACTACAATGTCCACTAGTTTGAATCAGCAACGTTGAATGTAAATCATAACAAAGGAACCACATTGCAGCATCAGAAATAGTTGAGAGATTAACATATAAACCTTGGTGTGTATATATGGATGTGAAAGCCCTTATTTGCCATTTTACCATAAGCATGACTCTCAAAGAATTGCATATATCCAAGCTAAATATCACATTTGCACTACTCACAAGAACACCGTATGCATAAAATTCAGCCTGACGGATTGAACTATTTTAACAAACATAAGCATTTAAGAATATTCTTAGTATATCATATAACCTATAAGACACGACCTTATTGGTTTGCCGACGTAATAATACGATAAAACTGTCCATTTATATACTTTATGTACTCATTTTATTAAGCAATACTCTGTACACCAAACAGCAATACTCTGTACACACCCGTGTATCTGTTTTGGGGTGTATCTAACTTGTTTTTCGAACAATATTTATGAAATTTGGTCACAACATTTTGGAGTTCAATATAAACAAAATGGCCAGTTAAAAAATTCTACAATTTGGTAATAAGCTTGTACAGTACTGCTGTCAACATTTGCGAGTGAGTAACGGCATAATACTTGATCATTTTAACCTTTCTATGACCATTTGATATACGATAGTGTTCTATAAAGTTACCAAAATGCCCGAAGAAGTTAAACCTCAATTGGGATATGCATTAGAAGTCAGTAATTAGGAAAATATTGCGTCTAAACTCACCCTGGTCTCCATTTCATGTCCTTAAAATTGATAATATTACTCACTTTAATAGGGGATTAAATAGCCAGCGAAGCTGGATATTGTAAATACCCATACCAATAATGTCCACGTGCGTATCTTCGTCGAGTCTCTGCAGGTACTAATGCTTTCAGAAAAAGTTATTTCCGGTCAAAAATTTCAGGCAGTTTTCCGAGGTGAATGGTCCTTTGAAAATAAAAAAATAGTAATCTGTCCCCTATCATTTTCTTTCGAATTAAAACCATCTTTAAAAATATTCAATGAATAAAACAAACTATTTAAAAACAAAACAAAGGGAAATAAGAAATACGTTACTGTACTGGATACACGGCGCCAATACAAGACGTGATGACATGACGTCACAAATAACAGGAATTGACGTCATACCAAAAGTACGCCAAATAGACTCATGACGTTACGTTGCAATGTATAACAAATCAGTATAATATAGGTAAAACTCCAGGTTAGGGATGCCTACACTTATTCCAAACATAAACCACAGATACATAGCGAATCTGAAATTTTGAATAATTATTATTTCTGGTCTTAAATTTAAAGAGGAAAAGTGATCAGTTGCTGATCAATAACTATCTTTGTATATTTTATAACATCTAAATTCAGCTCATATTTAGTCAGTTTCTATCTGAAACATAACTTAGCAGATATCCAATGTGTATTTAATCCCTTATTTAGGCAGTGCCTTAGTTCATATTAGCAATATCCGGTGTACGTTATACCGCAGTGATACAGTTACCTGTGCTTTAAATATGGTAAAACAATATTTTTCAACTTCAGTTTGGTCAACATGGCAAGTTCCGATTTTCATGGAAATAGGCCCACAAGACCGGTGTAGATTTCAAATACGCATTAGTCTTGTAAGGTCGTAAGTGGCAGTTACGATCTTCGCATTCTAATTATGGTTACTCGCAAGGCAGATTCAATTAATTAAATGTCCAAAATGGGTTTCCGTAGTGGCGAATAAGAAATCGTCGACAAGCTCAATGTTTTTGCTATTGATCGCACGTGCAGTTTATACTAATTTATTTAAGGTCGATTGTGAAACAAGTTTTCCAACTTATATTTATCACTCTCGACACCTCATTCCTGGTATTATCCAATCTTATACGAGGGTATGAGATCGATATTGATAACACGTGTTAAGTTAATATGCCGTCACCATGGTGGGTAAAATCTGAAAATATGTCATGAGGAACATGCATACCTCTTAATTATGCACAAGTTAAAGGTTAAATTTCATCAATTCCCCTGGTTAGATTTTTGTAGACTATTTATCTAATCACAAGCTCGTATTTTTATACTTGATCATCGAAAAATATCCCTTTGCAATTAGTTTGGACTTTTAAAAATCGTAGAATGGCTGGACAACACGGTACTGTACGTAATGGTAGCTAGAGATATAATTACAGCCAGCGGTAGATCTGCATGCTTTTAAAATTCTCAAGATTATATCTAATCATTCAAAACTATGAAAAATCTTGATTTTAATAGTAATTTAATACATATCACGAATAGAATCTCGATGTAGATCTACAATGTACATTCGATAGCCTACAAAAAAAACATTGTAACACATACTGTAGTGCTGACTCCAGTCCATGCTCGTTTGAATAAAACCAAAGTTTAGAATATGTATTAAAATCCCAATTGTTTTTACAATTATGGAATAAATAGGCAAATAAATTGTGTGAGTGAAGATTTAATAATATAACGACTTTTACAAATTGAATTATACAATTTATATTTTATTTTTGCATTCATCAATTTGAAAATTCGAAACTACGGCTGCAATTAGTAGATGAATGGAAAAAGGGAATCTGTCAATATATTTAATGAAACAAGTGTTTTATTTCTTTTCTCTGAGTGGTTAATGTGTACCACTTAGGAGTTGCTCATGTCCAGGGGTAAAGTTCGGACGGCCGGTGACCAGTGTGCCGATTGTGGGGCTTCGGGTAAGTAATTTTACACCCTCAGTTTTCAGGATTAGGATGTTGGTTATGGCTTTCGTGAGTCAGTCAGTGTTATAAGAATCAAGTGTAGTACCTTATAAACAATGCCGCGTCGTTGAGTCTTTAATGTATCGTTGTTTTACTAGTATGTATTGGGATTTTATGTTAGTGTGGGTTGTCAATCAATGGAGATCAAGGCAATCCTGTCATGTTTTCAATGACAATACACTGCTAATGTAAACAAAGCATCCCCTATTTTCCTGCTTCCTACTATGATTGTTTACACATTTTATTTTCAACCAAGTCTTCTTGTTAGATTCAACTTTATAGGTGAATCATACGAAGAAAATGAACAATTTATTTGTTAGCTATATATATATCAGCACTGTAACACATTAGTTTATACATTTTTAGGTCGATTGTGAATATTTAAATTTTGTAACTAATTTCTTCACATGTCTGCATCCGTAGCTCAGTGGTTAGTGGCTTGCCATTGAACCAGTATGAGGCACTCATATATGCGCCCGCCATATTACAGAATAAAGGTGAAGGCATTCATGGCCCTTAAGCCCTGTTTTCATGAAGCGTAAAACAGGCTAATAAATTATAAAGGCATCCCCGTTTCCATGAAGCAGAAAAACCAATGCGTTTTTGGCACATATTTAATCTGCACGTAATAAGCCCCGAAAAAATATAATTTGCTTCAGTCTATATTGCATGTAGTCGTTTCCATTGGCGCGTTTTCGTCGCGTAAAATATTTCTGGTTACTTCGGGTAGGGAATTTTTTGCAAGGATGCGCGTAAAATGATAATTTATATATAAATTGATCTGATCTCCTCAATTTTATAGTGTTTGATCGACGCCACTCATTTAAAATTACCCGAATTCAGGTCTCCAGGATTAAGAGAAGCTGTTAGAAGAATCCCTGTCTTTTTGGGAATAACAGGAAGTTTGTCTTTTATAAATTTATATCAATTATTAATTTATTATGGTATTAACATTATACATATTCCTTGCATGAAACGTTAATTCTAAGCTAAAACAGCATTTACAACTACTGCTGAACAGTATTTAAAAAGATAGAGACTCTTCATTCATTGACATAAAAAAGAAAATAGGGGAATGCTCAGAGATTTCCCCAGGGCATTTTAATGTCTGGGCCCAGTGCACTTGGATTCCAAAATCCAGTTTGCCAGTGCGCTTACAATTTGAATTGCGCTTAAAGTTGCGCTTAAAAAATCATAAAACCTCCTTAATTTGCACTATTTCATAATTTTCAGCCCCCAAATTGATTTTTTTTCAAAATATGGGACGGGACACCCCTCCTGTTCCCGTCCCTATTGCGCTTAGAAAAAATTCTGGGGAAATCCCTGATGCTTATTCATTTAGGAGGGGAACAAAAATGTTCTAATGAGGGCCCTGGCTATGCTCCATTCCTCATTCCTGACCTTATCAATGGCCACAAGGATATGAGAGAAGTTTTATTTATCCTTGCAACCGGATAGTCCATATGGGCCAGCCCCCCCCACCCCCTGAAGAGTTAAGTCATTTTAGGTTTGGGGGATAGTGCAGATACAGGAGGTGTACTCATTCAAGAGACACCCCTGGTTCTTTTACATACCAGGCATATAGCACCTTTTCATGGGACCTAGGTTTAAAGACTTTTAGTAATTTAGTTGGTCAGCCCGTATTTCGAACCCACAACCCTAAGATCAGAAGTCAAGTGCTCTATGACTAAGCTAAGTGGGCTGACTAGGCTAAGTTGTCGGCTTTATGCCATTATATGTTGTACAAATAGTGTAATTGCCTTTGAAATACTTGCTGGATGTGATATAGATCTATAGGTTTGATATGTATACAGTGCACACTAGGAGTGTTAATGGTACGCTTACCTCATAATATGATACATACTGTTATTTTTTATGACGGTTCGGTATATTTTGGTATGAAACAATTTTCTCTAACATGCTAGTATGTCTAACATTACTTAATGTAATTTTATGAAATTATTTTTGAAAAAAATTACAGCCCAAAATTATTTTGAAAAAGCCCTTTAAAACTCTTCATAATCATTGCCCTTTAAAACCCCAAAACCCAAGTTGGGTAGGTTTTTAAACAAAAACAGGGCTTTATGCCAACCCTGGATATTGCATGTTTGGCTTTCGAAAATTAATATATTCATAGCAAGAACCTTGTAATAACAGTAATATATTCATGCATAGGCCTAAAGGTCAAGATCAAGTCAAATTCTCTAATCTACTGTTAACCGCAGCACAGATATAATTTTCATAATTTTCTGAAATTTACGCTATAAAGCACTAAAAGTTTCTCTACTAGAACATGAGTTTTGTATCAATATTCTATGAATTTTCTGGGTGAAAATGCATCTAGGTTTATAGAAACACATCTTTTGATATCAACAGTTTCATGCCCTGTTTCCTTTACAAACTCAGGTTTTAATTAAGATACAGTTATAAATAGTAGTTTCGTGTTTAGCATCAGATAAGCTGTCTCACTTTTATCTACAAATAATTACTAAATCAATTGAATTTCACATGAAAGTTATTTTATATTTAATTTTTTTTAACATTATTTCATATCCATATCCAATCTCTATACAAAAATCATTTCATTTCAACGGGATAAATTTCGGTTTTGGTGTAAATGACCATTTCGTGAAGATATTTCAAGGATAACTTATCCTCTAAGTCATATACCATAATGTAAATCATTAATATTCATGGGGATTTAATTTCGTAGTTCAGATCATCCATGAAATCAAGTTAAATTAAATCACCCATAAATAATAATGATTTTACAGTATATCGGTATATCCTGTATTTTAAGTTTACTGTGAAGAATTGTTTATGCTTAATATTGCATCTTGTCAAGGATTACTTGGAGTGCTTTCATCCAAAAACAGGACCTAGAAGTTTTTGTTCTTCCATGCTATTGAATGTGTGGTTATGTCTGAAAATTTAAAGAAGAATGGGAAAATTGTACTGAAACTGAAATCAGGCGACCCTAGATTAGAAACAATTGAACAAGGGCGTTTAAAAACAGTTGAATAATGGTCCCAAACTTAAGCAGCAGGGAACCAGTCTAAAACATCTGAATAAGGGGAACTAGAATTAAACAGCTTGATAATGGGAAAACAGACTGAAACATCTGAATAAGGGAACCAGCCTAAAACATCTGATTAAGGAAACTAGTCTATAAAGCATCTGAATAATGGAACCAAAGTTAAAAAAACAGCTGAATGAAGGAAACTTGACTATAAAAGCTGTTAAATAAAGGGAACAAGATGAAAATCAGCTGAATAAAGGAAACAGCGTTAAAAACTGCTGAAAAAGGGGAACTAAACTAAAAACAGCTGAATAAGGGAACCAAACAGGAAATTGCTACGGTAGATGCAGCTAGATGCCCATCATGATATTCAATAGATAGTACTGTAACATTACTGTCAGTTGTATAAATCTCCTGTAGGAAGCATCTCTTTGTCTGTGTGGAGTATGTATAGTATGTGTAATAGCTTCATTAGGCCTCAATCATATCCCTCATACTTCCTTTGTGTATCTCCCTACTTGCTGAAATCATAATCATAAACATAGGCTACGACCAGCAATAAAACGTTCACAGTAATTTAGCATTTGAAACACTGAGCTCGGTGAGCTGACTAGAACAAGTAAACTATGTTGTGCTATCTGTATAGTGATTTGTTTAACGAGGTTCCCTGACCTTGCTTAAACTCTTGGTTTCTTGTTTTCTAATTAATTCAATTACTTTTGATAAATTAGGCAAAAATGCAAGAGATTTATATACAAACATACCCCCAGTTCTCTCCACTTCCTAAGTGGTTGGTTTATTAATACTGTGTAAAAATTTAACCACAATTGTTTATGGTTTTTGTGGCTTTTATGTGGAGATTATAGGATTAAATGCATCTTGTTGATTTGTTTGGGTACTAGTGTTCGTATACTTGAATAAATTAGAGTCTCACATGATAAGAAGCTGTTGTAAATTCACATTTCCTGTGTAAAAGATTAGTCAATCTTTTCCCTCCACATCACAACTCTAAGGTACCTTGAGTAATAAATGAGTCAAACAGATTTCTTGGTGAGTGTTTGTCAGAAAGGCTAGGCAGAAAATGCTTGTGTTCTCTCATAATTAATGTGTTTTTGGAAATGAAATGAAAAATAGTTCTTTACATAATGCGTTTAAATAACTAATTACTCATACATGTGGAAATATTAAAAAATGCACTTATCAATCGTCATGATGTTTTAACGGTAAACCCAGAAAATTAAGTAGCTAGTTGTCATGTGTATCATTCTTTTTGTAAAAAAAAAAATTGTCTATTTTCCTGGTCAATTAATAATTAATAAAACAATCACGATAGTCATATACAAGTTGTAACCGGTGGATGGAATTCTAGGACAGTCAGCATGTCTAATTATTGATTTTAGTATTAACAAGTTCGATTAAATTTGCTCTTCCACAAACTACTGAAAACGACTCCACATGTGGAGGATTATACCAATAGTGGATGTTTTGGATGATTTTAGAACTGTTACATAATTCATACCCACAGGACCCAGTATTCAAACCCAGATGGCTTGCGTGCCATAACAAGCATTAGTGTTCTATCCTCTGCGTGAACCCATGGCATGTAAGGAAAAATTGAGCGCCAACTATTTCAGGTTGTTAGCCTAAAGGCTGTACGTTGTGCAATTAGCTACTTTACCTTGTTGGATGATTTCCTCACTCTGTATGTTTTAATCTTATCATTTAATCATGATCAGACCATTTCTGTTTATTATCAGGTATTTATTCTACAGGTGGAATACATCCTCTTAGGAGATATCACTGGCTTAGAATGAGAAGGTTGTAACTACTACTTACGACCTTATAATACTGAAACATAGTTGAAATCTGCATCACAGTACGCTTCTTATGAGCCTATTTTCATGAAAATTGGAACTTGTCATGTTGACTAAAATGAAGTTTTAAAAGCTCATTTTTCCATAGGTAAAGAGCAAATTTCTGACAGTTTTTATCTTTTTTTCTCAATCTATTGATTGTGTACTTACAACCTTCTCGTTCTAATTAAGCCAGAGATATGACTTAATTTTATATATGTTAGTTGCTAAATGAAGTGATGTTTGCTGCCAAAAATGTTTTCATGTTTTCTGATGTTGAGTAATTGATACAGAAAGAACAACAACTACTACTGCAACAACAACAACATCATTAAACATGTTGTAGATCTATGTGAATAGTTTACACAATATTGGTGAATTTTATGATTGATTTCACTTTTAATGTTAAAGGACTATGCCATGATATTTTGCTTGTTTAACTTCAAAAACGCAAACTTACATTTATTTACAATTCATTCTGATCCATAAGAATGCCCTGCTAAATCTTGTTATTCCTTTCATTTTTGATGAGGGAGGCTTTTTGGTCCATTTCTGATGAGGGGTATGTTGGTCAGGTTTTAGACTAGATGATGACTGCGTAATAGCACTTACATCTAGGATCCTCGAACTTCCTGATAGTTAATCAGCCTCAGTTGATGACCTATGTAGATTCTGTGATCAGTAGTTCAAAGGTCAAGGTCACTGACCTTATAATGAATGACTAGGCAAAGTAGTTTCTGCTCTATTGAAAGGTATGTGAGGTTTGAAGCAATAGAACACCCTTAGAATCAGTTCTAGGGATGGGAGTATCCCTTTAATATCGTACAATGTGCAATGGAAAATTAATGCAAATTTGAAATTTTCTCAAAATTTGTATTGAAACTTCAGAATTTATAAATATTTCAATACATTTAGCTATCTATAAGCACTTGATTTGATCAAGATTGTATGATATATTTCGTCCAAGACTTGCTGATCTACATATCCCAGGCATATTTTGTTTCCTTGACTTTTCCAAATTTCCCATTAGTGTTGGCTGAATTGCTGTGTGAGTAATGCTTACAATTTGCTTGCATATTTTCACTGTAGCAAAAAATCATCAACATTGCGGTACATATACGACTGGCATTAGCCATGCTTCCCTGTTTTTCTAGCAATTTAATGCGTTATTATATCCCTAACTCATTCTTTGCCAGAAGTCTACTATGTTACAATTTTAACTTTCTCTGACATCCAGCTTTGTTCGGACAATGCTTCCCTGTGTTTCTAACAATTAAATGCTATTCTTGGACACCAACCGAAAAATTCCAACTTTCTTCAGACAATTTGACCCTTTGGCCATTGCCATGCTTGCAGCTTCCATTTTGGTGAGGGTATAATTACAGAACAATACAATAACATCACGATGATCTCCCCCCCTTCCTTCCTTCTGGTGTTGTGATCATTGTACTGTTATATTTGATTACCATGATTGTATGGCTGATATATAATCTGCCATCAGTAATGTGCAATAATTTCCCTTCCTTTCAACCTTGCAATTAGCCTGATTTAGTGTCCTCGATGTATGATTGTTTGCTATAAAAATCATCTGCAGCTAGCCATCAATAGGTATATATTGATGGTTTGAATGAGAAGGTCGTAAGTACGGTACAGAATCAATATTTTGAGAAAACATTTAGAAAGAACTGTCTGAAAACTACTCTTCACTTTATAAATGGAAAAAACAATTTTTGTCAACATCATTACATACCATTTTTAGCTCACCTGACCACAAAGTGGTCATGGTGAGGTTTTGTCATACCGAGATGTCCGTCGTGCGTCGTGCGTCCGTCAACAATTTCTTCAAACGACTTCTCCTCCTAAACCGCTTGGCCAAATTTGATAAAACTTAATAGGAATGTTCCTTAGGTGGACCTCTACCAAAGTTGTTAAAAAAATTCCAGTCCGTCGCATAACTAGGCTAAAAATAGATTTTCAAAAAGGAAACTTCATAAATCTTCTTCTCTGAAACCGTAAGGCCTAGAGCTATCATATTTGGTATGTAGCATCACCTTGGGGTCCTCTACTAAGATTGTTCAAATTATGTCCCTGGGGTCAAAATTGGCCCCGCCCCGGGGGCCCTTAGTTTTACATAGAGTTATATGGGGAAAACCTTAAAAAATCTTCTTCTCCGAAACAGCTTGGTCCAGGGCTTTCATATTTGGTATATAGAATCAGCTAGAGGTTCTCTACAAAGATTGTTAAAATTATTCCCCTCAGGTCAAAATTGGCCCCGCCCTGGGGGGTCACCATTTTACATAGACTTCTATTATTAGGGAAAACATATAAAAATCTTCTTGTCTAAAACAACAATGCCTAGAGCTTAGATCTAATGGTCCCCTACCAAGATTGTTCAAATTATGCCCCTGGGGTCAAAATTGGCCCCGCCCAGGGGGTCACCAGTTTTACATTGACTTATACAGGGAAAACATATTAAAATCTTCTTGTCAAAAACTGCAATGCCTAGAACTTTGATATTTGGTATGTAGCATCATCTAGTGGTCCCCGAACAATATTGGGCAAATTATGCCCCTGGGGTCAAAATTGGCACCGCCCCGGGGGTCACCAGTTTTACATAGACTTATAGGGAAAACATATAAAAAATCTTCTTGTCAAAAACTACTTTGATATTTGGTATGAAGCATCATCTAGTGGTCCCCTACCAAGATTGTTCAAATCATGCCCCTGGGGTCAAAATTTGGCCCCGCCCTGGGTCACCGTTTTACATAGACTTATGTAGGGAAAACATATAAAAATCTTCTTATCTAAAACTACCCTGCATAGAGCTTTGATATTTGGTAAGTAGCATCATTTAGTGGTCCTCTACCAAGAATTTTCAAATTATGCCCCTGGGGTCAAAATTGGGGGGTCACCGTTTTAAATAGCCTTATATAGGGAAAACTTGTGGTTTTCTACCAAGATGTTCAAGTTATTCCCTTGGGTAAAAACTGTATATAAACATGTATAATCAGGTGAGCGATATTGGGCCATCATGGCCCTCTTGTTTATGAAAATAGGCTCATAAGAAGTGCATTGTAATTCCAAATATGTATGAGCCTTATAAGGTCGTAGGTAATTCATCCCTTTCATTCTAGCATAATCAGCAATATAAACTGAGCCTGACTTTATGAGTGCTCAAATCTGTACATCCCATGGTATGGTAACTGGGAAATTTCAGATATGTGATGTGTTGTACCTTCCAGTAGATGCTGAATCTTATGATTTATTTGATGAGTTTACCAGATTTTAACTACATACTTAGTGAAATGGACAGAACAAATTGACCCTTCAGCCAGAATTTAATTTCAATGGGACAAAATTTCGTGGTTTTGGTAAAAATGACCATTCGATGGGACATGAATTCGTGGATTTTGCATTTCAGGTAATAAATACAAGGGTAAATTATTGTTCGATGGAATTTGATTACATGGTTGAATATGAACCACGAAATCCTAGAAATTTAATCCCCCACGAAAATAAATGATTTTACAGTATATTAAGTGCATGGCATGTCAAGTTCCCTGGCAGATATCTGCTAGATCAAGAAACAGCTGGTAGATGTCAGTATTATCAGAATGAGGAGTTGTCATCATTTTAGGAATACCAGTATAAGGGGTACATTCTAGGGTCAAAATGATGATCCCCTCTCCTCCTCCATTCGAAATTTGGAATAAACCTGAAAAAATCAAAAGTTGCCTTTTATGTAAGGAAAATATCCCCTCCCCGGATTTTTTTTTGTATTTGCAATATAGAAACTAACAAAGGTCTAACAAATTGTGTTACTGTGTATTCAACTCTGTATGAAATTATATTCAATTAATGTATCAGAAACACCACTTTAGACCTCAGACAATTTTTTTCTGACCTGAAATAATGAGTCAAATCGCTATATATAAGTGGGCGAGTGGGTCTCACAGTCTATGCTGAAACATACCGTAATGATATCCCTCTACTTCTCTAGGTTGTATTATGTATAACCGTATAATTGGTTGCTGTGTGTTTGATAGAGCTACATAGTTCATAGAACACCTTTTTCCCCCAGCTGAATGGGAAAATACTTACAAACTACAAACACCAGACTCCGCATGTTATTAGATAAGGGAGACTGATAAGCCCCATTGGCTGGTTACCATGGTAACCATAACACCCACTGATGTTTATATGTATACAGGTTTTAAAGGTGTACTCCGTGATTTATATGTTGAAAGCTGGCGCTCAGTTGTTGGAAATTAAGTTTAATTGAAGTTTTTATCTCTTTTACTGGTGCCAACTGCAAAACTCTGCAGAATGTTTTAATTTATAACTGTGCAGATGAGACGCTAAGGCATAAGATAAAATAGTGTTTGTTTCTCCTTCCACTGCCTACCCCCAAAAAACCGGCCCTACGTACCCAGAAAATTTAATACCCAAATGGGAGTTGCAGACACACTGCTGATAAGCCGAAGTAGAAAATAAGAGGTATACAAGTTCAAGTAGTGTGTAAAAATTTGGGGATGAAACTTTGATTTTTGTATTAATAAAGACTTGTGTCCTACTAACAAATTTGTGGGGACATAAATGGAAAGTAAGATTATCAGGATTTAAGGTTTTCCCTGACCTTACATTTATTACTTTTCATCATTTGCATGTCTTACCAATTACCTGCTTGAGTCAAAGAATGGCAAACAAAGAATATGTTAACAAAAGCCTAATGCTGAAACACTTAAATGCTGTTCAGGCCTTCCCATTCTAAATCTGCTTGAGTGAGGGAATAGCAAACAAAGAATATTTTAAGTTCAGCCTCATGCTGTAACACTGAAACACTTAGAAATGTTGTTCAGGAAATTAATAATCGTGACATTTCTACCAGTCTGATGATGACAGGCAATTATGCCATAAAGCAGGCTGCAGTATGGGCGGGCATTGGTTCTGACATGTCGAGAATGCTGAAATGCAAAGCTTGTGTATTTATTTCCCAATATTGGGTCTCTTAAACCCTGATCTTATTGAATAATGCTCCTATACTTACAGGGTTACTGACTTACTGTGAAATCATTTTATTTCAATGGGACAAACTTTTCATGGTTTTGGCTAAAAGTGCCATTTTGTCACGGTTGGGACGTAATTTCAAGGATATTCTGATCCGCTTAGTCATACAGTGCTGTCGGGTAATTCTGCGCACCTAACGGTTATTGGCTTTCTACATTTGAGTTTATTTTATTTTTAGGATAAATTATGGTGCTATTTTGATAGAAACAATCTTCATTGACAAATTTAAACAATTCAAAACATCGTACCTTCGCTAAACTAACTCAAATGTCGTCACAAAACAAGATGACTGCCGGTTTTCATGACGTAATTTTTTTCGGCTAATACTGCGCAGGTGGAATTGTTTTTTTTGTGTAGTCTGTTTCAAAGATTTGTTACACAAGAAATTTATCACAGTATCTAAAAAATAGGTCATTAAGACAATGTTGACAAAAAAGGAAAAGACATCATCCATTACAAAAGTGCTTTTATTCGATTTATGTGTCCCGTGGTATGCCAAATTAACGAAAATCGCCGTTGACACTCATTTTGGTCAATTTTTCGTAGAAATACTTGTCCGATTTCGTTGATTTGATTATAAAACTTTTCATAAATAACACACATCTACAAAAACACTGAAGGGCCGAAGGAAAACGACCCAGCAAAGCCTGTAAGAAATAGAAAGTTAAGGTGCGCAGAATTACCCGATGCGCAGAATTACCCGAAACGACTGTATACTATAGAAATTATTTTTGATGAAACCCAAGAAACCCACGAAATTTAATCCCCAGCGAATATTATTGATTTTACAGTATGTACAATTGTATGTGAGTTAATTATACTGGATCGTCTTTACTGAATTCAATTTATTTTCATATGTATGTCTGTATGTCTTTACTGGCTCGTAGTACTTAGATTGCCCATATGCCTGCCTTGCTAGGTACTTTCAGCGGAAAAGGGAGATATTAAATTTAGAAGAAGTAGTGACAATCTTTCAGTGACTATTGTAAAAAAAATCCATAATAACATTGATAATACCGGTACTGTAAAATCATTCATTTTCGTGGGGGATTAATTTTGTGGATTTTGTTGTCCAATTTATCCACTGTGAAATTTAATCCCATTAAACATTAACTTTGGCTTTTGTATTTATTTCCTGAAATGCAAAATACACAAATTTACGTCCCATTTAAATGGTCTTTTTTACCAAAACCACTAAATTTTGTCCTCGTGAAATTAAATGACTTTATAGTATATGATACAAAGTCACCTGTGTATGTATCTCTTCATTTTGATTCCCAAAGATAGAGCTTCACAAATGTCTTGTAAAATATCTTGTCTGAGAAAGAGAATGGTCACTGGGGAGATTTCAGGGATATAATTCTGGAATAAAATTCACTCAAAATGGGATTTCTGATTTAATTTGCAATGATTTCAAACCTATGTCTGACTGTGTCTGATATATGATTAATGGCTCTAAAACATATGTTTAAGATTCTTGTGTGAAACTTATACTTTATATACAGGTGTAAGAATAATTCTACGTAAACGTTTTTAGCTCACCTGTCACAAAGTGACAAGGTGAGCTTTTGTGATCACTCTTCGTCCGTCGTCAGTCCGCACACACGAAAGCTACCTTAGGTGGTCGGAGGTGTGGCCTAACACAATAGAAATCTATTCAATTTATTCCGTGACCACTTAATTCTTTTGTCCTTTAAGTAGTCGTTCCTTTGGTCTTAAACAATAGAATGACCACCTAAGGTAGCGATCGTGGGGGCGTCCGTCCGTCGTCAGTCCGTCCGTCCGTCAACAATTGGCTTGTGTTCACTCTAGAGGCAACAGTTTTGATGCAATCTTTATGAAACTTGGTCAGAATGTTGTTCTCTATTAAATCTAGACCAAGTTCGAAACTGGATCAGGTGGGGTCAAAAACTAGGTCACTAGGTCAAATCTTAGAAAAACCTTGTGTTCACTCCAGAGGTCACCGTTTTGATCCAATCTTCATGAAACCTGGTCAGAATGTTGTTCTCTATAAACTCTAGACCAAATTCGAAACTGGGTCAGGTGGGGTCAAAAACTAGGTCACTAGGTCAAGTATTAGAAAAAGCTTGTGTTCATTCAAGAGGTCACCGTTTTGATCCAATCTTCATGAAACTTGGTCAGAATGTTGTTCTTCATAAGATCTAGGCCAAGTTCGAAATTGGGTCATGTGGGTTCAAAAACTAGGTCACTAGGTAAAATCTTAGAAAAATATTGTGCTCACTCTACAGACCCCTCTTTAAAAACTGTTTTGATCCAAACTTCATGAAATATGGTCAGAATGTCAGAATGTTGTACTGATACCTAGACAAATGTGCAACAGGTGAGCGACCTAGGGCCCTTTGGGCCCTCTTGTAACTTTATTCACAGGGTGGACATACCACATACATGCCTATGCCATTTTGGCTATGTCTGCAAGTAAAAATATGTAACAAACAGTTAGGATGTATCAAAATGTGTGATAATTGCTGTTCTTCAAATAACTAACAAAGTTCTGCACCATGTGAGCACAAGCTTGAGAACATTTACCTAGAAATTTCAAGATATAATCAAAGCGCTGATTATAGCACTGAAAGAACAGGGTTTGTTCCTGTGGTCAGACAATTATATTTCCAGTCACAAGGCCTGTGACTAACACGATCATTATAGTTCCAGTCAAAAAGCCTATGGCTAACACGATAATTATATTTCCAGTCACAAAGTCTGTGACTTGCGCATCCTGTTAAAAAATAAAGCACTGGTGCAGATGGATATCCAAATTGCAAGCCCTACAGGGTCTCTATGCTGCCAGTCCCCACATTTAAACCATTTTTAGCTCACCTGTCACATAGTGACAAGGTGAGCTTTTGTGATCACTCTTCGTCCGTCGTCTGTCCGTCGTCCGTCAACAATTGGCTTGTGTACTCTCTAGAGGCAACAATTTTGATCCAATCATTATGAGACTTGGTCAGAATGTTGTTCTCCATGAAATCTAGGCCAAGTTCGAAACTGGGTCATGTGGGGTCAAAAACTAGGTCACTAGGTCAAATCTTAGAAAATCCTTGTGTTCACTCTAAATTTCACCAAAGTGATCCAATCTTCATGAAACATGGTCAGAATGTTGTTCTTCATGAAATCTAGGCCAAGTTCGAAACTGGGTCACGTAGGGTCAAAAACTAGGTGTCACTAGGTCAAATCTTAGAAAAAGCTTGTGTACACTCCAGATGTCACGGTTTTGATCGAATCTTCATGAAACTTGTTCAGAATGTTGTTCTGCATGAAATCTAGGCCAAGTTTGAAACTGGGTCATGTGGGGTCAAAAACTAGGTCACTAGGTCAAATCTTAGAAAAACCTTGTGTACACTCGATCAATAGGTCGCCATTTGATCCAATCTTAATGAAATATGGTTAAAATGTAAGTTGTATTGGAACCTAGACCAATGTGCAACAGGTGAGCAACCTAGGGCCCCTTAGGCTCTTTTGTTTATGAACCTGTCAAACCAGGAACCTTGGTTTGGCTGGGAAATTATCTTATGTTGTACCAACTGACAGAACCAGCCTCTTGAGTTAAATTAACATTTGGTTATAAGCAATTAAATTATAATTGTATCTTTTGTATATTTCAGAACCAAGCTGGGCATCCATCAATCGTGGAGTGTTGATATGCGATGAATGCTGTAGTGTACATAGAAGTCTGGGACGTCATATTTCCCAAGTCAAATCCTTGAAAAAAGGACAATGGTGTCCAACACAACTAGCTGTAAGTACTTCAAAATGTGCGATATTTCCATGGCAATCAATTTACATAGGGTTGGCATATCAGGAGTCTTACAATTCCGGATTAATCTGGAAATTTGGATTGTCAGCTTAAGAAAGAATAATTTGTTCTGCAACAAAATAGAAGTTATATGATAAAAATATTCAAAGAATTGACAAAGGTATGATCATTTGAATTTAAACAATATTAAATGTTTGAACCCTATTTAAGGTGTAGGGATGTTTGCAAATGGCACCCAGATCAGACTTGCGACTAGTTTTCAGTATTGGACATTATGCCTCAGTAGAACCTCTGCATATACGCATTGGGTTGGCATATTTGCCCTAAGGGTTGCATATTGTTATCAGGGGTCTTACAGTCACAATATAATCCAGAATACCGGATTTGCTGCAATATTATAACAAATGAACTTTTCTGTAAAAACTCAAAGTTATTTAATGAAAAAACTCAAAGAATTGAGAAAGTAATGGTCATTTGAAATTTCACAAAGTGAATAATTACAATAAAACAATGTTTGAACTTAGTTTTGGTGTAGAGATGTGTGCTAATGACTATCAAAACTCGACTTTATTTTCACTCATTATTATATGCACCGGCATCTACTGAGGATGGAGGCATAAGAAATATTATAGTGATTATCATATATCCATTTGTTTGTCCGTCCGTTACAAAATGCTAGTCCATCAAGGCATTGCTTTCAAACTTGGCATACTTGTAATCTTAACCATCATAAACACATAACATTATTAAAGCCATGTAAATAGTAGGGGCATAAACCAAAGTGACACAGTTATTGCAGCAGCGCCTAGCCACACACGCAAGAGTCAAACATAGTACAAGACACCAACATCCCCAAAAAATGGATGCTTCAAGCGAGTCTTATATGCTCACTCTGCAATGAATGACACACTGTGGAAAACTATCAAACATTTCAACAGAATTATGGCCCTGAATGACTGAGCTGTTTTTATGGGCAATGCTTCCACTAGGGCTTAAGTGTTTACAGAACACAGTCTTGTCATTATTGGACATTATGTCTCAGTAAAACCCTTTTATTCATAATCATTGTCACATATCCATAGTTACTGCACATGACTACATTAACATGTAGTATAGGGTGATGGATCGAATGTGGGTACCGAAGATGCTGTAATTATGCACGGGCCTTATTCACCAACGTTGTAAGACTGAAACTCAGACTAAGACTTACAATTGACAAAATGTATAATCACTGCTATTTCTTTACAATTATATTTAACCATATGAATTTTTACCTGATTGATTATTGTTATTCATTGAACATGTATACCCATTTATATCAAAATATGTACATTTATAACAACTTGAGAGTGAATGGAACATTTGGCAATGAAAAGTCTATTTTTAGACTTTTTTGCAGTTTTGGTGAATAAGGTCCCAGTTCTTGATAGTAATATTTATACTTATTTTTACTTTAATTCTAGATGGTTCAACATTTAGCGAGTCATGGAGCAAACAATATATGGGAATACTCATTGTGGGATCCGTCACAGAAACATGGCCGCCGTAAACCCACATCACGTGATCAAGTCCAGTAAGTACACCATCCATGCCTACGCGATTATGTCTAAAAATCAGAGCAAATCTTAAGATTAGCATCTAATTGAATAAAGGACAAAGTTTTGATCATTTTGAATTGCAATCAAGTAGTTAACTATCAACATGCGGTGGCTGCAGGTGTTTGCCTTAATATATCACTCAGAAAGCAGGTCCCTATTAGGCTGAGAACTAAAAACATGTTCATCCAAAACTGTGCAGACCTAAGGGATCTATATTGCTTTAATATGACTACCACGTATTATGTGTAGTTACCTATTTTAGCATTGCTTGCTTCCTTATAATATAGATCTTAACTTTGTTGTTTTTGACTTAACAATCATGTCCTATTGTTAGGTGTTGATAAAATTGCCTTTAAGTTAGATGATAGCTTGTTTACAGTTTAGTCAAGGATATGGATGCTGTATTCGATGATTAATGTCACTCAAAGCAGGGCTTTCATTTGACTCTTGAACCTGCATTTTGACTACCCAATTTAACAAAAGTGCCTATTTTGACTCATGAAAATTTAAGCTGAAGAGTCAAATTTACTATACTTTATAAGTTATTATATAAATTTCTTGCAATATCTTGATGACTTTTGAAAATTGAGAGTCAGGAGTCATTTTGACTCTTCACTTTAGGAGGCTAGTGAAAGCCTGGTTAACTTGTCATTCATGTGTAATACTAGCAAAATAAGCCTTTAAGGAAAGCTTTGATATATCATTTATATAAATGGACATCAGAAGTATGACTTCCTTAGAGATGATTGTAGATGATTGTTATTGAAGTCATTCATAATTATATGTGTATGTATTACAGTTCTTAATCAACAGATTTGACAAAGTCAATTTTCCTCAACATGTAGAGAAGTTGCTGGTCCTTTATGGAAGAGTAAGTTTAACTTAGTACTGGTTAGAATACAGACCAGGAAAACTGGTGAGGTTAAACAGTCACCATAATATTATCACATATAGCTGTTTGAGAGAATTGTTGAGTAACTGAGCATAGCTTTCATTTGCTTTATTTCTACTGAAATATGGCAGGAATGTACACATACATATGTGCCTCCCTCCAGATTTGAATCCAGGTTGCCAGAGGGCAAGCACACTAACCACTGAGCTACAGAGACACAATTTGTAGAGGTGTTCATACAGGATGGCGAAGATTTGTACTTATTTCAATGCTGCTGCTTATGATTTTACCTACTGATATTTTGTCTTTGTTTTTTTCAGTCCTGTGAAAGCAGATTTCATTCGAGCAAAGTATCAATTCTTGTCATTCTTAAACAAAAGCAAAGATACAGATATAACATCATTAGATGACATCAGTCAGGTATGTGTAACTCTACTCGATTTATCCGGAATTCTGGAAATATCATTTTCAAAAGAGCAATGTCTTCTGACCAATTTAAAAGTTATTTGATGAAAATATCTGAAGAAATGGCAAAGTTATGGTAAATTCAATCTGCTCTGAAAAATTTCTTCAATAATAACTGAGATAAATATGAAAATAATTTTATTGAAGGCCTATTGTTTGGCAAAAATGTTAGGCCACATTCAATTTTCCGGATTTGAATTTGATCTTGTTGACAACCCTGGTAACTAATACAATGGCGCCCTGTCCTACAATTCCGGCTTAATCTTGAAATCCTAGTGTTTAACGCTCTCAACTATTGCTAATTACCTGGAGCACAGGACCCAATTGGAATTAAGTGCTTGAACTTTTATGGGTTATTCATGACAGAGATGTTAAGAAATAATAACACACAATTGTACAGTAACTGTTTTATCATGTTTTAGCAGAGTTGCATTCCTTGTTTGAAAATTTGGGTTTTGTGGGGTTTCAATTTTTCCTTGTTAATTATGCCCCCACACTTTTAAGTTTATTTATGAGTGATGGGCATATAGCAATATTGCTGTCCGTCCATCCGTATGTACGTCTGTAACGCAAATCTTGTCATGGATGGAATAAAAAATACTTCCTTCAGTTCTTCTTTCTGCTCATCCTTTTATTCATGTATATTGTTATATTTGCAGCAATTACATTCAAGTGTTCGAACAAATAATTTAGAAACAGTTTTGAGGCTTATTTCTAAAGGTGCTGATCCAAACTACTATCACCCTGTGAGTATATTTCTTATACAAAGAATATTATTGATTATATTCATTATGCCCCCCCCCCCCATCTTTGATCGTGGGTATATTGCTTTGCTCATGTCAGTCGGTATTTCTGTAGGTCAGTCAGTAGTCCAAATGCTTTCCACTCAAGCATTTTTCCTGTTACAATTCTTCAAGTCTCAAAGCAATATATTAGGTACAATTGAAGTTGCAATAATTATTACTTGTGAATGATCAGAATATATACCGTACATTAACGGCAATGGAGGATTCATGCTTCGTATTGCTATTGGTATGTTCTGTAAGAATATCACCTCTTGGTGTGTATTGGGCCTTAAGTGATCTATGCTAATGACTTTCCACATGACAATATTGAAGGTTCAGTTTGTACATAAATTGCTATTGTTAGCATAGTTTTGCACTTAGCATTCGATATGATATCGAAAAAAATGATAATCATGTTGAACAGTGTGAGTTTTGACTTGTTCTGTATTACAAAATGGCATAATCTTACATAATCTTGCATTTCAACATTATGTTCAGCAAAGAAAAAAAGTTTTGTTGTTTTATTATGGTATGAATTTTATGTCATGTTGAAGCTGTTTCTTTTTCGGTGTGGTACTGGAACCAGCTTCCAGAACTGTGAAAATAACAAACTGGTGGAAATGTTATTTTCACTAATAAATCTATATAATTCATTGATAGCGTATACTGTTAAATAAATAATTTTCGTGGATTTCGTGGTTTATTTTCACGAAACTTAATCCCGGCGAACAATAATTTTGACCCTTGTATTCATTACCTGAAATGCAAAATTCACGAATTAACGTCCCATCGAAATGGTCTTTTTTGCCAGAACCACAAAATTGCGTCCCATCGAAATTAAAGGATTTTACAGTAATATAAATGTATATATATTATTCCAGGAGAAAGGTAACTGTCCCCTAATCTATAGTCCATTGATAAATGTATATATATTATTCTAGGAGAAAGGTAACTGTCCCCTACATGTAGCTGCTGGATCAGGACAGATATTACAGATAGAACTTCTAGTCATATATGGAGCAGATCCTGGTGCTTTAGATGCATTTGGTAAAACACCTATAGACTATGCTGTGTAAGTATCCTATTCATTTCATATATGCAGACTGCTGAAACAGACAAGCGCTATATAGGGGTTCCAGGGGAACTAATCCATTCCTTTTATATGCCAAGCAGTACAATACAATACAATATTTATTTTAGCTTCTAAAAAGCCTTTATTTGTCAGTCAGCTTTCTGCTGAAATATGGCAGGCATATATATGTGTTTCCACCCGGATTTGAATTCTCTAACCATTAAGCTATTGTCACATATATTTGATTGAACAGGATGAAAATGAATGAAAGCAGGCAGTAGCACTTTGCTAAAGCAATGGATCCATGGTACAATTCATTTATTACTTCAAGGAGGCACATTATAATACATTTACAATTCTTAATGTGTTCTTAGCTCTTTCTAAGCTATTTTAGGTTGATTATGAAACAAGTTTTCTAACTTATATTAATCACTCTCCTGATGTTATCCATCACCACAAGGGAATGAGAGAAGAGAAGCCAGTCACCAGTCGCCTTAACTGGAAAATTATTGAAGAAGGGCGTTAATCCAATACAAACAACATAATTTTTGTTTTGTGAACAATTTTAAAAAAAAAAATTAAACCACACAACTGATGCAGTAGGCATATATATATATAGTGATTGTCCTGTAATGTTTACTTAACACAGTCTTGTTTTATCTGATGTTAATATATTGATATATGTATTTATATATTACAGATCTGAAGGGCATGAAGATATAGCAAATCGTCTTGTTGAGTGCCAGTATGAGCTTACTGACAGATTAGCATATTATTTATGTGGAAAGAAACCCGGTATGTGATCATTAAATCTCATTTGTTTAAGCATAGGTGCAAAATGACAGGTTACTGTATCAGTGATAAAGATTAAAATGAAAAAGAAAAATTGTAAAATTTATATTTTACTATATTTTTTTTCGTTTTTTTTTTGTTATCTATGAGTCAGTAACCTGTATGCAAAAATGCCATAATACAAAATCACCAATATCATAACAAAGTTTACCTAAAACTCGTTGTTGTAGATAATCCTATTTAAAAATAGTTTCATGACTGTAAAAATGTTTACAAAACAGTTAGTTTTGATGTCAATCTAGTGGAAATGCTTGTAATGTAAGTTGGACCCAAATATTAATTTTTTTTTTTTTTGATAAATATTTCTATTAATTACTATTGCATGAGCTATTATTCACACATCATTCATTATACAGTAAATTGTAAGTTCCCATTGAAAGCGTACATATATTTTCTTTATTATTTACAGAACACTATAAAGGTCTACATTTTATCATACCAGAAATGTCAGATAGTAGTCTAGATATGTCAGAACTTGCAAAACAGGCCAAGAAAAAACTACAGCAGGTGAGTCACTAATTTAATGTTTTGTGCAGTCTTAAATAGCAGAAACCGCAAAGGTAGGCAAAAATGGTCGGACAATTGGTCCAAGGTCTTGCAAACTTTCAGACCAAGAGCAAAACTGCAAGACCAAAGATATAATAAAACAATTTTATGCCCCAGCATCTCCTCAGTGATTGCCATGTCTGTTCGTCTATCTGTCCATCCTTTACAAAATGTAGAAACCCAAATATTTTTAAGTCCATAAATGCCATATTCTGTTGAAATATTAAAAGTATCACATAGCTTTGATAATGTAGGGTGTTTGTGATGATAAACAAGTATGCCAAGTTTGAAAGCAATGCCTTGATGGAATTAAAAAATATTGAGTTTCAACATTTTTCTAAGGGACAAAAAAAGGGACAGGACAATCACTATATGCCTCCTGCATCAGTATATATTGCCGGGGCAAAAAACCTGGATTGTATCAAGATCTGCCGGAATCGTTTTATCAGCGAATATTGGGACCTCATCAATAAATGTTATTACTTATATGAATACCCTTCTGAATTTTGGAGAGAAAAAACTACGAAAAAGTACATAGCGCACAAGTTTTGCGCAAGTTACGTAAATTTCAGTCTGGTCATTTATGTTTGTATTACACCTCGAGCATCTTGGTGATATTCCCCACTTATGAAATCATAAGACCGGAGTTATAAATATAAACAAATATAAACAAGATTATAACTGTTAAACTATCTTTATAGAAGATCAAGGATCATGTCAAATTTTCTGTACTATATTTCTAGTTAAAACCAATAAAAAAGTATGTATTACTAACAACTGACATTCGGACAATGGATGTATTTTATCTATTTTATTTGTACCAACTTTTCGGCTTAACACCAAGCCTTCATCAGGGTAAAAATTCTTATTTGTAGTTATCTAACCACCTGTTTGAGGAGTTAGCTATGGATGTATACGATGAGGTAGATCGTCGAGAGAACGACTCTGTCTGGTTGTCTACACACGATCATACATCTATAGTCAGTGATCGACAAGCTGTACCCTTCCTTCCTGTCAACCCAGAATTCTCTGCTACCAGAAATCAGGTAGGTAACATTTAACTCACATGGGTCCTACAAATCTGGGGCCTTATTAACCAACGATGTAAGTCTAAAATTAAGACTTGGACTTTATATCGCCAAATGTTTTATTCACTCTCATGTTGTTATAAATGTACCAATTTTGATATAAATTGGTATAAATAATTGATCAGTGGGTAACAACAAGTAATTAAAAAAAATTTTTATTCTTTGTTGTCACCCACTGAACATGTATATCCGTTGATATTAAAATTGGTACATTTATGACAACATGAGATCAAATAGAACATTTGGCAGAACCTTTGGCTATATAAAGTCTAAGACAGAGTTTTTGACTACAAACGTTGACTTTTAACTCACTAAAGAAAGATAATCACTCTCACAGGATATTTTCTCTGTTGGATTTACCTCCCTTGGGGATACAGGAATACAGGTTCATCTTATCGAATCATGTTGAGTCAAGTCAATATCATGTAACTTGTTTCCATGGCAACCATAACATTCTATTCCATCAATTTCACATTGTTGAAATAATTGCTATTTCTTCAATTATGTTAATTAATGCGCAAGTTTACTATGTAAATGTGTTTACTATGTCTATGAAGTATGTATGTAATGAACTTCTAATGTTTTCTCTAATGCAATTTTATGCTGTTGGTAATAGAATGCCCAAAAAAGAATTGAGTTGCCCAACACTTGGATGAAACCTGGCTCGCTTATCTGAGTTTTTCTTGGATGCTGCTTCACATTTATTGTCTTCATTACTTATTACCTTAATTTCAGGGTCGACAAAAACTCGCAAGATTTAATGCTCGTGAATTTGCCACCTTAATTATTGATATACTCAGTGATGCAAAGCGTCGTCAAACTGGCATTGCATCACCACCATTAACAAACAAAGAAAGAATGGGTGAGTTTGAATTACACCATATTATTTACCACAGCCTTGCATGCAGATATGTTAACAGGGGTTGTCAAATATCTGATTATGGGATTTACACATCCAGAAAGAGCCATGACCACTGACCAAAAATTAAAATTCTTTGAAGAAAATATCTTGAGAAATTGCAAAGTTAAGGTAAATTTAGTCTGTTTTGAAGGATTTTTTTATAAAAACTGAGTTAGATTTGGAAACAAAGCGGTTATAGGCCTCTTATTTGGCAAAAATGGTTGACCTGATGATTTTCCTAAATTTGGCTCTGTTGACACCCCTGTGTTAATAACCTGGGTCACAAATCCAATCTTGCTTTCAGGGGTCCTAGAATTCCGGGAAAATCTGCATTTCCTGCGTTACAAAGAATAATCTTTACTGCATAAAAGAAGTTATTTGGTGAAAAAATTCAAATAGTTTACAAAATTATGGTCATTTGAAATGCTCTAATCTGAATTTTAACAGTAAAAAAAGATTTGAAACCAAGTTGAAGCATAGAGATGTGTGCACTGCTAATGACATCTATAACAGTTTAAAAGACGGTATTGCAACTTTTTCAGGGGATTAGGCATTATGCCTCAGTATGACCATTTAGTTTTACTGGTCTGGAGACTAGGGTGGTAGGGGGTATTCAATATTGATCTTATTCAATTGGAGAATAAGGATAACCAATCATATCACCTGTTATTGACCAAAAGTTTAATATTGGGTGATCTCATTGATCTGATTGGTTGTCCTTAAGTCAAGTAAGATCAATATTGAACACCAACCCTGGCAGATATCAGTTACACACTCAGGGTACCATGTCCGGATGATTTGTAACTCTAGTATCAATGGAATAGAGCATCTGACCTGAGATATACTATTAGCTGGAATATATTGACCCCAGTCAAATGTATTGGATATGAATATAGCGGCAAAATAATTATCTTGGCACAACTAATAATCTGATTTCAATGTGATAAATTGTCATCATGTATATTGTTATTGATGTAAGGGAATACTTTGAGTGAAACTACAACTTTAGATACATGTAATCACTAAACAGCTGGTATGAGAAGGTCGTAAGTGGCACTTATAAGACTATTGCATGGTAGAAATTTGCATCATAAAGCGCTTCTTATGAACCTATTTTTTCATGAGGTTTTTTCGGAACTTGTCATGTTGACCTAACTGAAGTTGAAGCAGCTTGTTTTACCATTAGTAACGAGTGATCTGTCAGACAGTTTTTTCTTGCTTTCTTAAAATATTGATTTTGTAGTTACAACCTTCTCATTCTAAGCCAGCAAAATGTGTATTGACCATGTAGTATGCCATTGTTAAATAAGCACATTCAATGAAAGGTATACAATATAATCTAGAATGCATTCTATGCAGAGAATAAAGTATTTTTAAATCATTGATTATACTATAAAAATAAAAGCTGCAGTTTACTAAGTCTAAGGGGATGTGAGGAATTGTGACACTTTGTACAATTGCCTTATCTCTTAAATGCATGTATTTTGACCGATGAGTTTGCAGATTTTTGCAGAGATATCATACAGGACCCCATAATGTAAGCCTTCAAGTAGTTAAGTGATGTAGGATCATTATGGGTACATGGGAACGTCATTGAACTGGGCCACAAATCTTGTCCCCATAACAACTTCCTAAATACGGAATAGGGGGTTTTCTTATATTTTTGCAATCCACCAATTTTTGTCCCTTCAAAATTATAGGTAAAAAATAATTATGATAAAAATCCAAAAAACAAGTGCCCACAAAAATAAGCACTTTTACAGTGTTAGAGAAATAAAATTGTTCTTAAAATACTGTGTCTGGTGTATATCATGTGTAAAAGTGTAAACTACATCAGTCCATGGATCACTCACTATGGTAGACTTTTAACCGGTCTGGTTTGCATAATCAATTATTTTATAAATGGTGTAACTTCAATTGATTTATGTGTGATTAAAGCAACCTACCCATTATTGTGGTGAGAATTGTAGTATGAACATATTAAAGTGATTGCCGCTGTATTTTTACACATTTTAAAATTGTGATTCAATCTTATTGCAATAAATTCTGAAAAAGTAAGGAAGAACATTCAATAAAATTTTACCATTCATTTTAACATAGCACATGAAATTGAACTTCTTTGCATGTATTTAATGTACCATTTTAGATAAAACACCTAGCTGATTGATAACGTCATATAAAATGACAAATAACGTAACTTTCCGAGGGAAAAATGTAGTTTGACTTCAACTTATCTTGTTGCGCTATAAATTGCTGAGCATTGGTGATGTTAGAATCAAAATAACGAATGTAAATAGCTGTGCTGTGTTGCCTAATAAAATGTAGGCACTCATGCATTTTATTTGATATTTGTAGTACGAAATATGCCAACGATCAGTAGTATGTGAAAGTTAGTCTTAGCGAAAGTAAATTGGTTTACCGTATTCATGCATAATAGTTGATCACCAAGCTATGTGGGGAGCGGTGGCCTTGAGGTAGGGCGCGCGCTTCCTCTGGACCACTGGTTAATTTCTCTGAGCAAGACCCACATGCTCCACTCCACCATGGTGTAAAATGGTACCAGTGAGGGCAGTGTCTATTCCTGGGTGCCATAGATCGATGTTGGCGGCCACACCACAGTAGAGAAATAGTCTCCACAGGGAGAGATACTAGTGTAGGTTTCCATAGGTAGCCCAATGACCAGGGGAAGTTGAAATGTCAAAGGGTGCTTGAGCCTAACTGCTGAAAAAAGCCCTAGAAAATTGGTAACTTTTTTTAAACATTATTTTCTATAGTAAACTCACAATTTTATGCCACAAAAAGATACTAGTACATCTCCTTTAAACACAGATTTTATCTATTCTATATACTATTATGTAAGTTGTAACATACTATCCTGCATTTGCTTGTAATTGTGATGATTGCACTGTTGCTCATGCTATCCATCTTGTTACTACACTCCATTGAGAATGATGGATGATTTGGTGGATACATTCAACTCACTACATCAAGATATCACCACCAATTCATGTCATTATTGAAATCATTTAAAGTAGGATTTATCATTAAAATATATGGAATGAGAGGTAATAGTTTTTACTAATTTATCAAAGGTCAGTTGTGAAACAAGTTTTTCCCACTTATATTGATCTCTCTCGACACCTCATTCCTGATGTTCTCTATCGCCATGAGGATATGAGAAGCAAAGTCTCTCAAGGATGGATATGGATAAATGCTTATTTTAAAATGAAATGTATCTTGAAAATTAGAAAAAAAATACATTAAATATTGACTGTTAAAGAGAGGTGAACTAATGGAAAGAAGGGTGACTGTTGTATCAGGTTAAACAATGTAAGATCAAAAGATAGATGATGTTATTAAAGATGAAGTGTGACTGCTGTATAGAGGTTAAATACTGTTATGATGAAAAGGCGACTGATAAAGATAGGTGAAATAATATAAGATGAAAAGGTGACTGTAAACAAGAATTGAAATCATGGAAGATGAAAAGGTGACTGTAAACAAGAATTGAAATCATGGAAGATGAAAAGGTGACTGTAAACAAGAATTGAAATCATGGAAGATGAAAAGGTGACTGTAAACAAGAATTGAAATCATGGAAGATGAAATGGCGACTGATAAAGAGATGCAAAAAATCTTAGATCAAGTGTGACTGCTGTAGTGAGGTTAAATACTGTTAAGGTGAAAAGGCAGCTGATAAAGAGAAATGAAATCATGTAAGATGAAAAGGGAATGATAAAGAGAGGTGAAACATGTAAGATGAAAAGGTGATTGTTAAAGGAGGTGAAATCATGTAAGATGAAAATTCAACTGTTAAAGAGAGGTAAAAAAATCTTACATCAAGTGTGACTGCTGTAGAGTGGTTAAATACTGTTAAGATGAAAAGGTGACTGTTAAATAGCGGTGAAAAACATACTATCCAAAGAATGGAGATTGTTGTAGAGAGACGAAATGATGTAAGATGACAACAAGAAGGTTGATTGTTAAAGAAAGGTGATGTTATGTAAGGTGAAGTGTGACTGCTGTGTAGAGGTTAAATAATGTTAAGATGAAAAGAACGTGAACTGTTTAAGCAAGGTGAAATCATGAAAGATCAAAAGAAGATTGATTGTTTAAAAGTAGAGTGACTGTTAGAGAGAGGTGATGTTATTAGTAAAATCAAAGAAGGTTGGTTGTTGATGAAAGGTGAAATCATGAAAGGTCAAAAGAAGGGAGAGTGTTAAAGGGAGGTGAAATAATGTAGAACAGAAAGTAGTGTGGTTGTTAAAGAGAGGTGATGTTATATGTAAAATAAAAAAGGGTGGCTGTAGATGAAAAGTGAAATCATGTAAGATCAAAAGAAGGGTGATTGTTCAAGAGAGGTTGACATTTTCTGACAATTTATAGACAGTATACAGGCAATGTCTGGAGGAAGTGAAATAATGTATTGCAAACATGTTTTTGTAAACTGTTGAAAAGAAGTCATTAACAGATAGGTGAAGGTATGAAAATGGAGTCATAGAAATTCTAGAATGATATGTACCTGTGCCATGTAGTGTAATGTACTGTAAAATCATTTAATTTCTATGGGACAAAATTTCGTGGTTTTGGTAAAAAGACAATTTTGGATGGATGTTAATTCGTGGATTTTGTATTTCAGGTTATAAAATACAAGGGTCAAAATTATTGTTTGATGGGATGTTATTTTATGGTTGAATGTGAACTCGTAATCCACAAAATTTGATTCCTCACGAATATTAATAATTTTACAGTAAATGAGTTACTGAGCCATTTTGCAGTTGTGGTATATTGAATACTTTTATTTACCTGTTCAGAATTATCTGCAATACATTGACTGCTCCCTGCCAGCACACTTGTCTAATTATAAATACCGGTAGCTTCAGAATGTGCATGTGGTAGCATTATTGAAAACTTTCTCATGGATCATTAATACTTCGTTTGAAAAGTATGTATAAAATTTTGTGGAATGCAATAAAATCTAGATTCAATTTGCCATGCATGAATTGAGGAGAAAATGCGGAGTTTATCATGCATCATAGTTTAAATGATAAACTTTTGTGATAAATTTGCAAATTATGCAACATTTTGTGATTATATCTATGGGTAATTTTATTATGTGATGTAAATATTGTTGTATATACCGCAAGTGTGCTGGTTATGATGTCTATTTGTATATAGTAGACTTGTACCTAAGTGAGTGGATTAATTTCTCTTTTTGTATAGTGTTTAGAATAATTTGCAGCTATATTGGAAATTGATCCCATTCTGTATGCTGTCATCTGCTTTGAGTGCTTGAAGTCTGAGGTCCTGGGGTGATATTTAATATTGATCTTACTTGACTTAAGAATACGGACAACCAATCAGATCACAACATATTAAACTCTTTGTCAGTAACAGGCAATATGATTGACTTCTTATTCTCCAATTAAATACTGAGGTCAATATTAAATACTGCCCCTGGTGTCTTTCGTCTGTTGGTTTAAAATCCAGCCAGAAAATGATCATAATGGCCCTCACTATAAAACCCCTGAACATGAGAATAATCCTATTGTTGTTGTTGTTTTCAGAGAAGAGAGAAAGTTTACCTGCCACGCCCACGTCATCGTTTCAACGTGTTGCTAACAGCTTCGCTAGTGATGATGAACCACTGTATGATAGTGTAGCGTCCGACGAGGATTATAGTAGCGTGGATACCTCACAGGATATACGAATGCATGAAGAGGTGGCTGCAGGGGATCGCAATAGTCACACCGTCAGACAGTTGGTTAGTTGTCCCATTCAAAATATTTTTGTTAATTTACCTGTTTACTTTGTTGCATATGTATTGTTTTAAAATTTAATTGACTTGGCTTTTTAAGTGGTTACCACCATAAGATTGAAAGTTGGGTCGCAGGGTTTGAGGTCAAGGCCACTGTTACTTAAAATTGTGCCAAGCACAATACACAGGTCCAACCACATCTTGGAAGAAGATATATTGAAAAAGTCTTTTGTAAGAAAAACATGAAAATGTTAAAATGATTATGACCATTCCCTTTTCTCGTTGGAGACTTAAACAATGTATCTAAAGTTATGTTACATAAAGGATGCATCAAACTTTGGTGTAGTAGTGCATGGAAGAATATGATACAAGTGTATACATGTTTATTACATAGTAAATTGTAATGAATACTACTAAAGATATCCTCTTATATTACAGGATAAAGAATCAACACCAGTCCCTGTGGGTTCTCCAGAACACAGAGTAAGTGATTCAATTTTCTTAGATCAATTTGTTTATTACAGGGAAACATGCCTACATCAAGTTCCAGATACTTTTGTAGTTTTACTGTTATTATTAATTATTGTTCTTTCGGCAAAATGGTTGTATAAGTGACTTAAGGCAATACTAAAATCGTATTTTCATTTAGCGTCCGCCCTAAGTTTGAAATCCTATGTAGCTATCCTGAGACAAAAAACAAAACTCGAAAAAAGACCAAGCCATGATGACTTTTCTCCTCATCATAATATAAATGTAGGCCTATGGCTAACAAATATAGCTTTCAATCATTGCCAATCACAATAGCTTACTGAAATAACTTAAAACTTGTTTGTGTGAAACATGCTGCTGTGTAGGTGTTAGGGACATGATGGTGAATAAGTATGAAAGCAATATCTCAATGGATTTTGTTGATTTGGATGTTCCCACAATGCCCAAACCTATCTGTCTTCGGATGCTAAACGAAGAAACAATTTGGTATGGCCTAATTATCTGTCTTTCCTAGCATTTTTATCTTTCAACTATTGCAATTTTGCAAAGACTATAACTGAGTTTGCAGCCAATTTATGAATCTCCATAATATTTATTAATTTATTCCTTTTATAACATGAAAACCCATCATTGAACTGTCGATCTCATAAATCAGTGAAAATAGGTATTTTTACCAAAAAATGAAGATCACACAAAGACTTGTAAAATCTTCCTTGGGGACCCTTAAAATTTGTCTCTTTGATGGGTTGAGTTTTAATATTGAAGTTGAATAATGAACAAAACCATGAAATATGGACATAAACTAACCATCATACATCGTGGTGATCAATACTTTTGATCAATATACTTCTAAGGTGGTTTTTTGATTCAGATAGTCTGTACAAAGTGTTGGTCTGTACATAGTGTATAACCGAGTCCACTTCCAGTAATCGCAATAAGGCATACACATTGAATAGTATATTATCTCAATAAATCTTATTACAGTGATCAGAAGTTATATGTGCTTTTAATCGCAATAAGTCATACTAATTGAATTTTATAATATCTCAGTAAGTCATACAGTGATTTGTTATACACGCTGTACTTTGTGTATATATTGTTACAGAAGTCACTAACCAAAGTTGCGAATATGGAGCCGGACCACAAATTACAGACTAAAAAATTATGTTGTTCTATTGGAGGGGTCTTTTGATTTGAGTTGGTCTTATATAGGTGGTTTTAAGATGAGGTTTAACAATATTATGTACATACATTATTACAGAAGTCACTAACCAAAGTGGCGAATCAATCGACAATGCCACCTGAAGTTGAAGAAGTGTTGCAAGTACGTCAAGATCTGATGCACTCACAATCTGAAGTCAGACAACTTATACAAGCAAATAAAAACTTACAGAATGAAGTGGAGAGACTCAACAACCTGGTAAGTTGTTGTTGTTGTAATAAAACATGTTCTCTATATCCAGATTACCTCCCTTGTTTGGTGAATTTCATGTTGTACAATTGGAAGCCATCAGGCAACACTGACGCAACATGTCTAATGTACAACATTGACATCATTTGAACAGTTCTTAACAGTTATTTATTAATGAGATCATTTTTGCTTAGGTCCACAGTTCAGAAAGTTTCAGAGTTGAATACTTCATCAGTTAGAATTAAACTTTTCAAGAAATGTCCATTGAACCACCTGATTTCATAAAATCTTGTTTATGTGACTACTCATGAAGAATAGTTTTATGCCGTCACTGCCTTGTATTTATTTTATGTGACGTTTTTATGCTTTCTGTGCTTGGCTGGTTAAGTTGAGTGCTGCCTTCCCTGTCTGATTTTCTCATATCTTTTAAGTCCCCTACCGGTTTTCAACTGTGGGGACTTCTGTATTGCTTGCAATTCCTAATGACTTGTTGGTCTGTGGTTTAAATGTATAAACTTCTTTGCAGGTTCATACACTTGTCCATGAAAATGCAATGTTGCGAGAACAACAACAACAACTGTTACGGGGTCAAGGTCATATACCTAATGGTGTAGAGAGTCAGGATCAGTTGGGTAGAATGCCTGGTGTTCACTCGAGAAGTAACAGAAATAGTGGAGGGGCTCGACCACAGTCAATGTTTGAACCAAGAAATCAGGAACGAGTAGCGCATAAATCACACATAGTAAGTCCTACTGTTTATTGATGTCTCCTTTAGTAAAGGAAGTTGCTATATCGCTGGCTTAGAACCAGAAGGTCGTAACTACCAAATCGATATATTGAGAAATCAAGAGGAAACAGTCTGTAATTTACTCTTTACCTATGGGAAAACACGTTTTTAAAACTTCATTTTGGTCAACATGACAATTTCTGATTTTCATGAAAATAGGCGCATAAGAAGCAGATTTCAAATATGTATGAGTCTTATAAGGTCGTAAGTGGTAGTTACGACCTTCTGGTTCTAAGCGATCGATATGACTATGTCAATGACACATTATGGTCAGTTATATGACATGAAACCTTCAGGGGTCCTACAATTCCGGAATAGTCGGGAAATCTGAATTTGTTGCAGTAGAAAAAATTACACACTTCTGCACAATTTATACGTCATTTTATGAAAAATTAAAGAATTGAAAAATTTATGTTTTTTTGGAGTTCCGTAATCTAAATGTGAACAATAAAACCATGTTTAAAACCTAGTTATGGTGTATGAATGTGTGCTAATGGCACCTGAAACAGACTTGTGACCGGAATTGGGCATTATGCCGGTAGAACCACTGAACTTTGATGTACTGGACTTGCGTTATATATTCAAACTGTCTGTTAGCTTATACCTAGGTCCCACTGAGCATTTTTGCCTCGGCGATGTACTCCCAAATTTAATAAATGAGCATCAGAATTCATGAATAAAAGGGTTTTCATGGTCTAGGGGAAGCTTTGAGAAAGTCATTAGAAAATTAGTGAAATCTCTGTTCCTGATGTCTCCAGAGTTAAGTTATATATATCAGGAGTACATCATCGAGGCAAAAATGCAGTGGGACCTTGGCTTTAACTCACTGGTAGATCCTCTGTTTATATATGAACATTAACTAATGATGTTATGTTACAGGGACAGTCGAAGGACGATTCATACCATGTACAGTCAGGAGAGTTAAGTCAAACAGATGGAAATAAGGTATGAAATTATTGTACAGTATAATCTCAGTGAAGCAACATGCTTTCTAAATAAAAGACGAAACACGTTTTCTTAAATATGTCCTGTGTTGGCTGATTTAAGAAGGATATACTGTAAAATCATTTAATTTCGTTGGGACAAAATTTCGTGGTTTTGATAAAAAAGACAATTTCGTTGGGACTTGAATTCATGGATTTTGCCTTTCAAATAATAAAAAAAAGGTCAAAATCAATGTTCGTTGGGATAAAAGTTCGTGGTTGAGGTGAACCACGAAATCCACGAAATTAAATCCCTCATGAAAATTAATGATTTTACAGTATCTTCCATGTAAACATTGGTTATCACGAAATATGCATAAAATTATTATAAAAGCGAGAAAACTATTAAAGCACTAGGCTGTTTTATGTACTAAGCTTTTCATCATAGAAATGAGATTCTTTCTGTGTAAAACATACTTTAATTAATTGAATTTGATATCTACTGATTTTGTTCTTGTATACATTCATATCTACCTGTATGCACTGTATTATATGTAACTCGTTCTTTGTGTGTCATGGGCTGTTAGCATGAATCATGAATAAACTATTGTATGTTTATAATGTTTTCAGTCGTCTAACACCAGTTCGGGATCATCGTTCTCTCAGGGTAGTGGTGAGCTACGCAATGATTCCCTCGGTCATTATGATAACCCAACATCCCATTATGACAATCCACGCTCATTATCTGTAGAACAAAGTGCAATAAGGTAAGTACATGTAACTTCTACAGGCTATTCAAAAAGTTTGTTCTAAAAGTTCCAGTTTTTTCTTTCGCCAGGACAAATCATGTAAAAATATCAAGTTACGGTAAGTATCAGAGGTTTCTGCCATTGTTCTAATCTTATTGGCATTAAATGTCATGCATCTCCTAGAGCATTTCAAATAGAAAATCTCGTCTCAAATTGAGATTTTGCTAAAATCAGAGTATAAATTGGAGATAATTCTCCAGGCTCTTAAAATTTTACTATAACAAACTCTGAATAATGTATCTGTTTGGTGGTGCCACTTTTGAATGTGGCATCCCATAAAAATCAACTCTAAGATGCATGGCGATTGAGATGTGTTAAAGTTTATAGAGCTATATCGGACAATTTTTAATTTTAAAGTTTCAAAAACCGAAAAACAATTATGCTTTCATATCCTTTAGGTCATTTTTCGCTTCAGTTTTAACAGAAACTCTCTCTGTGATTTATTGGACATGCGAACATACCATTTTCATAAGAAAGTGTTCAAGAACACCCTATGACATTATAAGAATTGTCTATTTTTCGATGATTGAATCAAAGTACACGGAACCCATCCAAAGTTTTAATTTGCAATTAAGGTTACAGTCTAGTATCATACTAAAAACAATACAAGTAATTCTTTTGACATTAAATGACTGTTAGAATATAGCTCTCTACATTTAAAGGGAGATCAAGGCCAGAATTATCACAGATAAATGTGCAGCTCCATCACACAGCATTTATTTTTGAAAAGGGCTAAAACTGTGTAGGATGACTTATATATGACTGTCCCAGTCGACCTTAAACCGACAACAAACACACATAATAATGAATTATTGTTTCTGTACCAGGGAACAACCAGATTATGAAGACTCACAGATGGACCTTGAAGTTCTCATGCAGAAAACTGAAAAGATTACAAAGAAAATCCAAGAACTATTACAGTCGGCCCAGGAACGTAATATTGCCTCGTACGTATAGTGTAACTTTCACCTACTACATAATTATATTCCTTATATTGACCAGTAGCTTCCCCAGTTTTCTATCATCCTTGGGGGTGTCAATTTTCCAGATATATACAGCACATCTGAGTAAAACACTAAATTACAGCAAATTAAACATGTATGAAACTCATGTTATTGTGTGTATTTTGGCTTTAACAGGTTTGGGTGTTAAAATTGTCTTTTCCCCAATTTGCCACTAAAATTCCCAATCCCAAAACCATTGGCCAGCCAAGGGCTATGTTCCCCAAACAGGGAGAAAATCAACTATGCTTGTAAAATATTGTAAAGCTCAATGTAAATCTATGATATATGAATAATAATTATGTTTGTTTATGTTATAGTTATGGTCCATGTGCTGACAATATCCATGCAGCAGTATTAGAAATGGTGGAAGTATTTCCTCAAGTAAGATTTTCTTGTTAATTTTATATATTCCCTTACTAACCCTATCAAGTATATGCTGTAAACTCATTGCATTTCAATGGCCCTAGGGACAAGATTTCGTAGTTTTGGTAAATAGAAAATTTCGATGGGATTTTAATTTGTGGATTTTGCATTTCAGGTAATAAATGCTTGGGTCAAATTATTATTTGATTTTGTGGTAGAAGGTGAACCATGAAATCTTTGATTTTTAATTTCCCTCGAAAATTTACGATTTTACAGTAAGCCTAAATATGAGCTCCATTTCAAGGGCTTAGTGCAAAACTATGGTAACTACATCAATTTCAAGAGGCATGTACCATAGTTTCACACTAAGCCTTTAAAACATTCATCTTCATTATTTGTGACACCACTGATTCTTTTTTGCTGCAGCAGACTTATTTACTGTTTTGTAGAAAAAAAAAATTTTGCATTAACTTTGTATGACCCTGTTTGAAATTTACCAATGTTCAATGTATGGACATAATGTGTAATGCAAAATAACTAGTTCACTCTACCTTGAAGTCATGGTCACACTTAGAGGTCAGAGGTGGGGCCTCCAGGCCTAGATACTTGCGCTGTATAATTCTAAACCTTATTTAGTGTTTGCAAAAACTTACTTGTCTACTTATCACTGTGTATAAATCAAATCACTGTATGACTTATTGGGATACTATAAAATTCAACTGTCTTATTGCAATAAATGGTAGTCAACTCTTTTATACATTTAACTTGGTTTTTTTTTTCAGAAACCCTTTTCAGAAAGTGTCAAGTGTGCTCTGCATTTATTGATGACTAGTGCAGTTCGACTACAAGAGGAATGCCAGGAATGTAGGGACTTGCCCTCTGACCCCGCAGAGGAATTGACCTTTGACCCCTCAATTAAAACCCAGCAAGTGATTCAGTGTGCCTATGATATTGCCAAGTCAGCCAAGCAGTTAGTGACATTATTTCAGTGATCGTTCATGTCCATGTGATCGTCATGTTGATGTAATCATCCTTGTGACTGTTGAATAGTCATGTGATCAAAGTCATGTGATCAATATGTATGTCATGTGACAGTGTAAAAGTCATGTGATCAATATGTATGTCACATGATCAGTATGTATGTCACATAACTGTGTAAAAGTAATGTGATCAATATGTATGTCACATGATCAAGCTGTATATCATGTGACTGTGTAAAAGTCATGTGATCAATATGTTTGTCACATGACTGTGTATTCAAGCTATATGTCGTGTGACCAATGGTCAAGAAGTCTACCACAAATTTTAGAAGATTGTTTCCTCTTCGAGAGCGATTAGCAAGAAAGACAACTCCTACTCCTAGCAGTATTCATGGATGTGACATACAGACTTCATGTTCTTGTCACTGGATGAAACGACCGTCTGGAGAGATTTTTTGGTATTTTGCTGGACAAATGCTGTTAAATATATTAATACCATTGCTATACTGTTTGAATTACTGTGTTTCTTAGAAGGTACTGTGCAAAGTCACTAACTTTGTGTAGTTTTAAGTGTTGAGAAACGGAGCAATAGTTGATTGATAACAAAAAAACCTACACCTTCAGCTTTAAAGTCTCATATATGGGTTGGATTTTCCTTATCATTATAAATTGGGCAATAGCTTAACAAAGTAATTAATATTTTTTTAATTCCACTTTCAAAATTTTGGTTTAGGTCAACCTTACTTTAGACTCTGAACTTTTTAGACTATGCCCAAATAATAGTAGAATCTTAGGTTGTTATCTATGAAATATGATATAAATTAATCCTATGGCGTTTAAACAGCTAAATCTTAAAAAATGGCAAGAAAACTAACAATAGTATTGTAGAATTTGTGAATTTTGTTTTGTTTGGAATTACTGACTGCCTTCTTCATTAAATTAGTTACGGTATATCTAATATGAAAATTATAATGAAAATATAAAATGTATCGTTCGAAATATCTGAGTAAACATTATAGTGTACTTAGTTATAAAAAATGTATAGAATATGATCCCAATGTCTTTTTGCACTAATCCTTTATTAGTAGCATTTGGTTCCGTCTCATTTCAATCAGACCCATATTAGCTCAACTACTTTACACCGAAATAGGATCTGATGGCACTCCGTATGGGGTCATGTCGATGTGAACTTAATATCATCCAATCAAATCGCTGCTTTCAGAAATCTGAAAGTGTAGAGATTCTCTGCTGTAGTTTACAGTCGGAGAAATGTTTAAACTTTATGCATAGAGAGTTATGCTTTGACTGATTAAAGTATGCTCACTATACATACAGGGGAATAGCCAAACAATTAGCCATAATACAACATACACTAGAGAGGTTATTTGAATGTGACCTCTCATGTAGTGTAGTCAAATCTAACTAACAGCGTAAAGGTATGGAGCAAATGTTAGGATCTGATTTTATTGAGATTGCCAATTTGTTTTATTACCTTTACCAGTATATTTTATTTATACTATGAATTGAATGATTCCCTCAGTGCTTTACTATTGATACATTATTTTAAACAGTTAGTTGATATGTTTATGCTTGTACGATACTGTGTCCAGTGAGTTACACGTTTGTGATCTTATTTTCATCAGATTTTTCTGTTTTATTTTCCTAATCTTTGTTAATATTTCTCACACATCAAATGTCGGTGCCAAGTCTCCTAGTTCATCTACAGGGGCCTTATTCACCAACGTTGTAAGTCTAAAACTCAGACTTAGACTTAAAATTGTCATTATTCATAATCACTTGCATTTCTTTGAAATTATGTTTACCATGTGAAATTTTATTGGACTATTGATTGTTACCCACTGAACATGTTTACCAATTTATATCAAAATCGGTACATTTATAACGACATGAGAGCGAATAGAACGTTTTACAATGTAAAGTCTAAGTTTATGTTTTAGACTTACAACGTTGGTGAATAAGGCCCCTGTAAAATCATTTAATTTCAATGGAACAAAATTTTGTGGTTTTGGTAAAAAAATACCTTTTTTTTTTCGGGGACGAAATTTCATTTAGACATTAAGATGATTTTGGCTGCATTTATGGCTGTTTGTGGAAGACATAATAATATGCTTTTCTGTAAAAACCACTGCTAGTTCAACTTTTGTCTCCAATGTTTTCTGGTTCTTGTAAAATAAGAACTGGAGGGGGGGAATTATTGCCTGAAAGTACCTCTTATGTCAAATTTTGGATTTTATCTTTTAAAATAGAAACAATTGTTTTTTCATATTGTTAGAATTTTGAAGTTTTTCAAAACTAGTTAAGTATTGGGCAATACACGTTTATGCTTGAAATGTCATGTATCCAAAGATAATAGCCCCATCAACTTGCAATATTTATTTATTTATGATACCATGTATTTGTTACCTATATAATTATGTGTGTGTATTTTTCATATGTGTGTATACTCATGGTTTGTCATATAAACCCATTTCGTGTTTACATACCGTGACATTAATATGCAAAATGACCTCCAGCGAGTTGTTGGTCAGTAACTAGTTTGTATTATTCATTTAGCCGATAAAATCATGTATGGCAATTTACATATGAATGGCCTCCGTAGCTCAATGGTTAGTGTGCTTGCCACCTAATCCGGTTTTAAATCCTGGTGTAGGCACACATATGCCGGTCATATTCAGCAGAAAGCTAACTGGTAATTAAAGGCTATGCTTATTGTTTTTGTTACCTGAAATATGTCTGCAGTATGTGAACCCTTACTTGAGAATCATGAAAAGAGTTATATATTGCTCTTGAACAATCCTTTTATGAATTTCTGATATTTGGCTTAAAATATGCATAAACCTTGCTTGGCTGATGTTTTTTTATTTGATGATCTTTTAACTATCTTATTAATTCTGTTCAGGGATTTAATTTTGGTAAATAATTACGCATTTGAGCTGTTTGTGAATGACTTAAACTGCAACAAAGATCTTTGTCTACAATAAAAGGATATATAATTATGGACACCTCTCAACCTCTCACCAGTGAACAAGGTTGTGTTATTGACTTGATGATTGTTTATATTTGCTGTATTCTGTCAGATTTAGCACAGAATTAAACGTGATCCTGACCTTTGTGCACGAATATGATTATTACAAGGTTCTCGCATTGATTACATAAATTTCCTCTAGCAAATCCTGCAATGTCAGTCCTTAAAATTTATTTTTGTATTAAGGTGCGTATACACAGTAAGTTTTGGTGTATATGTCGAGGATGTACATTTTACAATATGTACATCATGCCCATACATTTCCCTCATACTCCTTGGTAATAATGAAGATGTACATCTTAAGAAATGTATGGTAGAGGCATACTGCACATAACTACACACTATATCTTGACTTTTGGGTCAAGATGTATACATACACACCTTTACACATCAAGTTTCTTCGTGATACTCCCAGCTTATGAAAACATACAATGGGAGAAAATGTAGATAAGATATCACCTGTTTAATTCAGCTAATTAAAGGTCGAGGGTCATGTCAAACTCTCCGGACTTTTGTATATTTTAGTTTCCCATGCACTCTTTAATACTTTGCAACTGTAAGCTCATATGCAAAAGTGATAGAAAGCATAATGTGAACCAATAATGCTTTATTTGTGTTCCGTGTAGGTTTGATAAAATGTGCTAAGTGCTTCATTTTAAGTTTTTATAACATTAAAAGTTTTGCAATACAAAATGTATAGGTTTTGTTTTATACTGGCATAAGGTTGTTGATATTTTTGTGTTGTTATGGTAACCAAAGTCCTCAAATAAATGGCTGCCATTTGTTGTCAACCCAAGTTTTAATGCAGAATTATTTTTTTCATGTTTAGCTAAGCACATCTAAGTGTAATAAATAACAATTTTTCATGCTTCTCTCATGCATCTATCCCATCTTCTAGTCACATGGTCAGTCACCCAGTCAACTCTCATGGTCATACTTCATGCATTCATTTTAGGTGTATAATATTATATTTATGTGTACATGGTTTTATGTATGAGATTTTTATGCCATTTCTTCAGTGCCCCCTTGCGTTATATGCAACAGTTTTACAATGCGACATTTTTACAGTGTATACAAATGTACTGAGAAAACTGAACACACTTCGGACAGCCTGATTTGTTCGGATTTCAAATAATTTTGGTATTCTAATATATTGATTGAAAATTTACTTTACTTCAAAATTACAGTATTTAATAACATGATTAGTCGCAACTTATGAAATGTATTTACATCACAGCACAAACCTGTTTTGGAAAACCTCCGATCAATGTGGCTTTATAATTTTATTCTGGAAATAAAAATGTCAAATTGTAGAAGTGTAACATATCCATTTTGGGACACAATGTATGCATTTCAAAGTATTTGTATTATTATTTAATTGTAACAGCTTTAAAATATATTGTTAATGATAAATATAATTTTTCATACTTATAATAAATTATACTTGTATAATACAGCCAGACAAGCCAAACCTGTATTTTGGGTATTTGAGCCAGGCAAGCACTGAACTGAAACCTTTATGTATATCCACAAACCTGCAAATTTATCATATTTTGTTCATTAGTATTTATAATACAATATTAACTAGTACCTGAGATGGTACATTCACTGTGCATGCAGTATACAATGTATGTAGACACATTTATATAATTATTAGAATAAAAAACATAGTAAAAATGTAGTTTGGTGTTGAAACACTAATTATACTAGCATTTCTGAGGCAGGTTTCTTGGTGTTACTTGCCACGTGAGAAGTAGACTCTTAATTTGAAATTAACTTTGGTTCATTGAGTTTTAACTGTTCATCATTTTATGTTTCCTTTGATCAAATGTATAGAACAAGTGTATATACTGTATACCCCCGAATAAACGCCCCCGGTGGCCGTGCATTTTGCATTAGGGGGACTTTTATTTAGGGGTCTCAATTTTCCAAAAAGATATAACAAAAACAAAATATTGATAATCATCATATAAAACATCAATAAGTATACCCTTTTAAGAAAAACAGGATTTCTCAAATAGAGGGGGGGGGCTGTTATTCGGGGGAATATGGTATGTGATTTTTGTGTAATAGATTTAGGAATACGAATCTATTGCATTCACAGGATTTCATATTTGAATGAAGTCTGTATTTTTGCAATATTGTCATTAATCAATTCATACTCGTGTCTTATAATGCTCCTTTACCCAAACAGAAATTAATGTCTTCAGATATAATTGTGAAACTTTTCATATGCTTTGTACACATTGAATTTCATAAAGAGATCAATCTAATATCTCTATTGTGGCCCTCTCCTGAGACATATTGATTTGTTGTTTAAGTTTTTTTTACTCCAGATTGTAGAATTATTGAAATTATGTCTGTTCATTTCCAGTGTTCAATGCCACATGCTTTAGATAATGTCAGAATGGCAACATACTCCATAGAGTGTATTCAGAAAATGTAAAGAAATGAAAACGTATCTCAGAATATTTAGATTTTTTTCCATCGTTGAAGTTGCTTAGGCACAGATCTCTGAAAAGGGAAACATACTCTCCCAGTTTCTTATATACAGAACTGTAACAAACACAGGTTACTGTATCGTTGAAAATGAAAAAAAAAGAAAATGTTTTTTGTTGAAATTTTTTTTTCAAGGTCCATTTGTACAGAAATTTAGACCTGGTTCAAGAGGTGCACTTTGTTTTTAATAAAAAAAAACTTCTTTATGCATATAGAAAAGTATTTAAATTTGTTTTCGTTTTCAATGATACAATTACTGTAGTAACAAAGGGAGCATAATCTTACAGTTTCTTATAAAACTCTTTCAGTTGTGACTAGTTTGGCTTCTCAATTTCGTACTACAAGCTATGATTACTTGGATGAGGTGAAATGCTGCTGATTTATTCACAACATTTTGACCTCATTATTTCTGTTCCCTCCTTCAAGCACCAAACCTTACCTTGATAAAAAGTTACTAACATTGCTTGGAGTAATTGAGCAATTCATTCTTTCAGGCTTGGTATTTTTCAGGATGGTGCCTGATTTTATGTTTTTGAATCGAAATTAAATTTTCATTTTCTTTCTTTATATTGACAATGTAGTCAAAGGCTTTGAAATTAGGATTTTCAGGGTTAAGAACAATAATAACATAATTACTTGACCCATTCATTATGGCTTTAACACGTAGTGTAAGGTATGGTAGTGACTAATAACTAGTCCTACACCATATCCCTGGAACACATTCTGGTGTAAGGTATGGTAGTGACTTATATCTACTCCTACACCATACCCCTGAAACCTATTCTGGTGTAAGGTATGGTAGTGACTTATATCTAGACCTACACCATACCCCTGGAACCCATTCTGGATGCAAAAGTTGTTGAATGTTTCACTTGTATATAAACCTCCTTGTTACTATTTATGATAAGATTGTATGGTGTTTTTGCATGGCATAGAAGTTGATGACTATATATCATACATTTTGTATACTTACAAATAAAAAAGGCAACTATCATAATGTGTTTTGTCTTTCTTTTCTGAACCTATAGCATAGCTTGTATTTCTTTGCTCATCGGATTATCTAGGGAACCGATTCCGTAGCCACTGCCTTTAATTTTGTCGTATTCGTTTAGTCAATATAAATTATGCCAACACCAACTACACTCACCACTGAGCTACAGAGACACACATGACTCATAGTCATACACCCATGTCTTGTGAGGTAGATGTATTAAAACATGACCTAACTATGACCCTATGACATTACATCAAGAAATACAGCTCAGCATATTTTGAAGATTGGACATTGAAACTTGGTCACAATTATCGTCTCAACACCATATATACACTTAAACAAATTTCTAATTGGCCACCCTAAAAAATATTATATCATCTGATAAATTATATCAATAAACCTTAGGCTGTGTTATTTGTTCATTCCACGCACTTACTTATCTATTTTTGGAAGGAAATGGCGTATTCATACACAAAATCATCCATGCGTAACGGTTGGTGCGAAATTGCTTTTTTGCACGTTGGCCTCGTGCACAGCTTGGAATAGTATCGTAGTTGGTATAAATTTGTTCCCTGTAGATTGACTTTTCTTTAAATACTATAATTTGTGAAATTTAGCCATGTGGAACGCGCTCATGACGTCAGATGCATGCATACATTGAACGAATTTCTGATTGGCCACGTGTTTTTATAAATTAGTTTTAAAAATAATGCTTTTAGAAGAATATAAATAATCGAAACTCAATACTGTCTAATTTTATTGATGGAAAATATGTTTCTCGCAGTAACATGCATGCATAATTTATTTCTTGAAATCGATAGATAAGTGCATGGAATGATAATAACCACAATTTGAGAAATATTGACTGAATATATCGCATAATATAATATAATATTTCATTGGGTGGCCAATTAGAAATTTGTTTAAGCGTATAGGATAAGTTCGAAATTTGGTCATCCAGGGTAAAAAACTAGATCAAATCACAGAAAAAAACTTGCCAAGGCACTAGAGGTCGCAAGTTTGGCCTCATCTTTATGAAACACGGTCACAATGATCACCACAAAATATACCAAGTTTCATTGTCCAGTTAGTGTGGGTTATGGGAATGTAAATATCAGGACTGAGCACTGATTTAATATGAAAACCTGGTCCAAGTAATGGAGGCTGCATTTACTTGATTCTTAGAAGTTATAAATGATTTCTTAGGTTACCTTAGAGGCTTGTCTTTGAGGATGATCATTCAATTTCATAAAAGGTTGATGTCAGTATAAAATACAATTTTGTTATGTCATACAGAACTACATAGGGGTCTGCATGAACTACAATGACAGCAGCTGGGAGTGACCTAGTACCCCCTGGTTTGAATTTCATTATTTTGTTCAGAATGTTTTGAAATTCAAAATTGTCCAAATGTCACGTTGAAAATTGTATTGAGTTTGGGAGATTTTGTTCTTTGTTTCTTTATCCTTGAGTCTTCTACTTATCTAGATACGAAACAGACAGGCTTGCAAATGTTTTTGTTGTTGTCCCGGTTCACTTGTTCAAACGTTGGTGTATTCCGATAATTGAGACACAAATTGGAGTGACTGACATAATCACATGTTACTATTTGATATGTACCGTGACTTGGGAGATATAACAAGACGGAAGTGCTTGCCAATGTTCGTGATAATTGTATTACCCTTCTGTTATATAGTGCCCACCAAAAATAAGTATACACTTCGTGACGAATACAGAGTTAGTTCGTATCTGTTTGTCAGACGGTCACCATTATAGTAATTTCTAAAGCTTCAGTTCCTAACCGAATAAAAAATGTGACAGAAATAAAAATGATCATGTTCTGACTTTAAATAACCTCAGAGTCCAAGGGGATGACATTGAACTTACTATTGTACAATCTAGGATACCAATCAATGTATGGTTCTTTACCCTCCATAAATAAAACATATTCCTGGTTTTCAAAAACAGTGTTGCTCCTGCAGGCAAGTTAATGCGGAAGTAACCTCTGTATACTTATTTTTGGTGGTCACTGTATATTACATACATTATATTACATATATATATACAATTATTGTTGTTTTTCCTATAATGACTTATCCAGCTTTTACTTTACAGGTTCAGTATCAAACAACAAAGCAGAAAGGGTTTTTACGTACGGTACTACTACAGGTAGTATACAAAATGAACGGGATGCATCGATGTTAAGGATTTGTGTTCATGCCTTTATTTATCCTCGCCACCGGATAATCCATATGGGCGAGGTACCCAGACGAATTTAAGTAATTTTAGTTTTTGGGGATAGTGTATGGTACACAAGATACCCCAATTCCAGAAGCATCCCTGGTTCTTTAACATGCCAGGCGTATAGCACCCATACACGATACCTAGGTTTAAAGTCTCATCCGAAACAACTATTAGCCTAAATTTAGTTGGTCAGTCCTGGGATACGAACCCACAACCCCGAGATTAGAAGTCTTGTGTTCTACCGACTGAGCTAAGCGGACAGACGGTTGATAAGAATTGTTCCCCCAGTACAATCTCTCAGGGCATATAGACAATTCTTAACACATGGGTAGAAGAGGTTTTTATTTACCGTAAAAAGATGGACCAGGGTAAAAAAATCACCATCTTGGTAATTTCACCTCTAGCAAAGAGAGATAGGGCCGAGGAGGACTTCTGACAATTACATTTTCATAGTATTATCTCATAGTTTCTAGGAACATTCGCGGCTTGAATGTGCTAGAAAAGACCTCAGTAGATCGTATCGTTTTGTAAAGGGTGAAAGGAAAGTTTGATCCGATTATGAGCAGGGGGGACTCTGTTTGACTAACTTTAAGTCCAGAAATAGTGACGTCTCCGGACTTAAAATTAGTCAAACAGAGTTCCCTCCCCTGATATCAAGGGAAGTTACTCTTACCGGACTTAAAATTAGTCAAACATAGTTCCCTCCTCTTACTTTCAGGGGAAGTAACTCTTACCAGATTTAAAATTAGCCCAACAGAGTTCCCTCCACTGAATTTTAGGGGAAGACTTAATATTAGTCAAACAGAGTCCCCCTGATATCAAGGGAAGTAACTACTTATTCCCTTGATTTTCAGGGATACTCATTTTTACTGACTTAAATTTATCACCTGATTTTCAGAGGCAGTCACTTTTAACGACTTGAAATTAGTCAAACAAAGTTGTCTCCCCGAATTTCAGGGGAATTTAGTCTTGAATTATACAGATTTTCCTCCCCTGATTTTTCGGGGAATTTCCTCTTACTGACTATTAATTTGTCGAACGGCGTTCTGTCCCCTGATACCAAGGGAAGTAACTATTGTGCTAGACATAGGTCCCTTGGTCCCTGGATTTTCAAACAGAGTTCCCTCCACGATTCATTGCAATTAACTGTTATATTAGACTGAGATACCTCCCCTCCCTTATTTTCAGAGGAAGTTATTCTTACAGCCTTAAAATTAGTCAAACAACTTCAGTCCCCTAATTTACAGGGAAGTAACTTTTGTACTAGACAGTAATCCCTTCCCTCATTTACAGGGAAAGTCACTCTTACCACCAATAAATAAGTCTTACTTGGAGGGAACTCTGTTTGACTAATTTTAAGTCGGTAATAGTGACTTCCTCTGAAAATCAGGAGAGGAACTATCTAAAATACAAAGGTTAGGCCTACTTCCACATTCAATAGTGGAGAGAACTCTGACTAATTTTAAGTCGGTTAGAATCACTTCCCCTGAAAACCAGGGCACTGAATTCTGTTTGACTGTTTTTAAGTCGATAAGAGGCACTTCTCGAGAAAATCCGGCGAGGGACCTATGTCTAGTACAAGAGTTACCTCCCCTGATATTTTGGGAAGTAACTCTTGTACGATTCAGACTCCCTCCCCTTTCAAATTTATGATAACCATGTAGGATTGAAAGACACTTAATAAAATCCACTTGAGCCTACAGTTTCCAAACTTGATAGGATCTTAGGGTTGACCTGTAGTAGGACCCGCTTTGAAAAAATGATTAAAAAAGCTTAATATATTGTAATTTTAGCCCTCGGAGTTGCAACTATGTTATATCGATGGCATAGAATGACAAGGTCGCTTACGACCTTATAAGACTGATACATATTTAAAATCAGCACCACAAAGCACTTCTTATGAGCCTATTTTCATAAAAATCGGAACTTTTCATCTTGACCAAAATGAAGTGGTAAAAACTTGTTTTTTTCGTAAGTAATGAGTAAATATCAGAAAGTGTTTTCTTGTTTTCTCAAACTATCAATTTTGTACTTACGACCTTCTCATTCTAAGCCAGTGGTAAAACGGTTTTAGTAGTTTTTGGCAACTTTGAATAACTTTATACTGCATGCACTCAAACTTGGCATTCTTATTCCTTACCAACTTTAGCTAGAGCTCTATGAAGGTCTATATATTCCCTGAGGTGTGTCCATTTTTAATACTTTTATACATATACAACAGTCAATAACAAAAACAACAAATTGTAATAACTTCTAATTGTTTTATTATTTTCTGATGTTTCAATCGAAACCTCATTCTAATTGCCTCGGTCTTTATGCATTGCAATAGATGATAATATAACATGTACGTATATATTTACACGAGACAAACGGAAATGGTCGAGCTTTCACGATTGCTGGTCACCTCTTAGTCTGGTTCCCGGTACTTAAATCTTTCATTACATTACCGTCTAAACCACTGTAAGATTTAGGACAGGGAACTAGACTAGTCACCTCTGTACTTGAACTGGTCCCCACGTCTCATTCCGGACTCAACGTGCAATTTGGAATAGGGCACGTGGTATCTGTACTGCAGAATCTTATCACCTCGGTCTTTTTGCAATACATTTACCGGAGACAAACGAAAATGGCCGAGATTTCACGGTTGTTTGTCACCTCTGTACTACCGTATATTGCCTGAGTTCACTGGACGAACTGTAAATATTGTTTTTTGAATGCCGTTAAAAGTGCATTCACATGTAATAAACTTGTAATCCCTACTTCAAAGATTTGCAAATATGTAAATTGGTGCGCTGATACAAAGGCGGAATAGGTCTGAACACGGAGGTATACAAATATATATGTAATTCCTTGGTCTGAAACATTGATTAAAGATTCATCATAATTTAGAATGTAATATTTCATGCACCTGACATAACTGAAACACCGACCCCAAACTCCAAACCCCGGGGAAGGGCGGGGATTGTTACACCCGTTAATTGTCCCGCCCTTTAAAACAATGAACTTGCACGGCTCCCCTGCGAAACAAAAGTCCTGCACTCACCGGGTCGGCAGTATCCGTATAGCATATTTTGAACTCATGAGCAGCACGGACCATTTATACCGTTTTGTGTAACATCTGGGTCCCTTATCATAGATCTGTAACACACTAAGGTGCAGCTACTTAATCAGCAACTCCTAAACTACCCAACATTTATACAGAACAATTACTCTACAGGGACGAAATTGCTACAAAATTGCCACACTACGGGTAAGAAAATATTGAACACTTAGAACATCAATCACCTAATGCTTATCACAGGACTAGGTAGACAATTCCGTGTGTATAATTAGGTGTCCTTTGATGTTCATATTCCATCTGAGATTGACATCACAATAGTGAAATATCGGCCATTTCCGCTTGTTTCCGGTAAGTCTATTGTGATTCATAAAGGCCGAGGTGATCAGAATGGTCGTCATCATTGTTGGGTATATGACGTCACGCGCATGCGCATAGATGCATTGAACTCTATTCCCGGGAGCCTATTTCAAAAGTTTCTAAGGTGTGTACAGAGCACAAACTATATTGTAACTATGTGTTACGTGAAATTGTATTTCATCAACTTGTCAACTATTCACTAGAATATGGTGATGTAATAAACAGATCGCGGGCGTATCTGGAGCCAGGTGCGTGAAGCATCCACCGGTGCACCCTTGCAGAGCATAGCCTTTATTTGCAAAACTGTATGGGAAAATAAAATCCGACAGGGAAGGTAGCACTCAACCTAACCAGCCGAGCATAGAAATCAGAAACACCACAATACAACTACCCTGAACAATGCACACACATAAGCCATTTCTGGTGAAATATGGCTGGCATATATCCACCCGTATTTGAACCAAGGCCCCAAGATTATAAGACAAGTGAGCTAACCACGCACATAGTTCTAGGGTGTTATTTGTATTTGTTTCGGTCAAAATGAATATGTTCAAACGTGCAAATAAAGGCTGCGCTGTGTTTCATTTCATGCAAAAGTACACATATCATGGAACAACCCAATTCTAGAATTGTTATCATAATACAAGCTAAATGTGTTCCTCATGGACACCAGATATGTGAAGCCTCTAGTTTAGCTACATTAACAACTCTAGAATAACCTTAAGCAACTTACTGTAACATATTTCTTAGATGGCTGAACAAACACTACTATGCGCCAAGTACAATAATTAAGAACTTGTAGAAAATTGGCCTCTTCTCTACATGCCACTGTTACGAGTCCCTTGGGTGACATACCAAAGTAAACAATAGTCATATTCCACAGGAGCAAGATGTCTTGAGTGTGTGATGTGCCTCGATGCCCCAGGAAAAATTGTGCTTCTTTGTATTTTTTTTAAGAATTTGAAATAATGTTGCTAGTTTTTGAGTCACAACTCATCGGCAGCATCGGTAGAGCAGCACCTCATACATTGATCCAACTGAGCATTTTTCGCCTCAACAATGTACCCTCTATTTAAATGAATAAGCTTCTGGACTCACTTGGAACAAGGATATCAAACATTGTTGTAATGACTACCCGAGGCTTCCCCTAGACCACGACAACCCTTTCCCCGATGCCTTCCGATGCCAAATTATTAAATCGGGAGTACATCGCCGATGCAAAAAGTTCTCAATGGGAACAAAGCATTAGGCTAGTTTCACATGTCTCATATTCCCATCACTGTCTAAACATTTTAATGGTAAGACCATGCAACCAGTCTAGCAAACCCAGTCAGATCACCTCGGTTATTCAAAAATGTAGAAACAGTTGTTCGAGGTGTTCCGACTGTTAAAGCCAAAAAACCAATGGTATAAAATCGGGTACTAAGTATTTCAGTCTTTTCTGTAATATTCATCAACTCAGCAACTTGATTGGAGTGATAAGTATACATTTGTGTCTCCGTGTACGCCCTTGCTTGTGTACAAAAACCGCGAAAACAGACACCAAAAACACGGCAAAGGGCCAACTGCATTCATATGTTCACAAATAAAAGTATTAGAAGCTATTTAATGTTTGGTCTAATCTACTTATCAACACGCGGAAACTTTTAATATGATTCACGTGCATAATTAATATATTATGATTGGAGAGATAAGTCATAATTTTGTAGCAATTTTAACTCAGTTTTTTAAACAGTTTTATTCTGACGGAGTGTGTTTCTTAGAATTAAAGTTTGCTACAGAGGTTTTTAATTTTACCGAAAAGGAAATGGTGGGTTAAACTGGACATAACTATACAGAACGTCGCATAGTTAGTTACTAACCACAATGTCAAGGAACGCTGCTCTTACAGTGTCTGCCTGCAGTTATGGCGGGAAACCGTCTTACAAAAAACAAAAGGTAAGAACTAACTTTATTTCACAGTGTCTTTAGAGTGTTAAATTTGTGATTTTTTTGGTTTGTTTTGGAATCGAGTTCTAACAAAAACGATACATTTTAAGCGATAAATGACTTTCCCGTGCGTGTCATTCGGCTTTTGATTAGGGAAACTGGTTTCACATATCATTGTGAGAAAGGATGACATCTTTAATGTTGTGAAACGTCTTTCATATTCGATATTAAATAATTCAGTTAACATATTTTATACCATTTTAAACATAATGATAAATCAAAGGCCACCCACACTCCCTCATGTATATGTTAAGATAAAGTTGTGGTACACGGTCCAGCTTGTTTTAAACGGTCATACATGTACAAACAATTATAATATGGACCTTCGTGGAAATTGGTCAACCAATGATGAAATATTAAGAAGCCAAAAAGCGTTATTATATATGTTAATTACTTATAACGTTTATTACATTAAATTTTGTACATTGCGTATTAAGTGGACCATATAGAAAATTGGTATTTACTGTCAAATATGTAATCCACAATAAATACAGGTGTTATTATCATTATTTTTATTCAATAAAACTTGCTTTCTATTAGATCTATTCGAGCATGTTTGATTGGTTCTAGTGGCCACACAAACACAGATTACAGTTTGATTAAGTCTATCAATTCTATTTAGATAAACTGTTCTGCTTTAGTCCCTTAAATTATTATCGAACAGCATTTACCTTGGTGACGACATAGATCTATCAGCTTTATGTACCCAATGGTATTCCCTTCCTTGGCAGCATATTGTTGAGAAATTGCATGAGGACTTTTTTTAGGAGTTTTGTTATCATCAATATGTTTACTTAGATTCCAACAAGATTACGAGTAGGAGCTTAACACCTTATGTTTTGTACAGAATCTCTGACTGAAACATAGCCACTTCATCACTTCTGTGCATGAATAAAAACACCACGTTGTATTATGTAGGAATGGTTGGTACCACAAACAACATACAATATAAAAGAAACAACAAAAAACAACACAACACGCATTCTGTTTCTGTGTGTTATGTATGCTCTCATCTGGTCGAGTCGTTAGGAAACCGATGTCGGATGGTATTGTCATGTTGAATAAACTAAGGCATTGACACCAAATTGCGTTGAGCATTAAACCATGTTTTGGTGTTGAATGCGCTACCGTATTGTGGTGTTAAACGCGCTTCTGTTAAAATGTACTAACAAGTACGTTACGTATACGTTCACCTAATGCACTTTGTCCAAACAATGCTTCATCAAGTTCTGCTTAAAACAATGATACAATAAACAGTACGTATAGCATTCGCCCATGTTTAACCAAATCGAACGAAACTTTATTAGTCACATACAAAGCGTGGTCGCTCTTTTAATAGTGTTCAATGTGACCACCTGGATATTTAACATGCGTTTATGAAGACTATGTTTTTGACATTAAGAAAGTATTATGGCGCAAACAAGTAGCATCAGTTATTATTTGAGCAATTCGTAGGAAGACGATAAAGTCAAGAGAACTTCAAAACCGTGGGGTTATGCTTTTAATGAAATGTAAAACCTAGGTCCCACTGAGGTAATCCTCATCGACACGGAGTTAAAATTCAATGTATGCGTCTAAATTACTCGATGTTATTGCGATGTTAATAAATGTCTCAATACTTACATGATGCTTCCCTTAGACCATAGGATCATGCCTGCCGAATCCTACCGAAGCCCGCCGACGCTTGCCGAAGCCTGCCGAATCCTGCCGAATCTTACCGAAGCCTGTCGGCGCCTGCCGAAGCCTGCCGAAGCCTATCGAATCCTGCCGAATCCGACCAAAGCAACTCTATTACCATCGGGAGTACATCCATGGCCGAGGCAAGCCATGCTCAGTGGGACCTAAACTTAAGTAATGCGTCTTGCATATGTACCTACGTGTATATGTGTGCACATGTAGGAGACGAAAATGGCAACATCTATCATACTTAATATATACAAGTTGTGCATTAAGATAGCAATAAAGAACCCCTGTACCAATGCTTTTTATTATGCCCCGTATATGTGCAACCATTAATTTGAGCGAGTAGATCGGGACGAGAACGTCGCGTGCTGGAGATCCATACAGCATCTTGTTGAGTTCATCCAATATACTGCACCTTGCTTTTTTATTTGCCTTTGCAACCTGTGGCGTTTTACGATATAAAGTTGCTTTCATAAAACTGTCTGGATTTGTGATGTGCTTTAGGCCGCAGTATTACCATGTCACTATCAACAACTACTTTTTGTTGTTTTGGGGTTATTGATACATGTAGTTATGAACTGTTCTTTGTTTCTTTTTTGTTTAATGAAGATTATGATCTACTTAGTATTGTAAACACACATTCAGGGGAGATAAGTATGCTTATAGTCCAGTTAGGATATTTTTACAGTGACGTCATTATTTATGTGTACTCAAAAGATTAAATCCATTGTTTAAACTGGTAGAGTTTCGTTTGGTATTAAACTGTTGGTATAAGCATTTATACTTGTTTTATACCGTAATAGTGGATTGTTCCACTGCGGCACTGTATTCTAACCCTTTTGCTAGATTATTGTCAAGTGGATCACGTGGTGGAAGTTCTATTACGCTACAGGGTGACCAGGGTGACGTAGTTTTTAAGTAGGTAATAATTAGCATTTTGAATCATGTGCCACATAGCGTGATCCTTGACAACATGACACCTTGTTGTCATTTCGGAATCTTTTTTCTGTTTTTCCCATCCAACTATTGAGATGAAGGTTCCATCAAGTAATTATTCATTGAATGCAGGGGCCTTATTCACCAACGTTGTAAGTCTATAATCCAGAGTAAGACTTTATATTGCCAAATGTTCTGTTCGCTCTCAAATTGTTAAACATGTATCGATTTTGATATAAATTGGCATACATGTTCCGTGGGTAATAAAACAATAATTAGATAAAATTTCACATGGTTAAATCTTTTGCAAAGAATTAGTATTGATTATAAATGTTGTCAATATGTTGTCAATGTTGGTGAATAAGGCCCCGCGGATGGTACCTGTGTTGGGTATTGCATGATTGCAAGTCCATTAATTTGTAGGACGTATAAGGTTAGCTGATCGATGTGTATGAATGAGCACTGGTGATCGGGATTTCATTATCGTTTAGGTTCCAAACGATTGTAAGATGTAGGACTGCTGGGAACCAGACAAACCCATCAACAACTATGGTGTGGACATTGTATATATGCAGCACACATTGATCGACAAATGTTATCCTAGCGGAGAAATCTCAAAGCGGTCGACGTCTGGCATCAAGTAACCGGCTTCAGTTTATTGACATTCCGGAAGAGACATTTCACAATTTTCGGACAGTTCGCTTTAAATAATTCAGTTCGGTTAACTTCTCCCATACAGTGTGTAGGAGTAGAATAAAGATTAAGACAATTTTTGGCTCATTTTGGCTCAGGTCAAGGCACTTGGCAGACCTATCTGGTGTTATCTTAACATATTGTATAAGAACTACGTGTCAACGTACGAAACAAAGGCATGATACAGCTTAGCTAGAGGCTACTTTATAATGTGAAAATGCAAACGCGTTGCATATAGCAGTAGCATCAAACGTAGTCTAGTTTCTGTCTCAGATGTGTTAACATTCGGAACTCCTCGGCTATGTATAAGATATGAAGTTATAACCAGACTGTTCCCCGGAAGAATATACATGTAGTTCAAAGCAGTTCGATGTACCAGTCCAGTTCTAAAAAGAGAACAGTACGAGGTGTTCCGAAAGATGTGCTATGCTTCTACAAGAATGCGCACGTATGACATACACCAAATGTTTTTGTGACATGAACGACCGCATTCAGACGGAAAATGATGTCATATAGTTACTATAATATACATACTCCCTTGTTCTAGAATAAAGTCTCCCCCTGTCCTGTCTTTTCTGAAACCACCCCGCTCAAATACTTATTTATAATAAAAGTCCGACTTCTCCGCCAAAAAGTAACTGTATACCAATTTAATTTCGCATATGTTAACCTTTTAGTTGTCTTTTGCTGATCGTCGGCATATTTGTAACTACAATGTTTCGCGTTTTCAAGTCTCTCGCAATTTCCATCTATAGGCCAATCTTATGAACAATTTCGCGACTACTTAATTTCGCGAATTTCTATCACTCGCGAAATCAGCGAAATTAATTTGCGCGAAATAATAATAATAATTTCTATGTTTACAGTATCAATCTGAACATTCAGTATTGTGGATGACCCGACCGAAGCCGGACGCTGCGGCACAGTTGTTGTGATACTTAAGCACCAATCAATATTTTGCTCGCCGTTTTTATCTTTACATTCCCACACTGGAAACCAATGAATGCTTACTGTCTAATTCCCAAGGGCCGGAACACATAATCATGTAGTAATTCCTGGTCCTTGGAAGTTGGTACAGGACCAAAGTCTATTACGTTGACTGGTGAATTATGCGACAAAAGAAACATTCAGTTAGTGTTATGTATACATTTGTAGTACTTTAACTATTAGTATAATCTTACTCCATTTGTAGTAATTTTAGTGTCACTTGCTTTTTATTCCCCGGCATCTACTGGTGCGGAGGATATTAAAGTGATTCATTTTTCGCCCATGTGACCGTACGTCCGTTCATTGGTCCGTCCGCTACAAAACCTTCAATTTGATTGACTTAGCTAATTATTATGGAAAAGGCTTTCACCGGGCAAACGTCTTTACTGAACGTAGTCTTGTTATACACAAACGTTGTGATGACTGAACTTTGCAAAGCTTGCAGGTGCTTCTACGAGGCATTACACGTGCCACCCAGTACACGTACTGGTAAAGGTTATCAGTTAGAATTGAGGCACGGCTTGAACGATTCATCTGATTGCCTTGTTTTTTGTTTACTTGATATTCCAGAGAAACCCGATTTAACAAGTTTTTGATAGGATCAAAACTATCTTTAGTCCAAAACACTTCGATATCGAATTGTATTAGAACTTTGTAAGCATTCGTCGCTTTGTAGTGCAACGCATTTGGACACCCGCCAATTTCACAACTTGTGAAAATGATGTTAGCTTAGGTAATAATAATTTAATGCATTTCATCTGATAAAATGTATTAGCATCTTATCGTAATGTTTTATATTTCAATTTTATGTTAATCCGACAATTTTTGTATCATTTAATGAAATAACCCTGTATGTAGCACGAAATGAATAACTGTGACACACTGCTGAGATGAAAAGATGTCTTGGAGCGGAACAGATTTGTGTGCGGTGGTAAACTTCCATACCTTTTGTATATAATTCAAATTACAAATTTATATTAGAACCGACCTGTGGATCGCGGGATGATAAGAGTTTCGATGGGGTCCCGGGATGTGAATATGAGCTTGTGTCTTGTTTGGAATACCTAATATAAGCCTAGATCCCACTGAGCATTAAATAAATGAGCATCGAGAGCTAACAGGGAAAAGGTTCTCGTGATCTAGGGGAAGCAATTAGAATTGTGAAATCCCTGTTCCCGGTGCCTCCCAAAGATCATTTATTTCCTCCAGGAGTACATCGTCAATACAAAAATGTCTACTGGGACCTAGGCTTTACTTGACGCTCAAACATGCGATCCCCAGGTTGGCAGTTTAGTTGATCTTCCACCAACTGAGAACCAGGAAGGCCACGGGTTATTGCCCTACCGGTGCACAAGGACAAGTGTACCTTTGACGGTAACTTGACGTAAGCCTGTATATTGACTTCAATGTGGGGTCGGGATCATTAGAACAATTACCAGCCCGTCTCGATGTAAATATAATGACTTCACCGTAATGTCAACACATTATAACACCATTTAGATGCCGTTAGAACATAATTACATACCGTGGTACCATGTCGTTCCTGGCTTGTTTGAAATCATGGTGATATCGAATGTATTTTGGTTGCTTAAGAAATGCTCCCTAATGACTGTTGAAATATTGCATAGCAAAGGCAGGTTCACACGTAAACGGCAAATGTATGCTTTGGTGGCTTTTGAAATGGTGTTTTTACCATACAGTACGTACAAGCTCCTAAGAAACGATGCATACTTAAAGCTCGTGATTTATTGTCCTGCATTTTACGATAGAAAAAAGTGTCGTTGGTTTTATTTGAACATGAGACAAAAGTGTTTTACCTGTCGTAGAGAACACCGCTGATCAGGTACATTCCACTAACATTCGGAAATTGATGCATTCTGTTTGTTTAACCAATACAATGCAATACAATACAATATAATACAATACAATATAACGTGAGATGTGCAATTATGACACAAAGTCGTATTATGCTTCCATGGACGACCACCACATGCGTTACGTCCATGGTGCTTCGTTCATCCATAGGACAGTTCATTTTAGTTCGTAACCGAGTTAGACAATCACGTCGGCTGTTCGCTACTTCCTCAGTTGAACTCTTGGAAAGTTCGACAGTTGGAAGCTCTACGACTTTTCATAATACACGTTCATAGATAATACCCATTTTGACCACCTCGGTGGTTATGCATTGTAATGTTTCGGAGACAAACGGAGATGACCGGGCGTTTACGACTGAGGTATTACTGAGAGAGTTTTCTCAAGGGAGGTAATCATCCTAATTAGTCAGTGATTTGTTGTAGAACATCCCTCGACAATTAGATGGAATGCATTATACAGTTTTTGTAATAACTACTGCAATCATTACACTCGTGTTGCACAATATACTGCTTAAAATAGCCCGATAACATCTATATAGAATACATAGGATGGAGTCCAGATAGTGATCACATGTGCAGAAAGCACTAGAACAATTATGTAAGCGACACTAAGCAATTATAACATCATTTCTTGAGGATTTACGTACTTCTTCCGTCTTCACAGTCATGATGCATGCATTCAAGTCATTTTAAAGACGCATTCTCTATAACAAACTTATTTTTCTCTACAATCACATTAAATGAGCTAAATGTACAAAGCGCCATCAATTATCATAATTTTTCAGAAGAAAGAGTGCGCAAATATGTCTCTATAATGCCAAAAATATATTTAAATCACCAATAATAATTAATCGCTTCCAGCGATTTATTATTATGTGGTTAAAGGGAAATAACTCGTGACTATTTTGGCTCATTACGGAAATATGTTTTCATTCTTTTCTCGGTAATTAGTGTGAGCATCTTGTTGAAAATATGTTGAGTTTAAGCAACACTGATTCTCATTTAATGTATAATATTCCTGATAGTCCAGTCATTTTCACTTTAAACCCCAAACTAACTGCAAAACAAACAGTTTTGTGTTTATATGGTGCGTAAAGCTATCCTTAGCAATGTACAAAATGTCCTAATTGAATATTCGTGGGACTTTTTGAGATATTTACAAATATATTGAATTGTCACATGTTTTCGCGATAATTGTCACTTTTGATGTAAATAAATATTGACTTGTATCAGTAACTTATTTTTGCATCGTGCTTAGAGGTCGCAATTTTGGTCTGAGTTTTATGAAACTTGGCAGCAATGATCACCTGAAGCTAATCTAGTTAAAATAAAATTTTGAGTTAACCGGGGCCAAAATCTAGGTCCCTAGGTCAAAACATAGAAAAAACAAGATATAGTCACCCAGGGTCGCAATTTCGACCTTACACTTGTGAAGTTTAGTCACAATGATCACCCTATAAAAATCAAGGTCATGTATGAAATTGGATTAACCTGAGTTAAAAACTAGGTCACTAGGCAAATTATAGAACAAATCTTTAGAAGGCGCCCTTTTTAACTAATCTTTATGAAACCATGTCACATGGATCATGAAGACAAAATGTAGGTCAAATTCAATTTTTACTTATCATGAGTTTAAACTAGGTCACTAAGTCAAATTATAGACAAACCTTCATGCACAAAAAAGCCGCATCAATTATTTTCAACTATTGACCTAATTTTGACCCAAATTATTCAATAACATACTTGTCTTAGATGTTTTGAGAGGAGCATTGTGACCAAGTTGCATAAATATTAGACCAAAATTGTGAATTTTGTACCTACACAACGTTTTCCTTTGATTTTAACTAGCGACCTACTTTTTGACCCCGGATGACCCAATTTATAACTTTGACCTAGATTTTGTTGATATTATTATTGTGACCAAGTTTCATAAATATAAGGTCAACATTATGACCTCTAGCGACTACACAAAGTTTTGCTACAATTTGACCTAGTGACCTAGTTTTTTACCCTTGATCGTCCATTTTCTACCTTGGCCTAAATTTTGTTCAGATGATCACTCTGGGCAAGTTTCATAATCATAAAGTAAAAATTGTAAATACAAATTCAATTGTGGACGAACAGACAAAGAGAACAATCACTATTTTGTACATTATCATTATTGTATACTGTCCAAACACAAATATCCTTTTTCCATTAGACACACATGTATACAACACATGATATGTGTAACTTTGAAACAAATTGGACTAATATTAAAGAAATGAATAAAACTTTTGTTTCCCCTTCCAAGTGCTATTTTGAGTCATTTTGTCGACATTTGAATGGGTAGTATACCAACACGTAGACTGGCATATATATGAAAAGTTAATTGTCTGATGATAAAATCAATATTTGTATTCGATCGAAGAAGGTTGTATCTTTCAGAAAATATAAGCTTTAAGGTGCAATTAGTAAATATTTAACGACTTACAGGGGAATTATTAGAACTTAAAATTCCCCATGTAGTATGAAATAAGGAAAATGCTGAAATTGCTACCAAAAGTGACCTTAAACATGTCGATTTTTTTGTATTTTCCCCACTGAACTCGCATATTTGACGTTTTGTCTGTAGTTGATAATAGTCTGTAGATGATGAAAATGCAAAGAAACTCTGTTTTGCAATTTGTTTGAGGTTGACCGTATTTTGTAGCTTCAATGACTGGACTATGAATCAATTTAAACTATCAAAGTTATAGGGAACGCCTCTTTAAGCTTTGCAATTTATTACAAGTAAGATTATTTCCAAACTAAACTTGAACTCAGATCAACTCAGGGATAGTGACTCAAACCTTCAATACTTCTTTCCAAATATCTTACTTATGTATATTACACACTTAGTTAAATTGTTTACTAAAACTCAGTTTATGGATGTATTTATCAAATGTTTATCACGTGAGTTAATTAGTGTGGTATGTATTTATAACCGTCCTCGTCTATTTTGTAATATTGTACCCGGAATGTTGAAAATACATCCTAACTTTGGCAATATTTCTGATGATGACATAATGTCTTGATTATTCGAAGCTCTTATTGCATGAAATGTCAATTTTTTATTGGCTATAGAGTTGTGCATTTTAAGCACTCCCACAGTATGCATTCTCGTTCCAGCAGCATATTTGTCATCTGAAATATGTATGTAGACTTGACTAACCACTGATTTATGGGGATGACGGTACTCGGGTCACATACTAATAATATGTATCCATTTTCCCTATTCAACCGTTGAGTCCGAGCTCATGACAAGCACAGGTGGCAGTATCAGTGTTTGGAAAATAAAATTAAAAAAAAAAATATATATAAATTTCCGTCACTGAGCTAAGTATACTAGGAAGGTATAAAACGTACTATATGTCTATGTCCAAAGATTGTGGAACATCGCATCTAAAAATAGACTTGGTTCCTAACAAAAATTACGATACTGCGAGTGAAGCGGGTATCCAGCGTGTAAAATGACCTCGGTCGGAGTGAAATAAAGAAGGGTACAGTGTTTTGCCGTTTCGCAGTTATAATATTTGAACGAGAGTTTCGGTGGGAATAATTATCTCATAGTTTATATGAATGACTTGTGTAGCGATTTTCCTTCAGCGCCCGTATTTTATAATCAAACATCGAGATGCATTGTTCCACAATCTTTTGCATATATACATATACATGTATAGTACGCTTTACATCTTGATAGTATGTTACATGAGTGACGGGATTTCTTAAATATTTTTTATTTTATTTTTTTAATCGTTTGCGGACCAAACACTGATACTGCCACCTGTGATGACAAGTACATGTATGTTCAGCATTCTGTCACACTATTTAAGTTGACTGACAGACTGACTGGTGTTTTGTTGTTTATTTGATAGAATACTTAATATTTAGTTGACAGAGGGGGGGGGGGGGGGGTATTGAATACGCAGGTGAAACAGACAATGCAGGTTTCCAGTGACATTTTGCATAAAATCTTGTGTCGCCTACCTGCGTTTCATATAGCTGCATTCAGCTTCAGGTAGTATACATAACTCTTTGATAACTGTTTAGGTTACTAACGAACCGCTAATAAATAAAAATTACTGTTAAAAACTTCATACAGATATATTTTTGAAAACGACAAAAACAAAGACCAGCGTTTAGGAGAGATGGTAACAATACATGCAATACATATTAATCGACAGATATTACGGGCATGTAGACATACCCTTGTACTTATAAGTATACTTTATAGCCTATGTACTACATGTCTGAGAAACAATTATATTCTAATAATTATACCCACTGAATCTTGAGACATACCCAGGTACTTAGAGACATTATAGCCGCCTATGTACACTTGGAGACTTTTCTAACGCAACACCTCTTCAAACCGATATAGCTCCATTATTGGTTAATGGATTTTGTTGAAATTTGGACTAAGAATAATTTAACACATATCCAATACTTCCTGTAAATTTGATAGAAATTGATTAACAACAAAATATGAAACGTAACAAATTAAAAACATCTATGCAAAAGTCAAATTCGCAAAATAGTACAACGTAAAATATTAACAATGTGGAAAGTCACTGAGTATCACAAATTCGAGTGGCTAATACCTCATTGAAACCACATAGTTTAGAATGAAACGCTGAGTGATGTTTCGCCACTCTTGCACAAGGGCCTAGCGTAAGAGGGCCTATGGGTGATAAATGTCTGCCAAAGACATGTGCTACCTAAAAACCCAACATACGATGCTCAACTTTCTAAATTAAAAATACATACGTTCTTAATTAGTTACATGCATATCTTGTACAGTTAAGATGCATATAATGATATGGAATTTAACTTTAAATTTTATGAAGTATTAATAAAATGCATAAATTTATTCATCTTAATGACTGACCGGCCTGCAACATGCCAATTGCGCGGTTGCGCTCGTGAATATTCGTACGAGCCCTGTTGTTTTTAATTAATTTTATGTTTTCTTGGTGTAAGATCCCATCTAAAATGATGAAAAAACAATAAAATTTGAATCATATCGCGTTTCTCGATTTCCTCTTGCTAACAATAAAACCATACCTACACCACGTGCTCAAGCGTCCTATTGTCACGGATGAATGATTTTATCATCAGATTGCTCAGAATGTAGTCAAATGACCACATGTGCAATTTCAAATCAATATCTGTACCCATAACTGAGATATTCGAGTTGTAAAAGTGTTGCGTTAGAAAAGTCTCCAAGTGTATGCATTACTGAGAAGCAATTATATTCTTATAATTATATCCACTGGAATCTATTGTTACATGTATACTAATTATCTAGTTCTCTAGATAAACAAGTATCGTGCTGAGTTAGGCATTCAAGGACGAGCATTTTTTGCTGGATGAGCTCCACTTATCTTTACTACCCCGTTAGTCTGGCTACCCGACGAGATAATATTTTTTATCAATCAAATTGCATAGTTTTTGTTTTTCAATTTTAGCTAGATTTTAATCTGGGCTTGATTATCTATGTTTGAGGGTGCAAAGAGAAATAATTTCATGAGAAAAGAGTAGATTGAGGAGATGTCTTAACAACCATAGGCATGATAGGGTATTTTAGACAGACTTCAACCTCCTCGTCTGGGCTGGTAAACACATTATAATCATTCAACATTTACAATCACACCATACTATGTGCTCCAAATAGTTTACACACTCTTGTAGTACTAGTGTTTGTGTTATTATCTATGTAATGCTCAGAATTCATTACGACGACGTGGTATCAATTTGACAGGGTAAAAACAACACTGATGTTTTAGATCACGTAACAAGCTTATGTTCATTTCATACAAACAACATTTCAACGTATTCCAAAAACCAGAGTTGAGAATATCCGTGTACACAAGCATGTAAGATCTAGGAAAACTTCGAACTCGAAAGTTACTAAGTCTTATGCTGACAAATTGACTAACAGTGGGTATAGTAGTGTACATTACGTTTCGTTTGCGGACAATTATTAATTAAGATCTCATAGTGCGCAATTTTGTGGGGTCTTCAATTCGTGAATTTGATAAATGGAAATAATTCTAACATATTTAATTTTGGTTTGATTAACCGTATTTGACATGATTTACCACTGTCACAGTACACACACTGTTCACTCTAATTGATTACGTCTTTGAATGATAATTTGCTAATTAGCTATGACGAGTCCTTTAAAACAATGTTAACAATTCAGTTCGTCTGCAAGTTTCATTTGTCTTTTGGTTTGGTTGAAATATATCCACCAGGGAGAAGGGTCGTTGACTTCAAACTTACCTGTTACAAGTCAATCAATCATCAGAATTGGCGAGAAAACACAATTATATATATCTTTGTAACTAATTTGATATGATGGTATTTCGCACTTCACATGTATTCTTAATTTATATTTTCCCGGATACGAAAGTATTGTTATTTAGATCTATAGTATTTAACCTTTCTTGTGACTTATTATACAAGTCTTGAGTCAGTGTATCAGTACTGGTGTTTATTGTTGTATGGTAGTGTTCTTGTTGATTTTTATACTGACAATGCTTGTAGGTCTTTTAAATAAGAAAGGCGTTCGTAATTTGGGTAGTTTGGTCATAAAAATGCCAAACTATTGTTGATTGTCTTATATCAGCAGATTGGTGCAGATCGTACACCTAACGATTCACACGTGTGTGTCGGGAACTTAGGATACTCCGACAGTCTTGATACAGCGAAAGTTCCGAATGTTTACGAATGCATAAAACATAAATTATTGTAACGTCGTACAAAGCATCTAAGCTTACCAGTAGACCCAAGCGTGAAGCTGAGTGATACCTTCATTTTAAACACTGTGTCTTATAACATCACATATAATCTGGAAACATGTGGAATATTAATTTTGTGTGAGGATTTTTAAATTCCATTAAAAGTGTGATTAATTGCAATTCTGAGCATTTTTTCTCACTCGAAACTTTTTGATTTACTTAAAATTATTGCCTTACCGTCTATTAGTTTGGATACATTTTATTCAAAGAAAGGTGCATACTTTTTGAAATCGGAACTAGGCTTGATATTTATATTTGTGATGTAGGTAAACTACAATTGGATTTTAAAACATAGGACCATTAAACTGCATTTGCAATAAGTAAACAACTGAAAATATGTTTTCTTGCTTCGTTATATGCATAGCAAACAATACATCATGTGAGAGGTGTTTTTGGATAAGTAACAAAGACATTGAGCGTGGATTGTGGTAACACTTAGGATATAAAAGAAGACAGTGATAGTTTCTGGTGTTACACTTATAGTAAAGGGAAAAGATAACATGTGATGTTCAAGCACCTGGATCTATTATGCGGGTAGAATTTTGTGATCATTATTATAGAGAAAATTGTGTATGAATTATTTTATTGTAAACATGTAACACGTCAATGGGAGTTATACACCATCATAACAAAATATTTTGGTTGGGAGATATGGAATTTTATGATGAGGTAAATATCAAGTAGTTTTTAGCAACCCCCTTTTTCTTTAAGAAGTATATAAATAATTGAGCGGACTAGTTTTTAGCAACCCCCTTTTCTGTAAGAAGTATATAAATAATTGAGCGGAATAGTTTTTTAGCAACCCCCTTTTTCTGTTAGAAGTATATAAATAATTCAGCGGAATAGTTTCGTAGCAACCCCCTTTTTCTGTAAGAAGTATATAACTTATTGAGCGGAATAGTTTTTTAGCATCCCCCTTTTTCTGTCAGAAGTATATAAATAATTGAGCGGAAAAGTTTCTTAGCATGCCCCTTTTCTGTGAGAAGTATATAAATAATTGAGCGGAAAAGTTTCTTAGCATCCCCCTTTTTCTGTGAGAAGTATATAAATAATTGAGCGGAATAGTTTCTTAGCATCCCCCTTTTTCTGTCAGAAGTATGTAAATAATTGAGCGGAAAAGTTTCTTAGCATGCCCCTTTTCTGTGAGAAGTATATAAATAATTGAGCGGAAAAGTTTCTTAGCATCCCCCTTTTCTGTGAGAAGTATATAAATAATTGAGCGGAAAAGTTTCTTAGCATCCCGCTTTTTTGTGAGAAGTATATAAATAATTGAACGGAATAGTTTCTTAGCATCCCCCTTTTTCTGTCAGAAGTATATAAATAATTGAGCGGAAAAGTTTCTTAGCATCCCCCTTTTTCTGTCAGAAGTATATAAATAATTGAGCGGAAAAGTTTCTTAGCATCCCCCTTTTCTGTGAGAAGTATATAAATAATTGAACGGAATAGTTTCTTAGCATCCCCCTTTTCGGTGAGAAGTATATAAATAATTGAGCGGAATAGTTTCTTAGCAACCCCCTTTTCGGTGAGAAGTATATAAATAATTGAACGGCATAGTTTCTTAGCATCCCCCTTTTCGGTGAGAAGTATATAAATAATTAAGCGGAATAGTTTCTTAGCATCCCCCTTTTCGGTGAGAAGTATATAAATAATTGAGCGGAATAGTTTCTTAGCATCCCCCTTTTCGGTGAAAAGTATATAAATAATTGAACGGAATAGTTTCTTAGCAACCCCCTTTTTCTGTAAGAAGTATAAAAATAATTGAGCGGAATAGTTTTTAGCAACCCCCTTTTTCTTTAAGAAGTATATATAATTATTGAGTGGAATAGTTTCTTAGCAACCCCCTTTTTCTGTAAGAAGTTTATAAATATTTGAGCGGAATAGATTCTTAGCAGCCCCTTTTTCTGTAAGAAGTATATCGAGGGCTTAGTGCAAAACTATGGCAGCTTTCTCTATAAATTGATGATGTAACCATAGTTTTGCACAAATAACAAATATTTGTAAAAGAAAACATATAGAGTATTGATACATGAAGTTACTAAGATTAAGAATCTTCAATTATCTGTTTTTAATAACTTTTTATAGTAAGTAATATCGACGGAATAAGATCTAGATACAGTCCGTTCAAAGTCAAATGATAACGGTTATGTACATTGAATCGTCAATCAGGCAAACTATATTTATCTAGGTTTAACTTGGTATAACTGAGTTAACTGTAATCGCCGCTATTCTTTCGAATGGGTTAGTTCCCTCATTAGAATTGCTTATTGAATCGACAGTACATTAATTAACTATTTAAAGCATAATCTGTTATTGAACTGTTATGTTTCTTGTTCTTACGAGAAGTATAACCACGATGAGTGTCGACGTTAATTTTTATTCATTTTGATGATAAAATACAGAAACAATGACGCCGCGTCACACGTCGGATCTATTTTGCGTAACGTCAAAATGCCGTTATTTTAGCCAAATACGGTTGTCGTATAAACGAACATTTAACATTATATTTACAAACACTAAATTTACTAATATGACTATTAAAAGCAACAGTGTCGAAAACATTATTTCCAATAAACAACATTTATTTTAAATAGAGTGTAATATTTGACTAAATAGAGGATGCTTTTATCATACAAAAATGTAACGTATAATATCACGAAACATATCATTCTTATGGGCCTGTCTTACAGTGAGCAGTTTCAAAATTTCCAGTAGATATTACACTTACTGCAAATAATATCACACTTCAAAGACACATCAACTAAGTACAATTATAGTATGAACGTAAAATAACATCATACTACGAAACAGGTTGATAACGAATCGTTGGATGCGAAGGGTTCGAACCGGACCATATATTACACAGAGTGTAGACAAATTGCCTTTAATTACTCTTGTAAACGTGAAATATTATAAAATAACAAATCTATAAACACCATGACTTACACTGAGTGGGGGAACAGACTATATCAGTTGAAAATATTAGACAATAAAATATAAGTTAAGTTTCCGATTGTTTTAGGTCTATTTTCAGCTGTTAAGCCTCGCAACCACCTTTTGACATGTTAACTTCCCTCGGTCATTTGGCAACCTAATGAAACCTACAATCGAGTCTTCACAGTGAGACTATTTCTCTCCTGTGAAAAATTAAGTACATGAAAGAAACAGACAGTTTCTATTGTAGAGAGTATGAATCCCTGCTACATTGACTCTTTGGAAGAATTCTACATTGTAGTATCCAAAACTTAATGTCTACAAGTATTTGTTCTTGCAATTTCTTCAGTAAAAAAATATTATGTGTACTTAAAAATTACAGCAATTCAGAGATATTTTACATACTGTATATATACAAAAGGCTTCGAGGCGTGTCTAGTAATAACTTTGTATTCTATCTCTAAAGGGGTCATTATCGAGAGGTCATTGTAGATCTATACATGTATACGAATCACATCGCAATAAATAATGTATATTGTACGGAATACCGATAGGGCCATCGTGGTTACACATTAAAATCCAGAGGGCGACAATGCGATAGTGCGATAGTACGATGGCGACAATGCGATAATACGATGGCGACAATGCGACAGTACGATGGCGACAATGCGACAACGCGATAGTACGATGGCGACAATGCGATAGTACGATGGCGACAATGCGACAACGCGATAGTACGATGGCGACAATGCGATAGTCATATCGTACTGTCGCCATCGTACTATCGCATTGTCGCCATCGTACTATCGCGTTGTCGCATTGTCGCCATCGTACTATCGCATTGTCGCCATCGTACTATCGCACTGTCGCATTGTCGTCATCGTACTGTCGCATTGTCGTCTATCGCCTTCCGAATAAGTATTCCAAGTTTGAGTTGAATATCTTTGATAGTAATGAAGTTATTCAAGTTTGTAAAAACTTTAACCTTGTTTTTTTTCATTTTACAAGTATAAAAAGGGCATAACTCAAAATCAAGGGATGCTAGGGTTATGGGCCTTTACAGTAAGGTAGAGGTGGTGATGGTGAACAAGTATTCCAAGTTTGAGTTGAATATATTTGTTAGTAATGATGTTATATAAGTTTGTCAAAACTTTAACCTTGTTTTTTTTGCTATTTTACAAGTATAAAGGGGGCATAACTCCAAAAGAAGGGGAGCTAGGGTTATGGGCCTTCATAGTAAGGTGGTGGTGGTGATGGTGAACAAGTATTCCAAGTTTGAGTTGAATATCTTTGATTTAAAAATAAAACAAATAAGACAAAACTATATCCCGACCTGTAAAGTATTTTTAAAAGTGGCTCCATCTAGGAAAAAATACGATGTGCGCATGTGTACCGGAAGGCGATAGACGACAATGCGACAGTACGATGACGACAATGCGACAGTGCGATAGTACGATGGCGACAATGCGATAGTACGATGGCGACAATGCGATAATACGATGACGACAGTACGATAACGCGATAGTACGATGGCGACAGTACGATATGACTATCGCATTGTCGCCATCGTACTATCGCGTTGTCGCATTGTCGCCATCGTACTGTCGCATTGTCGCCATCGTATTATCGCATTGTCGCCATCGTACTATCGCACTATCGCATTGTCGCCCTCTGGATTTTAATGTGTAACCACGATGGCCCTAACGGTATTCCGTAATACGGAGATGGCGACAATGCGATAATACGATGACGACAGTACGATAACGCGATAGTACGATGGCGACAATGCGATAGTACGATGGCGACTACGGAATACCGTTAGGGCCATCGTGGTTACACATTAAAATCCAGAGGGCGACAATGCGATAGTGCGATAGTACGATGGCGACAATGCGATAATACGATGGCGACAATGCGACAGTACGATGGCGACAATGCGACAACGCGATAGTACGATGGCGACAATGCGATAGTACGATGGCGACAATGCGACAACGCGATAGTACGATGGCGACAATGCGATAGTACGATGGCGACAATGCGACAACGCGATAATACGATGGCGACAATGCGACAACGCGATAGTACGATGGCGACAATGCGACAGTACGATGGCGATAGTACGATATGACTATCGCATTGTCGCCATCGTACTATCGCGTTGTCGCATTGTCGCCATCGTACTATCGCATTGTCGCCATCGTACTATCGCGTTGTCGCATTGTCGCCATCGTACTATCGCATTGTCGCCATCGTATTATCGCATTGTCGCCATCGTACTATCGCACTATCGCATTGTCGCCCTCTGGATTTTAATGTGTAACCACGATGGCCCTAACGGTATTCCGTAGGCGACAGTACGATATGACTATCGCATTGTCGCCATCGTACTATCGCGTTGTCGCATTGTCGCCATCGTACTGTCGCATTGTCGCCATCGTATTATCGCATTGTCGCCATCGCACTATCGCATTGTCGCCCTCTGGATTTTAATGTGTAACCACGATGGCCCTAACGGTATTCCGTAATATTGAAAGGCCGAATATGCCCGATACCAAATAGGTACTACCTCGTAACAAGCTGTAAAATGATTACATATGATTTTCATGGGTTTTACTGAGAAGGCCGTCATTTTAATCTTTCAACACTCACATTCTTTACGGACCAGTAAATCGATTCAACAGTTATTTGACATTTCCAAGCAGTATGTTAATTATAGTTTAATTACACGTTGTCTTCATATTGGTCCATTCAAGAATATGTATTTCCGCCTTATGCTGTTGGTTTTTATTGGTGTTTATAGGTGTTTTCGTCATCTGGGAATATAATTAGTTAACTTGCAATAATTATACAGATGCTTTGAAAGCGTCAGCATGGTAAACCCTTAGTTCCGCTAAACATTCTTAAAACGAAAATAAATGAGCTTCGGTAGACATCGGGCGCAGGTTTTCACAAACCGAGTGGTGCCTGCAATACTGTAGCAAGTCCTTCTTTATCTATATTCAGTTACTACAGTCTTGCGGACACCCATCGGAACGTACTTAATACTTCACAGAGGCCTCCCCTAGACCACGAGGTCACTTTTTTCCGATACTATGCAATGCTCATTTATTAATTTGGGATACATAAATACACCACCGAGGCAAAAATGCTCAATGTGACCTAGACTTAACGCCGCAATATGTCAAGTGTTACATGACAACACTTGCAGTAGCGTAGCTGCCGCTAGGCCATTAGGCCCGGGCCTACACATCATTTCGAGAAAAATAATATATATATATATTTAAGTTTAACTAGAAATTTGATCTCCTTAATATACGTCAAAATGCACCAGTACCTTTTAAGGAATAAAATAATTTCCGGGACCACCCTACTTCTTTCATCTTTACCTACAGGCCTACACATTGCTAAGGTCCTAGCTACGCCCCTGACTTGATGCATGTACGCAGCAAAACTAACATATTTGTTATCTCCACTAAATGTCAATATCTTGCCAAGCATGTTGTCATGAATGCGAAACATTTGCTACAGATTTTGGAACTTTCCTTTCCTTTGAAAACGCCCCATGCCCGACTCACTCTTTATCTATTTTTTGTTCTGTTCTTTTTTGTTTTATTCACTCCCTTTCTTCTTCAAGCACCTTGTATATCTTGTCCATGTACGGGTCCCACTGGGCTCTTTATGCATCGGCGATGTATTCCCAATGGAAATAAATTAGCTTCGGAATGCTTCGGATACGGGATCTTCTGGTCGATGATGAAGCTTCCTGAAAGTCACGAGACATCTCGAGTACATCTAGAACTTTCAATGCATGTATTGAATTTGAATTCCACGTAGCCAATGAGGAGTTCCTCAGTGTGACATAGGCGTGACCTTACTTTATAAACATTCGCCAGTACCATAAACAACTGAAAAGCTTAAAAACATAGATCCGTGAAGTTGGCAGCGGGTTACAAGTTCGTAGTTCGATATTCAATTTCTAACTGATAGCCAATACCGAACTAGCACAAAGTTCGTTATTCGACACCCTTTGGCCAATACCGAACTGGTGTCCAATCTGCTGCCAGCACCAAGTTCGATATTCAACCCAAAAAGAAGGCGAATACCGAACTGGGGTCGAATCTGCTGCCAGCACCAAGTTCGATATTCAACCAAAAAAAGGCGAATACCGAACTGGGGTCGAATCTACTGCCAGCACCAAGTTCGATATTCAACCCAAAAAAAGGCGAATACCGAACTGCGGTCGAATCTGCTGCCAGCACCAAGTTCGGTATTCAACCCAAAAATAGCAAATACCGAACTGGGGTCGAATCTGCTGCCAGCACCAAGTTCGATATTCATCCCCGAAAAGAAGGCGAATACCGAACTGGGTTCGAATCTGCTGCCAGCAGCGGGTTCGATATTCAACCCAAATAGAAGGCGAATACCGAACTGGTGTCCAATCTGCTGCTAGCACCAAGTTCGTTATTCAACCCGAAAAGAAGGCGAATACCGAACTGGGGTCGAATCTGCTGCCAGCAGCGGGTTCGATATTCAACCCAAAAAGAAGGCGAATACCGAACTGGGGTCGAATCTGCTGCCAGCACTAAGTTCGTTATTCAACCCGAAAAGAAGGCGAATACCGAACTGCGGTCGAATCTGCTGCCAGCACCAAGTTCGTTATTCAACCCGAAAAGAAGGCGAATATCGAACTGGGGTCGAATCTGCTGCCAGCACCAAGTTCGGTATTCAACCCAAAAATAGCAAATACCGAACTGGGGTCGAATCTGCTGCCAGCACCAAGTTCGATATTCATCCCCGAAAAGAAGGCGAATACCGAACTGGGTTCGAATCTGCTGCCAGCAGCGGGTTCGATATTCAACCCAAATAGAAGGCGAATACCGAACTGGTGTCCAATCTGCTGCTAGCACCAAGTTCGTTATTCAACCCGAAAAGAAGGCGAATACCGAACTGGGGTCGAATCTGCTGCCAGCAGCGGGTTCGATATTCAACCCAAAAAGAAGGCGAATACCGAACTGGGGTCGAATCTGCTGCCAGCACTAAGTTCGTTATTCAACCCGAAAAGAAGGCGAATACCGAACTGGGGTCGAATCTGCTGCCAGCACCAAGTTCGATATTCAACCCAAAAAAAGCCGACTACCGAACTGGGGTCGAATCTGCTGCCAGCACCAAGTTCGATATTCAACCCGAAAAAAGGGCGAATACCGAACTGGGGTCGAATCTGCTGCCAGCACCAAGTTCGATATTCAACCCAAAAAAAAGGCGAATACCGAACTTGGGTCGAGTCTGCTGCCAGCACCAAGTTCGATATTCAACCAAAAAAAGGCGAATACCGAACTGGGGTCGAATCTGCTGCCAGCACCAAGTTCGATATTCAACCCCAAAAAAAGCCGAATACCGAACTGGGGTCGAATCTGCTGCCAGCACCAAGTTCGATATTCAACCCAAAAAAAGGCGAATACCGAAGTGGGGTCGAATCTGCTGCCAGCACCAAGTTCGATATTCAACCCCAAAAAAAGGTGAATACCGAACTGGGGTCGAATCTTCTGCCAGCAGCGGGTTCGATATTCAACCCAAAAAGAAGGCGAATACCGAACTGGGGTCGAATCTGCTGCCAGCACCAAGTTCGATATTCAACCCAAAAAGAAGGCGAATACCGAACTGGGGTCGAATCTGCTGCCAGCACCAAGTTCGATATTCAACCCCAAAAAAGCCGAATACCGAACTGGGGTCGAATCTGCTGCCAGCACCAAGTTCGATATTCAACCCAAAAAAAGGCGAATACCGAACTGGGGTCAAATCTGCTGCCAGCACCAAGTTCGATATTCAACCCAAAAAAAAGGCGAATACCGAACTGGGGTCGAATCTTCTGCCAGCAGCGGGTTCGATATTCAACCCAAAAAGAAGGCGAATACCGAACTGGGGTCGAATCTGCTGCCAGCACCAAGTTCGTTATTCAACCCGAAAAGAAGGCGAATACCGAACTGGGGTCGAATCTGCTGCCAGCACCAAGTTCGATATTCAACCCCAAAAAAGGCGAATACCGAACTGGGGTCGAATCTGCTGCCAGCACCAAGTTCGTTATTCAACCCCAAAAAAAGGCGAATACCGCACTGGGGTCGAATTTGCTGCCAGCACCAAGTTCGATATTCAACCCAAAAAGAAGGCGAATACCGAACTGGGGTTGAATCTGCTGCCAGCACCAAGTTCGATATTCAACCCCAAAAAAAGGCGAATACCGAACTGGGGTCGAATCTGCTGCCAGCACCAAGTTCGATATTCAACCCAAAAAAAGCCGAATACCGTACTGAGGTCAATCTCCTGCCAGCAGCGGGTTTGGTATTCAACTTGATAATATTGCGAATACCGACTTTGGTTCGAATCTGCTGCCAGTTGTGGGTTCGATATTCAACTAAAAAAAGGCGAATATCGAACTGGGTTGGATTCGTCTGCCAGTAGTGGGATCGATATTCAACTTGAAAAGATGACGAATACCGAATAAGGGTCGAATCTCTTCTGCCAGTGCAATTTGATGTTTCAGTCGTTCTGATTATGTGTAATTGATCTACTTCTTCAGTTATGTCTACGAGTCGAACTGGTCAAGGACTACCTGTTTGATTCACCAATCGTACTGTTTACTGGGTATATAATAGTCCAGGTTCAACTGAATTTACTGACCCAATGGATATAACAAGTAAATGAAAAAAATATGGATAACAGTAAATTGGTTTATTACTTGAGAATCTTACAATAAGTGATTGAAAGCAATACATGAAATATAAGTCAAGAATGGAATATAAAGACGAAAGCATTCTTATGTCAAGCTTTATACAAATGAGAATACATTGCTTTATCCAATACTGGAACTCCGACATACAGTGCCCCAGACGTTTTCGAGAATAAACTTTGCAATCTTGTATAAATCTGACTGCGGGAAATATGTTGTTTTTTGCACATTATTTAAAACCTTAGCCTACACGTAAAACATACAATTAGTGCGACAAAGTTTAAATAGTCTTGTTTTATTGAATGTCCCCGATGCGTATCAATACTGAAAGGGGATATGGTTGTAAAATATGTTATAGCTAGTTTGCGATAGAAAAAAATAGTTGTTTTAAAAAACATATTTCTCTGTAATTACTACACTCACAAGTATGAAATTTTGCACGAATAAATGAAATATTTCTACCTAATATACACTGAAATTTCAGCAACATCAGAAATGAGTTAAAAAAGTTTTGTTCGTAAGTTCCATGTAACATATTTGTAGTTTTGTATGAAAAATCAAGTTAGAAGACTTGATACGTGCAACAGCCAATTTTACGGTCACGTGATACGCATACTGGTATATTTACGTATTTGCAACCTACTTAATGTATCACATGCGAGGCCCGTCTGTGAATTTGACAAAGTACATGTTATTGCTGTACATTTTTTACAGGCGATATACCTAAATAAACTGACTCACAAGGGCCTCCTTAGTCTTGTCTTTATAACAGCAATCTCAATCCCGCTGATAACGGATTGAAATGGTTAAATCATCAATGGAATACCAGATTACCTCCCTGCGTTAAACAATAAATAGGCATGTAATTTCAATATGTAATAAAGAATAAATGTCTTTTAATTGATGACTAAAAATTATGAAATTCAGAATGGGAGTAGGTAGGAAGTTATTGTAGTTCCGTGTAATTTTTTACCAAAATCTGTTGAATAGATTTTCAGAAATCGCAATAGCTATACTATTTGCGCAAATTTAAGGGTTGTTTAATACGAATTACTTCTATACATATCTGGACATGTACTTTATAATGTTTTGGCAGTTTTCACTTGATCAAATAACTTAAAATTTGGAAAATCTTATTTTTGCCAAATCCTTTATAAGACTATATTTTGTGAGTCAAAAAAAATAAATATTTTGGGGTGATATCGACAATATTACCAGACTAGGGCCAAGATATGAAGTTCCTTAGAATTGAATCATTTATTCATTTTGAATAAACATATGGAGAATAAAAAGAAATACAAAACAGTGTCCAGTGTGGCTTTTTTATAAATTTACTTATTACTTATTTATTTTTCCAAAGCCACCCCCATGTTTGGTGCCAGTAATTTTCGACACCCCAGTTACCATTTGTGTCTCTATTTAGTTTAAATTAGAACATACACATTCTCGCTGATGTTCGGTATTCGCCTTTTTGGGGTTGAATATCGAACTTGGTGCTGGCAGCAGATTCGACCCCAGTTCGGTATTCGCCTTCTTTTTGGGTTGAATATCGAACCCGCTGCTGGCAGAAGATTCGACCCCAGTTCGGTATTCGCCTTTTTTTGGGGTTGAATATCGAACTTGGTGCTGGCAGCAGATTCGACCCCAGTTCGGTATTCGCCCTTTTTTGGGTTGAATATCGAACTTGGTGCTGGCAGCAGATTCGACACCAGTTCGGTATTCGCCATTTTTTGGGTTGAATATCGAACTTGGTGCTGGCAGCAGATTCGACCCCAGTTCGGTATTCGCCCTTTTTTTGGGTTGAATATCGAACTTGGTGCTGGCAGCAGATTCGACCCCAGTTCGGTATTCGCCTTTTTTTGGTTGAATATCGAACTTGGTGCTGGCAGTAGATTCGACCCCAGTTCGGTATTCGCCTTTTTTGGGTTGAATATCGAACTTGGTGCTGGCAGCAGATTCGACCCCAGTTCGGTATTCGCCTTTTGTTTCGGTTGAATATCGAACTTGGTGCTGGCAGCAGATTCGACCCCAGTTCGGTATTCGCCTTTTTTGGGTTGAATATCGAACTTGGTGCTGGCAGCAGATTCGACCCCAGTTCGATATTCGCCTTCTTTTCGGGTTGAAAAACGAACTTGGTGCTGGCAGCAGATTCGACCGCAGTTCGGTATTCGCCTTTTTTGGGGTTGAATATCGAACTTGGTGCTGGCAGCAGATTCGACCGCAGTTCGGTATTCGCCTTTTTTGGGGTTGAATATCGAACTTGGTGCTGGCAGTAGATTCGACCCCAGTTCGGTATTCGCCTTTTTTTGGTTGAATATCGAACTTGGTGCTGGCAGCAGATTTGACCCCAGTTCGGTATTCGCCTTTTTATGGGTTGAATATCGAACTTGGTACTGGCAGGAGATTCGACCCCAGTTCGGTATTCGCCTTTTTTTGGTTGAATATCGAACTTGGTGCTGGCAGCAGATTCGACCCCAGTTCGGTATTCGGCTTTTTTTGGGTTGAATATCGAACTTGGTGCTGGCAGCAGATTCGACCCCAGTTCGGTATTCGCCTTTTTTTGGGTTGAATATCGAACTTGGTGCTGGCAGCAGATTCGACCCCAGTTCGGTATTCGCATTTTTTTGGGGTTGAATATCGAACTTGGTGCTGGCAGCAGATTCGACCCTAGTTCGGTATTCGCCTTTTTTTGGGGTTGAATATCGAACTTGGTGCTGGCAGCAGATTCGACCCCAGTTCGGTATTCGCCCTTTTTTTGGGTTGAATATCGAACTTGGTGCTGGCAGCAGATTCGACCCCAGTTCGGTATTCGCCTTTTTTGGGTTGAATATCGAACTTGGTGCTGGCAGCAGAATCGACCCCAGTTTGGTATTCGCCTTTTGTTTCGGTTGAATATCGAACTTGGTGCTGGCAGCAGATTCGACCCCAGTTCGGTATTTGCTATTTTTGGGTTTAATATCGAACTTGGTGCTGGCAGCAGATTCGACCCCAGTTCGATAATTGCCTTCATTTCGGGTTGAATAACGAACTTGGTGCTGGCAGCAGATTCGACCGCAGTTCGGTATTCGCCTTTTTTTGGGTTGAATATCGAACTTGGTGCTGGCAGTAGATTCGACCCCAGTTCGGTATTCGCCTTTTTTTGGTTGAATATCGAACTTGGTGCTGGCAGCAGATTCGACCTCAGTTCGGTATTCGCCTTCTTTTTGGGTTGAATATCGAACTTGGTGCTGGCAGCAGATTCGACCCCAGTTCGGTATTCGCCTTCTTTTTGGGTTGAATATCGAACCTGGTGCTGGCAGCAGATTCGACCCCAGTTCGGTATTCGCCTTCTTTTTTGGTTGAATATCGAACTCGCTGCTGGCAGAAGATTCGACCCCAGTTCGGTATTCGCCTTTTTTTGGGGTTGAATATCGAACTTGGTGCTGGCAGCAGATTCGACCCCAGTTCGGTATTCGCCCTTTTTTGGGTTGAATATCGAACTTGGTGCTGGCAGCGGATTCGACCCCAGTTCGGTATTCGCCCTTTTTTGGGTTGAATATCGAACTTGGTGCTGGCAGCGGATTCGACCCCAGTTCGGTATTTGCCTTTTTTGGGTTGAATATCGAACTTGGTGCTGGCAGCAGATTCGACCCCAGTTCGGTATTCGCCTTTTGTTTCGGTTGAATATCGAACTTGGTGCTGGCAGCAGATTCGACCCCAGTTCGGTATTCGCCTTTTTGGGTTGAATATCGAACTTGGTGCTGGCAGCAGATTCGACCCCAGTTCGGTATTCGCCTTTTTTGAGTTGAATATCGAACTTGGTGTTGGCAGGAGATTCGACCCCAGTTCGATATTCGGCTTTTTATGGGGGTTGAATATCGAACTTGGTGCTGGCAGCAGATTCGACCCCAGTTCGGTATTCGCCTTTTTTTGGGGTTGAATATCGAACTTGGTGCTGGCAGCAGATTCGACCCCAGTTCGGTATTCGCCCTTTTTTTGGGTTGAATATCGAACTTGGTGCTGGCAGCAGATTCGACCCCAGTTCGGTATTCGCCTTTTTTGGGGGTTGAATATCGAACTTGGTGCTGGCAGCAGATTCGACCCCAGTTCGATATTCGGCTTTTTATGGGGGTTGAATATCGAACTTGGTGCTGGCAGCAGATTCGACCCCAGTTCGGTATTCGCCTTTTTTGGGTTGAATATCGAACTTGGTGCTGGCAGCAGACTCGACCCAAGTTCGGTATTCGCCTATTTTTGGGTTGAATATCGAACTTGGTGCTGGCAGCAGATTCGACCCCAGTTCGGTATTCGGCTTTTTTTTGGGTTGAATATCGAACTTAGTGCTGGCAGCAGATTGGACACCAGTGCGGTATTGGCCAAAGGGTGTCGAATAACGAACTTTGTGCTAGTTCGGTATTGGCTATCAGTTAGAAATTGAATATCGAACTACGAACTTGTAACCCGCTGCCAACTTCACGGAGCTTAAAAACATATTTGCCAGTGACTGTGTCTTTTCTGTACAGGCATGCCAATATGGTGTGTGGTTTTCCATGAGACTTGTGGTTGTCCATGAGACGTGTGGTTTTCCATGAGACGTGTGGTTGTCCATGAAACGCGTGGTTGTCCACGAGACGTGTGGTTGTCCATGAGACGTGTGGTTGTCCATGAGACATTTGGTTTTCCATAAGACGTGTGGTTGTCCATGAGATGTGTGATTATCCATGAGACGTGTGATTGTCCATGAGACGTGTGGTTGTCCATGTGACGCGTGGTTGTCCATGAGACGTGTGTTTGTCCATGAGACGTGTGATTGTCCATGAGACGTGTGATTGGCCATGAGACGTGTGATTGTCCATGAGACGTGTGGTTGTCCATGAGACGCGTGGTTGTCCATGAGATGTGTGGTTGTCCATGAGACGTGTGATTGGCCATGAGACGTGTGGTTGTCCATGAGACGCGTTGTTGTCCATGATACATTTGATTGTCCATGAAACGTGTGGTTGTCCATGAGACGTGTGATTGTCCATGTGACGTGTGGTTGTCCATGAGACGCGTGGTTGTCCATGAGACGTGTGATTGTGCTTGTTATACGATATTATTGGTTGACTTTTACCCATGTTGTGTTTGAGTGATAATTAGTGCCTATTGCCCTGTATTGTCCCATATACTAGTGTCGCGTCGTTTTGTTTGCATTTGTCCCTCTTTCTATGTTACCAAAAGCTTCGTTAGGTGTTTCTATGTGCTTTGCTATATCTTCTGTAGGAATACTTTCCAATTGCATGCCAATGCTATAACGGCGCATGCAGACAAAGTAAAGATAGCATTTCCCGACCAAGTATTTGAACCTGGCCATCTTTGTTCACAAGCGAGTGTTTAATCCACTTTATTAAAGCGGGGGTCACAAATGGACGTACTTACAAGAACGTACTGTCTACGTGCTAAAACTTATACATGTACATGTAGCAGGTAAAACGTAGGCATCCGTACGGGGTCAGTACTGCCTGCGTCCGTTCTTGGGACAATACAGACACGGCGCCGTAGCACTTTTCGTGTATGAGATTTCGCTGCGTATGCTCTTCGTTCAGGCTGCGTGTGCTGTGCGGTCAGACTGCGTGTTCTCTGCGTTCAGGCTACGTGTGCTCTACATTCAGACTGCGTGTGTTCTGCGTTCAGGCTACGTGTGCCCTGCGTTCAGACTGCGTGTGCTCTGCGTTCAGGCTGCGTGTGCTCTGTGTTCAGGCTACGTGTGCTCTGCGTTGGGACTGCGTGTGTTCTGCGTTCAGACTGCGTGTGCTCTGCGTTCAGGCTACGTGTACGTGCAAAGCGCATGCCTTCTATGGTCAACTTTCATTATGTACGTTGCTTTATCTAACTTATGAATACGGCTCCTGTACGCATTCGGCTAAATTTGAACGTGTGGTTCAAGCAATTTGATCTTAGTATTATTGTCTATTGGGCAGCATATTGTTTCAAAGAATATTACATTGTATATGGAAATTGCAAAATATGTCTTTGAAGTATATTAATCTTGACGAGTAACTATATAAGTCGATGTAAATAAAGTTATATAATATCCATAGCATTCATTGATGCTCCATTGGGAGATTTAGTTTGTATATAATTCTCACTATCTAGCAATAAACCAAATCAAGGTGAACCCCAAGGACATTGAAATGGTGTATAAACAATTCTATGAGGCGCATGTTTGTTAGCAAAATACATATAATATGGAAAGTTAGTTTCATGATATGATATGCGACCTTTGTAAGACATCTTTCTTTCTGGACCTAGACAGCTAGGATATGCTCGTATGTCTTTTCTGGATATAAGAGAAACTGGTTCATCTTCTCTCATACCCTCGTGTCGATGGGTACCATAACGAATGAGGTGTCGAGAGTAATTAATATAAGTTGGACCAATTTGTTTCGCAATCGACATTAAATAAATAACATTTTAGCAATTAATTACAATATGTTTGAACGCACAACAACACATGCCCAACTAGTATGTGTCTTAGCTATTGCATGTTCGATAACCAACTTTGTTTGAGTTTTAAAAGATAACAAGGGTTACTCTCCTTTGTGATAAACCAGCTATAATCTTGAGTTGGGTTATCTATTTACTTTTGTTTTATAAACATTTTTCCGTATTGCATAACGATTTCATTATATATTTGGTCTTATTAGGTGATCATCAGTCCTATATGTCACTTTTTGCTTAAAACTTAAATTCAGCAAATGGGGTATAAACTGTTAGCTTGCTTCACTTGAATTGATATTACGCCAGAAAAAAATTGACCATTAAATATATACCCTTTAAATCAAAATTAACGGTAACTTACAATCGCACTGTCCAATGGATTATCTAGAAAACCTTCGCCAAGTAACCTTCGACAAACAATCAGGTTGAGCGATCTGTGCTCTGGCGTAATGTCAATTGGTTCTGTAGTTCGTAACGCATTGTTAGAATATCATACTTGCATGACTCTAACAAGTAAGTTACCGATCTATATCACCCGTGCAAATCAAGAATCAGTATTCCGCAGACATCGTGCGTGTTGATTTGTTGATTGCTAATACGTCTGTTGATATATGAAACAAATTGTAACTTAATGACACATCATGCAAATCACGATATGGTATACCTATCGGCAAAAGAAACGCTCAATTGTAATTAGCGCAAATATTTCTTGGATCTTGGGGGGGGGGGCAACTGTTGGCACTCGCGAAGACTAAATTGTTGATAAGGTCTACTGGTCCGTCGTCATAAAATGTAGATGGTTTAAGGTGGCAGGGGATATATTGGGGTGATGGGAGTCCCTCAAAATATCAAATCTTTAGTGTAGGGCTTATTTATGGGCACCAAAAATTAAATTGGTATTTTAAAGACCCAATTCTGTATTTATTTTGTACAAAGAAGGTGTTTAATATTTTGAAAAATCATAGAAACTAAATATCAGTTGGCTCTGAAGGATTTGTAGCTCTTCAAAATGGAGGTTACCACCACTGGCGGAAGTTCAAATTTAGCGTCGTTAGAAACAGCGAAAAACTTTGACAGCAAATAGCAAAAAATCGGCAGGTATGGGAGACACTTTTCTTGCTGAATTTACCTAGCTCAGACATGTTATTTATGTAAAATGGGACCAAAAATAGGATTGCATTGGGTTTAAAAATACTGTGTATGGGGTGAAATTGGTCACTTTTGTATTTTTTTGACTAAAATTTGGAGGGGTAGGGGCAAAAACAAAGGGCCATAACTCCACAACCCTAGGCGTTAGCCTTGCAATTTGATGTTATTTTCTATTTATGTTGCATAGGCCCTGAGACTGACACATAAATACTTTCTTGTCTTATTTGCTGTTTTCAAGAAATCCGCTTGACTGTTTGCGGCCTGTCGGAACCTCAAAATTGGCCAATAGTATATCCCCTGCCCCCTTAAAATTGTTTAGTTCGCGCAAGTCTCCTTCGTGAAGAGTCTCCCTTGTGCAGGAAGATGCGCAGGAATGTAAAGTTCGCGCAAGTCTCCTTCGTGAAGAGTCACCCTTGCGCAGTGAGATGCGCAGAAATAACAACCGAAAACGAGTTTAAGTTATTTTCATTGAAATAAAACAGCGCGGCTTATCCGTCCAAAATACCAACTGATTACTGGTGTGGGGGTAAAGTAGTCTCATCGATATTGGTTTACTTAATATTTGTACGTGACGTTTTGGTGTTGCCGTGATGCTGGTTTAATATTTGTGCGACGTTTTGGTGTTGCCGTGATGCTGGTTTAATACTTGTGCGACGTTTTGGTGTTGCCGTGATGCTGGTTTAATATTTGTGCGACGTTTTGGTGTTGCCGTGATGCTGGTTTAATATTTGTACGTGACGTTTTGGTGTTGCCGTGATGCTGGTTTAATATTTGTGCGACGTTTTGGTGTTGCCGTGATGCTGGTTTAATATTTGTGCGACGTTTTGGTGTTGCCGTGATGCTGGTTTAATATTTGTACGTGACGTTTTGGTGTTGCCGTGATGCTGGTTTAATATTTGTGCGACGTTTTGGTGTTGCCGTGATGCTGGTTTAATATTTGTGCGACGTTTTGGTGTTGCCGTGATGCTGGTTTAATATTTGTGCGACGTTTTGGTGTTGCCGTGATGCTGGTTTAATATTTGTGCGGCGTTTTGGTGTTGCCGTGATGCTGGTTTAATATTTGTGCGACGTTTTGGTGTTGCCGTGATGCTGGTTTAATATTTGTGCGGCGTTTTGGTGTTGCCGTAATGCTGGTTTAATATTTGTGCGACGTATTGGTGTTGCTGTGTTGGCCGAATGGTCTAGTGTTATCGTATTTCACAATGTTAGGCGACGGCGCTGGTGTGCAGCGTAGATTGGAATCAAACTATCAAGGCAAAAGATTGGTTCATGCAATGAGTAATGTTGATTTGGTAATTTTAGAATGAAAGCAAGATGCGAGTTTTCATATTGTTTTAAACTTTTCAATTTATTTACTAGTATTCTGCCATATGTGTGCTTATTCACGAGAATGGAGTTCGTCTTCATGTTTCTGTGAAGTCATGATCAAACATATTAAGGTTTTGTTTCTTTTGGTGGCCACTGTATCTGGCAGTTTGATATAGTACTGCATATGTATCTATTAGTGTTAAATAATTAATGCTGTAGATAATTCAGACACGAGAAATGTGTGCTATGTCAATCAAGGGTTGTTGTTTTGCAAAACGCGCCGTGATTTTGTTGTATGAATGGTACAAGCCACAAGAGGCCTACATATTTTTTTCTGTCAAACAAGACGTGATAGTAATAGTTTATAACGTAATCGCGTGTACTTATATCATTCTCACAGTTTCAGAACATTGGCCTCTCTAACTTGGCAGGTGCTAGGTATTATTAGTATATTTAATAAGTACCTTGAAGGTAATGGATCAGTAGGTTACGGTATCCCGGGAACTGACTTTGTATTTTGTATCAATTAAAGTTACACCTTTGTTAAAACGAGTATCATTATTACGAGCACACGGTCTATGTCGAGCACATTTCAAAATCCCAGCGAATTTGCTCTATATTGCACATTAATTTACACCTTTATGTCGAGCATCATTATTACGAGCACTTGGTCTATGTCGAGCACATTTCAAAGTCCCAGCCAATTTGCTTTAGATATGTTGCACATTAATTTACACCGTTATGTGGAGTATCATTATTAAGAACACCCAGTCGAGCACATATAGTGGTCCATTAAATGCCACGAGTTCTCTCATAGTTAATTGTCATTACGAAATCGTTAATCATCAATTATTAGATTATAAGAAGTACATACCCATTTGATTAACCATGTCGAAATAAATTAAATAGTTCTTAAAGACGCGCACTAGTATCCATGGGACTGGGGAGTAGAGATATGCATACACCAAAAAGATTCATAAATGCATGTCGAAGTTCTAACTTAGGTACATTTGTATATCGTTGTACTGGTTGGTATGTGTTTGGTTCTCGTGGTCGCACACCTTTTCACTCTTAAATACACTCGCCAGGAATCTGATAGTCTGACAGAGTTGCAGCCCCTTTTTGTATGAGAATAATAATTGTCATGTTAAACAGAAAGACAAAGTAAAGGTTTTCACACACATTTATGTAACGTTACTAAATCGTACAAATAAAATGATGACTGGGGAGTTACTTCCGGGTTTGTGTTCAATATTGATCTTACTTGACTTAAGAATAAGGACAACCAATCAGATCACACCATATTAAACTATTGGTCAGTATCAAGTGATATAATTGACTATCCTTTTCTCTGATTAAATAAGATCAATATGGAATACAGTAATACAGCCAAGTCTTTATCTATTAGAATAACCCGGGCTATATTGTTCGAAACACTCCTGTTTTTTTTTCGGTAGTTAGTAGTTTCAATGCGATAAATCCCGAAGTCATCCCACGGAATGACCACTTGAATCTATTTTTAGCATCGCGTCTTGACTAAGAAATTTTTACGGCATGTTATGAAAAGATCACTTTTCAAAAATGATAATCAAATCGCATACGCTGACATCACAAAGAGACACTTAATTTAATCCATGTGAGGTTTTATATACATTAAAAAGTGTTTCAGCATGTGAAAATTCTCATGTGTTGTATTATTGTACTGAATGAATGAGATTTTTGTTAAGATGAGGACTGCGTGAGACGATTAATTAAGTCATAATTACACTTGCATGTTTCATTAACAATAAAACTTCTTACAATATGTCAGATTGGAGTGCCCGTTTTAGAATCTAATCTAAAAGACATAAGGGCCAATGTAGATGATACTGGTATGTTCATATTTTACAATAAAACGTTCACATGTTATTGAGTCAGTAGACGTTATTATAATTGGCATTTAGTTCCAGACATACAACAGTCGTTAGCTATTTTGTTTTGGTCTTTGTTCAAATACTTATTTTTGCTATCATACGAATATTGTTTGCGTTCGGTGCTGTTTTGATGCTCGAAGAAGCGAAGACAGAATATGAAAATCCTTAGGAAATATTTGGTTCACTGTTATTGATGTATGTCAGCGTGTTACATGTGCATATATACGGATGTGGGTGCGTGCGTGTATGCGGGTGTGGTGCGTGCGTGCGTGCGTGTATGAGACAAAGTGTGTGGGGGCGGGTACGTGGTTGTTGTCGGGCGTGAGATCGTGCACTGTTTTCTTTTTGTTTGCTCTCTCATAATACATTCGTGGACGAATTCCAAGAAAGTTTTGATAAAATAAATATCAAAACAATATAGAAGAATATTTGCTATATAGATAGATTATGTTATTTAGATATATATATACAACGAGTACATCGAACAATTTTCCTTAGGCTACATCGTGTATACTTAAATACAAACAGGTATTTGAATAATCGATCATCATAATTTAATGCACCTTGGTTATTTTTAAAATGCTAAACTTTTATTCATGATTAAAAGAATCAGTATTAAATGATATGCGAAACGACATTTAAGAGTCTTGAATTAAAATCAAGATAATAGTATGCATGCTTACAGGCAATACTGTCCTGGGCGTCTTTCCAAATCGGGTGCGTACAAAAAATCGCAAATTACATGCAGTAAAAGTATGGTTTAATGAAGTCAGTGCATAATTTATATTCTCGAAAAATCTAGCTCTGAACTAATTTTTGTAAATCGCGTAAGCACAAGTGTTTATCCTTTGTTAAAGAATCGTGGTACTTAAGCAAGGAGTCCAAAACATAACTACTTTAATGCCAAAAGAATATATTTAGTTATTAATATTACATCATTATATGATTACAAGTACGTAAATTTGGTCGTTAACTAAAACAAAGGATTGTATGAGATGCGAGACACATGCATACATCTCTAGATTGCTTAATATTCATTAGAACAAGTGTATGGGCAATAAGAAAAATGTAAAAAGTGTTTTGCACGAACATAAAAAAGTATTTTGCGACCTTCAGGTGCATGTGTGAAGACTTCTGTTAGAGCAACTATAAAATATAGTCTGAAGATTTCTTTGTTAAATCTGAAGTTTGCTATACATTTATTGTTTTATACATGTACCCAGAAAGAGTAGTTCGCGTGTCATGATTGACTTTAGCACAGGACATAATTATGTCGTATTCATAATGAAAGATAGATGGTAAGTGCGCAAGTGAAGTGTTTTATTCATCCAGTATCTCATTATATAAAAACATACACGTACGTAATGAACCTAAATACCTTACATACATTTATGCATTGATGATATTATTATTATACAAAAAAATGATGAATGAATCGAACATTCATAATGTTGTTCATTTCATCCTTTTGGCTGAAATAGATTAGCAAGTTCCACTTCTAGTATAGGCTGGCTATAATCTAGTATGGTTAGATGATCTGCGCATGACTGGTTTCTCCAGAATATCGATATAACGAATAGTTCAAGACAGTCGGAATTTGTTCGTGTTCCAGTCCAGTCCAGTCCGTCCCAGCCCAGCCCAGCCCAGCCCAGCCCAGCCCAGCCCAGCCCAGCCCAGCCCAGCTCTTTTCAGTTCAGCCCAGCTCTTTTCAGTTCAGCCCAGCTCTTTTCAGTTCAGATTTCAGTTCTGTTCATGCAGTTCAGTTCAGTTTTCAGTTTTCAGTTTTCAGTTTTCAGTTTTCAGTTTTCAGTTTTCAGTTTTCAGTTTTCAGTTTTCAGTTTTCAGTTTTCAGTTCCGTTACTAGTTACTAGTTTCTAGTACTGTACCAATATGTGCAATTAGAAATCGATACAGCTACAATGATTTGCATATTCGTATGTTTGATTGATTAATGTATATATAATTTTATTGATTGATGGAATTGATCAGTATCTTAATGTCACCATGATTTGTTAGATAAATGGAATGTGTTTTCTCGAACAAATTGTATTAACGATGCAAGTTAATTTGAATTGACGTTTCTTGAATTTGTTCCAATACATTGCAAGCTTCGCGTGGTCGTTGCATACTTAATGAATACGTACCATGCATATATGCCGAGCGTTAGTCGTCGTTAGTCGCGAGTGATAAATTGACGACACCAGTGTACTAATAAATTCTATCTTAAATGATGGAACATTTAGGCGGCGAGAGTAACATGCGATGATGTTTAGTCAAAGAACACTACAGACTGACATAAATAGTTTTGTATGAAGGTATGGGGAATGTCGTGATCGTCAGGTGTTTACAAAGTATATTATACAGTACTTATATCAGCATTTATCAGAATGTACGCCGAAATATTTACCATGGCATGCTAAACTACTACTTGTACAAATTATGTCAAAAATATGATAAATTTAAGTATTGTTACTATAGTTTAGTTTAATCATACGGTAAAACTTCATTATCTCGACGAGGGATCGGAACAGATAAAATGCTCGAGATAAACAGGGTGCTCGTAATAACGAAATTACATGTATTGATGATACAATCGAATATTGGTTTAAAACTTGCTGGAGATAGGCTGGGTGCTCATGAAATCGATGCTCGACATAACAAAGTTGTACAGCATTACAAAAGGTTTGCATGCTTACTATTAGTACAACAAAAAGAAGCCTATTATCAATGAAAACCACTTTTACAATGTTACATAGATTTCAAAAGAATCGGACCACAAGTTATTTCAACATTAGATATCGGCCTTCTCCAATTAATTTTGAGGTAAAATAAAGTTGACTATTTATTCGATTGTTGATTTTTGAAATGAACTAATGGGGATCCTACATTTGTACAGTCTTATCAAATCTTAGGCAGCTAGGGGAAAATAATGTTCATGTATGTGCATGCAATGGACTGGACAATAAACTCTGAAACTAGAAACTTTGGGTGGTCACGGTATTCGATATTGATCTTACTTGACTTAAGGATCAGAAAAAAACAATCAGATCACACCATATTAATCTACCTGAGATCTGACAGTGAAAACTTAGACTGTGTCTATACAGCTAAATCAAATAATCAAGTTTTGTTAGCAAAATCGGCAGTTTATAATTATGCTTATTTACCACGATTAAGTCCTACAAATTTGGAATAATCATACGTTGCGTACATTTACGTATCACGTTTAGGACGATCGCATAACTTTCTTATTGCATTCAGATAAACCTTGGCCTACAGACATGATCGACCATAAGGAGCACTTGAAACAAATGTGTGGTATAAGATTGCCCTCCTTTTTAAAAATGATGACGCAACTTATAATCCAGTTAAACCCTTGATATCAAATATCGGTGAATCGATTTTATTATACTCTTGATTTCAATACACTTTGCTGATGAGTCACATCCACCTACTTTTTTGGATCAGCTAACTAACTGATAAGCTTTTTTTCGATGTAAATTAAAACTAAAACAAATACGAATGTAGCTCTAGTTCGCTTGTATACTCATCGACAAAAGAGACGTACATACGATAAAACGGATTGAAAATGTAAAGTTGAAGAAAAATGTCGTTTTAATGGCATGTGAATTCTATACACGTTCATATACAAACACGGTGGCATACTGTCCGTGCAAAATTAAATGATAACGGTTATTAACATTGGCTCGTCCTTCAGGTAAACTATGAAAATCTAGGTTTACTGGATGTAATCGATTTGAACTCTTCTTTCGAATCGGATTGTTCCTTCATTAGTATTACTTATTGAATTGACAGTACTTATGAATCTATCATTGTTTTTTTTCTGAGACTGTGTTTCTCATTTACAAGGTTAGACTGTGGTAAATTCTACTTTTTCACATTTTTCATTAAAGAACCTGCAGCTGCAAATTAGACAGTTTAAGAGGCTTTTTTACTTTTCACAATTAGAGGATGACTAAAATATCTATCTACGTATATATTCACAATGCATACAAATGGACAATAACTCAAATAACTACCTGATCTAGTATACTATTTTCATATCAGCTTTTCTATTGGAATGAAAAATAATATTTTCATAATATAATTTGAAATATAATATACAGTTACGCTTCGTTCTATAGTCAGGATAGTTGAAATTCAATAATAAAGAAGAAAGCACCATACAATTGTCAACAATGAAGATATTTCGCTGGGAGATTAAACCAGATATCAAAATGGCTTTATATTTCTTTTTATACCCGAAAAAGTCGAGTCCAAGATTAATCGTAATAAATTAAGCTGAAGTTATGTAAAGCCATTTTAGAAATTGAAAACTTCACCATTTCTTCTCATAACATTTTCAATACAGTTTACAATCAATTACATTATCTCGATTTTGATCACAACTGATCTATAAAAGACACAGACAAGATTTAAGATCAAAATATTTTGAAATAAAACTTGCGATAAACATTGAACTAGGGGTAGGAGAGAACATACACCTCATTGTCAAACTGTTCATATGTCAGTACAAACTTTGTACATTTTTGTACAAACAATAGTTTGTTTACTCATACTGCTCTTGACACGCATCTCTTAAATTTGGCATAAAAAGAGTTTAATTATAAATTCAACATTTAAATTAAGTGATTCAGTAGTATTAAGTTTACTTATTGAAAAGTTTACTTATTGAAAATGAGGGAAAGGACTAAATATACCAGTATTCCAATATTGATGGTAAGATTTTCAACTTCTTTCATCATCTTCATTAATTGCATCCATCAGTTTGAGTAGTCAGGCACTTCTATTTTAAAATAATGGCGATCTTTCTAAACCTAGAACATAAATGCCATGCGTGGGGGTTCAAACAGAAATAGACTGTTAGGTTTCCAAGGCTTACTTAATTTATTTAAATGCATGTCGCTGGCTTAGAATTAGAAGGTCGTAACTACTACTTACGACTTTATAACTGAAACATAATTGCTTGAAATATGCATCATAATGAGCTTCTTATGAGCCTATTTTCATGAAAATCTGAACTTGTCATGTTGACCAAAATTAAAAGCTTTATTTTCCATCGGTAAATAGTAATTGTCAGGTAGCTTTTTTCCAAATTTTGTACTGAGTAACTTACGACCAGCGATGTATTTGTCGTAGTTAGTAGATAATGTCGTCATTCCTCCGTTCTCCCTTCCCACGTTTCCGAAAACCCGTAGCGACCGTAGCCTAAATACATATGCGCGTTGGGCAGTGACCCCGGGCATTTAATGTAATTTCAATTATGTGAGGCACTGCAACATATTAATTTCTTTGTATTTGTAAAGTCGTCTGCGTTGACTGAACAGTTGCTTGTTACACTGTAGCGCAAAATTAGACATATGACGAATTTCCCAACCATGACATGTTTATAAAATCATTTTACAGCAATCATTTGATGTTAATAAAGTCTGCAGCATATAGATCAACATTGAATGAAAATAATCCGATATAGATAACCCACGATCGTGGTGTACATATCTTTACTTTTTACGCACATCAAACGGTAATTAGATTCAAAGAATTTTGGGAACACATCAGACGAGAAATGTTCAGCCGAATTCTTTCACGAGAAATGAAAGCAGACAGACATGTAGTTATAATTCAGTTAGCGGGGGAGGAGGTTTTGCCTTCTGATAGGCAACATGCCAAGAAACACGCTTCCATTCCCCCTGAGGTTAAAATTATCCTTACTTTAACATACTGTGTCGATTTCTTGCTCTCTAAACTCTAAACATATCTGAAGGCATCTACGAGTAAGAAGGAAATCAATATCTGAATTAAAATGAAATGCATACATGCATATTTGTAAAACAGGAAGAAGTCTGATGTTTTTAAAATTTAATATACTTGTATATCATTTGGAAAGAAAGACAACTCTAACTGAACTACTTACCATGCCATTGGTTATCTCCCTTTGTAGAAAAAACAGCCTTGCTAACAAACAAAAAAGCACATACTTATAATTAACGATCGACTCACGTATAGTGGAATATTATTGAATCGTGAGAAAAGCGCCGAGGCAAACATGCTCAGAGGGACCTAGACATAAGTGGCTTTAATGGAATTCACAAACTTCTTTAATGAGATAGATATTTTATTCATCCTACAATTTAGGAGAGAATATAAATAACATATGCATACAGTCAAACAAAACATGCGATGCTGCGATGCGATGCGATGCGATGCGATGCTTAACATGTACACTTTACAGAAAATGGCATTTATATATCATGAAATCGTATATTATATAATTCTATACATGCATGCATGCCGCGAGTCTCTTAATTATAGAAGTGCACAGAAACCACCCGGTATGTAAATGATTAACATTGATTTGATACGTAATATAAACTCATTTCCATTTTACCACAATCTGTGATCAGTACCTTATAGTGTTTAAGGACATTATCATGTACATATTGTATAACGCTACACTTTTCGTTTTATACTCTGTGCACTTTTTTATCATGGAAACTGCGCTAAATATGCTAAAATTATGTACTGTTCAGACAAAGTACCTCACGTACTAACGGACACTGTCATATAAGAATATACCCGCTGTGTTCTGACGATCCTACTATTCTCACATGTTAATGAAAATGTATTGATCCGTTATTCGTATCAAAGTTTCTATATACAAATGTGTGATATTTGGTTCTGTGTGTGTGTGAAATATTGACAGCCATATAACAACAGGTTCGGTTTCAAGTTCAATTGTCACAAACAGCAGCAATATGCATGTTGTCATTACACTGTTATCCCTCGTCGCCTAGCATGTCATAGTCAGTTATAAACTTTAATCAAGGCAAGGGCAACTATAATTTAAAAGTAAACATAAACAATTCAGAGATATGCAAAGTTAAATGTTAACGGTTATTAACATAAGCTCGTCCGTCAGGTAAACGTTTTTATCTGGGTTAAAGCGCTATTCTTTCGAATGGGATATTTCCCTAAATTATTACTCATTGAATCGATGGTACACATTTCATACACAGGAAAAGTGGTGGGGCTTTTCCCCAACGAAAAATAAAACCAAATTTTACAAGACAGACCATAATTTCTTAATATTTTAGAATGCACGTTAACCACACGTTCATTAAAACTTAGATAGGGCATGTCGACTTTTCACTGTTCCCATATAGTTTAGTTATTAGTTCTTATTTGTGCTTTGATGTTTTTGCTTGGTGCTACTCCCCCCTTTCCGATTTTTGTTCATGTTTACTGTATTGTGTTTTATGAAACAAAAAAGGTAAAGTTTGTTTGTTATAGTGCCACTCCTATGGAAAGGGCCAGTCAATTCTGGCCTATAAGACACTTATATTTCATGCATAACAACACACTACCTTCCCTAAACCCTTCTCGTAACGTTGGCCGCTTTGCAGAGATGGGCCTACGGTAACCATTAATTTAACTAGTTGGCGGCTGACCAACCCGTCTCAGCAGTTCCAACCCGGCTTCGGCCGAGATTCGAACCTTTGGCCTCCCGCATCCTAGGCGGACGCCCTAACCACTCGGCCACGGTCGCAAATGTCAATGTCGAGAAAAATGAAATACGGCAATATGAATGTATACGTACTTACAACTAGTAGTGTATTTATATTTGTTTTCGAAACATTAAGGTATCGGTGCTGAATAGATCTATACCTTGTGTTGTCATATGAGATCTCACTCACACGTGATCCCTTGGCGACGTGCAGCTCAATTCACACATCCAATGGTACCTTACTTTCTCATTCTCCTATTTCGAGAAAAAAAGCTGACTTTCAAATATTATATATCATGACGATGGTGCGAAAACTGGAGTCGTAAATAGATTATCTAACCCTGCTCTGTCGCAAATGCAGACCACCTTATTATTATTATAGATTCTATTTACAGCGCCGTGCCTATATGATGCCATGTGCATACAAATACAAGAATATACATTGTACATTGTACACCGATACCGAATCTATACATGTATACTAATTTGCAGTTTCCGATTACAAATAGATGCCCATCACCTCGGTCTTTGTAATCACTCACACTGTACATATAGCCTCATATCATTTCAATAAGAGACTGCTAACAGGAAGCTTTATAATATAAACAATCTTCGATTCTGTATTAACACATTTTACTGGACAAAATGGATATTTATTATTAAATAAGTTATAACATAACATATAACATAAGTTCGCATTTAGCATAGTCAGCGGTTTGCTGGAGCAGTGAGTGAGTTTTTATCGGAGACGTTTTTTTTTTATTATAAAATTAACTTGTTTGTTTAACATCAAAATGATTCCGGCAATTTCTATTTCACAGCCTCGGTCAAAAAGTGGAGGCAACGATTACCGCAGGAGTCCAACAATCGGTACTAGGCCGCCATCTTTGATGCGTTCATCAGCATCATACAAGCGCCCAAGACATCGTTCCAGTGACTCGGACTATTGTGTATATTCTAACGACGAACGCGCCAACAACAGAACGGAAAATAATGCGCGTAGGAATGGTATCAACGTAGGCTCCGAAACATCATGTAATAACACTCAGCTAGAAGTCAATAAAGAAATGGCGTTAAGCGCGGTGATGATCAGCGGGGCCGGCGGTGGTATGGGGATGAGGAAAGGGAGCTCAAGGAATTTATGGGAATCTGATTGTGAACAGGGAAATGCGAGTACGTACCAGACAGGGGATTCGTTTGGAAACGGCTCAGTATCCCCTATGTCGAGTAAATGTACATGTGATAGGATAAGATCTAAGGAGTGTGTGATAATTAATGTTGGAGGTAATGTGTTCGAAACTTATAAATCAACATTAAGGAGGTTAAAATCGTGTAAGTTGGGAGACGAGGAAGAAATGATGAGGTACTATAGACCAGAAAAAGGCGACTTTTTCTTTGACAGGGACCCATATGCTTTCAATATTATATTGAACTATTTGAGGTACGGTGATCTACATTTGCCGACTAACTTGTGTGGACCGGCTCTCATGCGAGAATTCCAGTACTGGGGGATCGATGAACAAGATATTGAACGGTAGGTGTTTCTACTTTATTGATTTTTTTCTTATTTTTGGGGAATTGATAAAAAAACTTTAAAAAACCAAACTACCACGAGACTGAAAGGGGTGTTTTATACTTGCTTTAATCCAATGCATGTTCAAAACTTATTTAAAAATTAAAAGCCTCTGTTTGATGACGCATCATTCAATCAGGAAGCTGGTATTGAAGCTTATTATGTAAATTTGAGATCTTAGGTGGTTAACGATGTTAAGCCTATAAACACATTGAATTCACTTAAAATCTCATTGTCAACGTAATGTCACGATAAATATAATATTCGCAATATAATAATTTTAAATATAAGCAGTGTTAAGATAAGTTAAATATACTCACTTTCAAGATAAGTTAAATATACTCACTTTCAATACTCACTTTCAAGATAAGCTAAATATACTCAATTTCAAGATAAGCTTAATATACTCAATTTGAAGATCAGTTAAATATACACAATTTCAAGATAAGTTAGATATGCTCAATTTCAAGATAAGTTAGATATGCTCAATTTCAAGATAAGTTAAATATACACACTATCAAGATAAGTTAAGTATATCATGTCATGCCACTATTTGACCAGGTATATACGCGCTCTAATGCTCTCGTTCATAGACTTTGTTTCAGAAACATTTTGGCTATGGTTTTAAGATACCCTATGGTCATTTTGGTGGTCACCAGTAGAATGACGTCATCTGTAGAATGACGTCACTGTTTAAAAAAAATCAATATAAGCATTTCATAGCACTTGAGTACGGAGTAGATCTACGGAGCTATTAAATTTTCGCTCTTATCTAAAATCTCACTCAGTTATTTAATAAGTACAGATAATGGTAAAGGAATCCGTAATGTCAATCACGGTTCAGTCAATGAACCCCTATATGTGCATACCTAGGTTCTGCATGGTTATGTACTTTTATCACTTGAGTTTGAGTACAGTAGTAACTCCTCCGTTTAGCTACCTGAGTTACATATTTACTTATAACGTTACAACAAATCTTTGTCACCAATTTCAAAGACTACTTATGAGCTTTGACATTGGGTAGGTAATACACAATAATTTAATAGTTAGATTTTAACGTATGGTTTCCATTAGTGTTCTCTGTAGAATGATTCAACTGGTTCTAATGTGCACAACCATATATTCCCCTCTCTACAGTTGCTTTCAAAGAATAATTTACTATATAAAACACGGAATAGACAATAGCTAGTTTGAATAACATTGATTTTATGCAAATATAGGCATCTTTTATTTCCTAGACAACTTTATTAATGTGCATTAAAAAGATTAACTAATAGTCTCTTGTTCCGTGTCCGATAAGGATGGTAAAATGGTTCGACGTTGTGTTAGGGCAAATTCAAATCTCATCTCAAATTGAGATTTTCCTCAAATCTGAGTCTGAATTAACAATAAAATCTGAAGTTCAAGCTGTTTAAATTTTATTTTACTAAACCAAGAATAATGTTTTCTGTTTTATGAAGCAAATGTTTAGGCCAGTATTCCAATGACACATTGCAATATTTGATAAGATATTAAGCTAAGATATAGGTGTTTTAGGGAGATTTGGGCCTGTTATTTAGGTAAGGGGTTCAATCCTTGTTCATAAGATATCATTAGAAACTTCGGAGACCACCTGAAAATTCAGTTGATAGAGTTATGTAAAGTTGACTTGTCAAACCACAGGCCTAAGAAATTATATCCAAAACTGCAGTTATGACTTCAACAAATTTCCATCCATTCAATGTAACTACGTACTTTTATCTAATGAACGGATGAAAATTTGGGGTTGTCAAAATCTTTTTCGTGATATAATTTCTTAGGCCTGTGCCCATTCAACATTCAAAAATTATAAATGTAGCGATGGTTTGGAATACGTTAAGACATTCAACAAAATAAAAGTTACTAGTAAGGGTGGTCGGCCATTCAAGCTCGACAATTGTATTTTTGAATATTGAATGACACGTACATGTACGCGTATTCATACTTTTGTATACATGTTGGTCGCCATGCCAGCTCTGACATCAATGTTGAAGAAGGTGACCTTTTAATGAAAATGTATACCGTTTCAATACGCGCATATGCACACGTATATAAACATTTGGAAAGCATTACTAAGATACGTGACTGGGAGAGTTTCAACGAGGCGATGGCTTCACTCACACGTTAGACTGTATCCTGCCTATAGCACCGTTCTATCATTTCATCTATCGCATAATTATGCACAATGTATCGCATATGCCGCATGCAAAAACACAACTATTATATTCATCTCAAGCGTTCAACATTTTTTTCTAATATCTTATTTCCCAACTCACTGTATTTCTTTCCGTAAAAAAACTCGCTCTTATTCTAGTGTTTAACAGAAGCCATCGATCAACGTCGGTGGGGGAAAGTATATGCTGGGATGCTTGGCAGCCAGCCTTCTTGAAATGCATAACAACAGAAAACTGTAGATAACCACGATGACTTAACGGTAGAGATGTTCAAGTAACGATTTGCAAATGTCTGGAGTACAATTATGCACATATGTTGGGTAAAACAATAGCAACAATGTTATGTCATCAATACGAGGGAAATATTGTATATTTTACTCACAGATCAAATATTATTTTAAGAAAACATGTAACAGTAAAGCTTTAAAAAAAAAGCCAGTTTTGGTATAAATGTCTGACTCTCCAACGTTACTTGAGGTGGCACACAGAATCAAATGAAATGTGGGCAATATGAGAATCATATGAACTGTTTAGTCCCTTTCATATGATAATCACGTGGCCAAATTGCCTATGCATGAGCGCCTTTTATCTAAAATCGAATTTTCACCGAAACTACTTTATAAAGTGGAATAATTTCGATTGTATTGTTCCCCACCCACTTTTATACATTGGGAAACAAACTTGCGTATTCCTAGCATCTTTATAACCATTTGCAGACGTTTACATGTATATGGTAGAAGTTGAACCTACCTTCCTAGTAATAGTTTTTCTTATTCATCTTATCCAAATTGAACAAGGAATCGACATTCATATTTTGGAAATGGTAAAGGCAACAGTGACCTTTGACCTACTGATCTCAAAAGCAAAAGGGGTCGTGTACTGTATTTTAGAAGAAACAAGGAAAATTATTCTTGGATAATTTGAAGGAAACGATTTGTTCGACCGACATGTGCAAAGCATTGAATTGCATCTTCAATACATGTACAGGGTGTGTTAAAAGTTCGCTTTATAAGTTTAAGTTTTACTAGTTTCTTTTTCTGGCGTCTTAAGATTATAGATGTAGGCCTACACTGTTCAGGCTAAATTAAAAAGGATTCTGCCATTGTTTTAATCTTTCTGACACTCATAAAATGAAGCTAAAAGAGTAAGACATTTTAAAAAGTGTATAATGTGTACATAGCTCAGTTAAAATTAAGTATGGCTTTAAACTTTGAGATCAACTTTTCTAACACCCTGTATATCGGTACAGTTTTTATTTTCACCTGAAGTTCATTGCCTGTACGAGATTTCGTGCATAACTGCCGCAACATAAAGGTGTAAATATTGTATAAAAATATAACACACACATATGTATGTAGTTAACAAATATGATTATAGCTGATACTGAATTGAATGATGTAGCAGTATTTTTTGTTGAACGATAGATCTAGGACGGAACGTAAATGTCGTATCTCATTCATGATTATAACATTTTACGACATTGTTACATTGAGAACTCGACGTATGTACTGTTGCACGTATGTACGTTAATGAGAATTCGTATCATTGCAATACTAGTATGATTTGATGTACTTTAATTAAAGCCAAATTGTCAACATATTCAACTTAAATTAAACTCATTTTTTGGTGTATGAATATTGTTATTCTGAGTTTGTAGTACATGTATATGGATGGCTAGACTAATTGCGTTGGTTTCAGTAGTTTTTTCTTGTGTTTCAGTATTAATAATATGAGTTTCCTTATTCATGAGTTTCATTGATAGGTCCACAAATTTCAGTATTCAGTCTAAAATATGTTTCAGTATTCAGTCTATGAGTTTCAGTATTCATTCTATGAGGTTCAGTATTCAGTCTGTATGTTTCAGTATTCAGTCTATGAGGTTCAGTATTCAGTCTATGAGGTTCAGTATTCAGTCTATATGTTTCAGTATTCAGTCTATGAGTTTCAGTATTCAGTCTATGAGGTTCAGTATTCAGTCTGTATGTTTCAGTATTCATTCTATGAGGTTCAGTATTCAGTCTGTATGTTTCAGTATTCATTCTATGAGGTTCAGTATTCAGTCTGTATGTTTCAGTATTCATTCTATGAGGTTCAGTATTCAGTCTGTATGTTTCAGTATTCAGTCTATGAGTTTCAGTATTCAGTCTATGAGGTTCAGTATTCAGTCTATATGTTTCAGTATTCAGTCTATGAGTTTCAGTATTCAGTCTATGAGGTTCAGTATTCAGTCTATGAGGTTCAGTATTCAGTCTATGAGTTTCAGTATTCATTCTATGAGGTTCAGTATTCAGTCTGTATGTTTCAGTATTCAGTCTATGAGGTTCAGTATTCAGTCTATGAGGTTCAGTATTCAGTCTATATGTTTCAGTATTCAGTCTATGAGTTTCAGTATTCATTCTATGAGGTTCAGTATTCAGTCTGTATGTTTCAGTATTCAGTCTATGAGTTTCAGTATTCAGTCTGTATGTTTCAGTATTCATTCTATGAGGTTCAGTATTCAGTCTGTATGTTTCAGTATTCATTCTATGAGGTTCAGTATTCAGTCTGTATGTTTCAGTATTCAGTCTATGAGTTTCAGTATTCAGTCTATGAGGTTCAGTATTCAGTCTATATGTTTCAGTATTCAGTCTATGAGTTTCAGTATTCAGTCTATGAGGTTCAGTATTCAGTCTATATGTTTCAGTATTCAGTCTATGAGGTTCAGTATTCAGTCTATGAGGTTCAGTATTCAGTCTATATGTTTCAGTATTCAGTCTATGAGGTTCAGTATTCAGTCTATATGTTTCAGTATTCAGTCTATGAGTTTCAGTATTCAGTCTATGAGGTTCAGTATTCAGTCTGTATGTTTCAGTATTCATTCTATGAGGTTCAGTATTCAGTCTGTATGTTTCAGTATTCAGTCTATGAGTTTCAGTATTCAGTCTATGAGGTTCAGTATTCAGTCTGTATGTTTCAGTATTCAGTCTATGAGTTTCAGTATTCAGTCTATGAGGTTCAGTATTCAGTCTGTATGTTTCAGTATTCAGTCTGTATGTTTCAGTATTCAGTCTATGAGGTTCAGTATTCAGTCTATATATTTCAGATTTCAGTATATGGATGTCGGTATTCAGTACATGGGTGTCACCATTCAGTGGCAATATTTAGTATAATCGTTTGGACACATTATGATATTTTACCGGAATAAGTGCAGATATGCATGATATGCATGGTAAATACAGAATAGAAAGAAATGTTTATGTTTGCTAAAAACAAACCAGTCGGTTTATAACTTAATATATATGTTTGTGTTTTGTTGTTGTCTATCTCTACTGATCACAAATATTTCCCAAACATATCCTGTAGGTAATTCAGTTATTTATTTATTAATTGAGCACAACAACGTCGTGAATTTTAACGTTTTTTAGCGCTCTTTTCCGTCGAGAAAACAGCGAAGCGAGAGTCACAAAAGTTAGGAGTTTACCGTTCTAGCTGATGCTGAATTTAGAACATGAATGTAGTTAATGATCCTGTTGGATATAAGTATGTATGAATTGCAGGCAATTTCATATAGATGCCAACTGTTCCTGCATGTAATGAACATAGTTAAAGCCTAGGTCCCACTGAGAAATTTTGCCTCAGCGATGTACTTCCGATTTTATCAATGCTAATCTGAAGGCATCGGGAAGAGGGTCTTCGTGGTATATGGGAAGCTTCGGGAAAGGCGTAAGAAACTTTGCGAAATCACTGTTACCGACGCCTGTCGAAGCTCATTTATTTAAATTGGGAGTACAACGCCGAGGTAAAAATGCTCAGTGGGACCAAGTCTTAGCATCTGGTTACACATTCAATCTTGACTGTCAATAAGTTTTTATGCTGTATAATGCACTCATTGAATCATTATGATGTTCCGATCGGGATTATAATACAGCCGATATGTTATGTGTGTACAAATAAGAAAAAACGAGTTTAATAAACGTTTCTGTTCTGTTGAGACTGATCCAGGTAAAGTTTGAACTATACCCGGATATGTTTGAACAGTGGCATATACGAGGAGTGTTCCACAATTAATAGGATTTTTTTCATAGCAGCACGGCAAATTAGAAATTAAGAAAAATAATTATCGCTAATTCTAATTAAAGATTGATCTTTTACCGACAAATATGCGAAATATCAAAGAAATTGGTTGTAAAATAAGAATTTTATTAAACATTTAATAAACTATATACCAGCGAGGCGGGTCGCACCGTGACGTCATTATGACGTCGAATTTAAGAAACACTCAATATTTGTGTATATGGTTACACTGACTTTCAAAACAGCTCTTATAGCACTGTTCCGATTGTTTAAATGTGTTTCTGTGCCACTGTTCACTTTACATGTGTTACTATTATGTTAGAAATTGCTCAAACTTGGAGCGTCTATCAGTGTACGAACGGTGTTTATCAACGTCAACTTTATTTTCCGAACAATGTATGCAATATTGGAACGATTGAGATGCCGTTTGGTATAAAAGCACTTCACCTAAACTATATAGAGGATCTATCACGAGTTGTCTATTGATATAACTTTATATTAAACGAGTTTTGGTAATTTTATTAAGCGAACCTCTGAACGAGTTTAATATAAATATATCAATTGACAACGAGAGATAGATTCTTTATATCATATGACACTAAAAACGCAAAATTTGCATTGATTTATTGGAAAAACTCAATACCTTATACTACACGTGGTACGTATAACTTTATACGTACTGGCTATACTAACCTGGATACAAGGAAAGTCATGTGACATAATCATATTCCTACATCACCACTTATGCTTAATACCGTTAGGAGTTTATAGAGTATATTTTCAAATACAATAGATATATACAATCCATGTGTATAGAAAATGTTTACATAATCAACATCATCAGAGTGGTCAAAAACATATAAGTATATAATCGTTATAAATATTTCAAATCATGATACTGTGATAGTGACGTAACCGTTGATGTGTACCCAACAGTACAACCATTGTCTGAACAGCTATAGCGAATATAAAAAAGTTGTATTTAAGTTTAGTATTGCAATTGTAATCTTTTATAAATACTGTAGTGCACATACTACCCAAAGCCACACAGTTATGACGGCAGTGCGTAGCCACCCACTCAAAATCTTTTGAGTACACATAAACAGCTACGTCACTCTCAAAATATCCTTACTGGACTGTACATGACGTATAGTGTCTATAGTCACAATGTGGTGGATTTGCGTCGCAAACAAAGACAAAAGGTTAATAATTATGTATGGTATATATGAGGTTGTAATACAACGCCGGAAATTCCAACTCTTGCTGTATTTCCTTTTCTTGATCAGACCGTGGAGAAGTAAGTCAGTCATATGATATTGTTTTCACCCAGTTGATGAGAAATATTAATATATTAAATACTAATAAACAATTCTCGTTCAACCAGCGTTTTTGTCATCTGAAGTCTGGAGACTTGACTAACGACTAACCACTGAGTTTTGAGAATGTAATTAAAGGAACTGAGAACGGAATATACTCGTTTTATCAGTGTGTAGAATCATGTGATCAAATTATTTGAAATAAATACCGTTTACACTCAAAACATTTGCGATTTCGTCCGCTAACGGTGAGTTTTTTCTTGATTATAGCGACCGTGCACTTTATATGAATATGGAATACAGCCTAAAGTACATCTCATTTATGTAGGTACACTAGACAATTAATGATTTCGCTCTATCTTCAGCTGTTGTTAACTGATGCTCGACCAAATCATTACACTCGCTTGGAAACTGCATTTGGTCGAGCATCATTTAAAAACAGCTAAAGATAGAGCGAACTCGGTACTTGTCGGATATTCTTACATATACGGGGTGTACTTTAGGCTATATAGTATAACCATATTAAATGCACGATCGTTATAATCAAGAAAGAAACTCACCGTTAGCAGACGAAAGTGCAATAGTTTTGAGCGTAAAACGGTATTCATTTGATCACGTGATTCTACACACTGATTATGTTGTACTAATATCTGACACCAACAAGACCCATACCTATTATTTACCCCGTGTTTAATTAAAGCACGTGCTAGATATGTCAGTCACATGATAGTCATTTTACCACTCCTCCTATCGGTGTAACACAACCTATGTTAGGGTCACCTTAAAATGCCACCACGTGCGCCGATCCTGATTCGGTGCTCAAAGGTGATATTCAATATTTGATCTTATTTAATTGGGGAATAAGGATAGCCAATTATAACGACTGTTACTGACCAAGAGTTTAATTTTGTGTGACCTTATTGGCTTCCCTTATTCTTAAGTCAAGTAAAATCAATTTTGAATACCACCCAAGAATCAGACGAATTCTTGTTTTGCTAGGAATTTTTGGAGAGGATACTAGTATCTCGCTTAGCGGTTCCCCAGAAAGCTATTTTTAAGAGGGTTGTCGTGCACATGACTAGTCGAAGTTGATTTTCAATCCCTCATAACACCAAATAGATCTACCGAAATTGCACATAATTATATTATGTACCTATGACATGCCCACTTGAGGTTGAAAATATTATTCCTTGAAACAATGATAAGTTGATTGAATATGTCCACTCAATCACAGGAGATTGAACATGATTGATTTCACATTTCTAACTGTTACATTTAGATACTCTTCAGCCGGAAAATGCAGGAAAGTAAGTCTTTATATTGATTTCAAAACTCCGACAATTACGTGTACCGTGAAATAGACAGGAGCCGATCTGATATTATCATCACGGGGGTTTCCTAAGGTGATTCCAATATATCATTAGGTTTTTTGGATAGTTTTGTTATTATTATACATTGTCTGTTAGAATACCTAGAAGGTGATAGGAACCATATTTCAGATGATGTCAGTGTCTGTGATATGAAATCGATTTGAAATTACCTTTCGGGTAGACTGATACTACTTTCTACGCATTCATATCATGCGTCTAGATTGTGTGAATCAGAATGGACTTGATCGCATGTAAAAACGTCTTAAAGATGTATGTATACCGCTAGTATGAAGACGAATGAACGAACTCACGGACGAACGAACTCGCGACGAACGATTGAACGAACGAACGATTGAACTAACGATTGGACGAACGAACGAACGAACGAACGAACGAACGAACGAACGAACGAACGAACGAACGAACGAACGAACGAACGAACGAACGAACGAACAATTATTTTGTTTGGTACATTCAATCTATTGGGTTCAAACTTATTTCGAGGATAAATTGAAATTCATTTTAGTATATCTGCATACAATCTTGCAGATGTAACTTGAATGTTGAATTATGGTAATATCGATGGTGAATGAATTGTATATAGGTACTAGAATGCACATAAGATAAGGCTGGTTTATTATTCTTGATGCTCTAAAGTTTTTGTAGTCAAAATAAGCAAATTGGAGTTCCTGGCTTACTGCCGATCAGGTTGAATTGTTGTGACTCGCCTCAATGAAACAGCAATTTTCCGGCAAATTAACTGTTCATCTTTATCAATTATAACAATTGCCAGTGTTTCTTTTGTTTTGTTGCACTTGTCGACTATGTAGTCTGAAGGCTTTCTGACACACACAGACACGCTGTGTGTCTTACAATCGCTTACCAATGGAAGGTGACAAGCCACTCAACATTTTGAGAAATATGTTTTGACACCACAAAGAAAACAACTTTGTTATCCTATATCAAAACTATGGAGGTTATGATACAATATAACCTCTCCATAGCGATCCTCTGTAGAGCAACAACATCTCTGATACCATACTTTCAAAATTCCCATAAACCTATATTTACTGTCACAACACCTTCAAACTTGCCATAAGTCAATATTTACTATAAATGAGAGCAACAATCCTCTTTTAAACGGCCAAAATTTGAATCTATACCCTGTGGTTCGCTTATCATTTGATCTCAGACATGACAATTTCTGAAAGCAACAGTCCCATATGATCACTGTATACGACAATATACACGCTAAAACAAATATGATTATATTGTCTATTATTGAGTATTTCGCAGAAAATGTATAGAAAATAGTGCATCATATAGTCATACCAATGTATGAATGGTTTACATTAATGTCTACTAATATTATTAGAAAAGCGTAATCTTGCTTTTGAACGTACCAATCTTGTTTTAATTTGTTGTAATTGGTATTTGTGTGACAGAACATCAATGCAACAGCGCACGGTATGTGTATTAATTAGTGTGATTGTTTAAGTTATGGTGCATGCATACAGTACAGTGTAACCTCCCAATAGTGGCCCATGTGGCAGATTTATTAAGGTGGCCTCTAACAGCACACTCCATAACTCATCAGAAAAGAGCAGAACTTCGTAAAACGCAACGCAACGCAACGCAACGCAATACAACACAACGCAACGCAACGCAACGCAACGCAACGCAAATCAACGCAAAGCAACGCAACGCAACGCAAAGCAACGCAAAGCAACGCTACGCAACGTAACGCAAAGCAACGCACCACACCACACCACACCACACCACACCACACTACACTACACCACACCACTACACACCACACCACACCACACCACACCACACAACAAAGCAAAGCAAAACACAACACAATAGTATGTATGTAAAGTACAATTTATGTTATATGAAGTATCTACACGTAAAAATGCACATAGCTAGATCAACATTCGTCAAAAAAATGGTTGTTTCTTATTTCGACTTACAGTTTGACTTGAGGTGCTAATGATAGGCTGTAGATAGAGCGATGTATGTGCTACATAACATGCTATGTCAGCATCAACAGACACAAACATGTGTATACGATTTCACTGCCAATAGTTATTAAGACGTACATTATACTCATATATACGTGGTAGATCCTGATAATTATAATGGTAAAATGTCACAAACACATTGGAAGCTGTCGTACTTATAGGTTGGTCAACGACGTCATGTCTTTGTTACAAGTTGCTATCCGTTGTATTGTTTATTACATGTGTGTTATATTCAATATATAGACACGTGTTGTCGATGTACTATTAAAGGTAGACACTGATCTCTAAGTCATGAGTGACCTTCTGCTATTCAGTATTAAGATATTTACTATGTAAATGTACGAGTGTTGCTAAAATGCTGTCATGGCAGAAACAAATTATTTAATGTTACTAGTTTTCAATCTATAATGTACGTGCAATTCTTCAATAACAGTTCTAATTACGTTAGTATCACAACCAATTAAAGAGGCATTCCCTATAACTAGCATATTTTTCTCTACTAGCTATCACATCAAATGAGCTAAATGTACAAAGCACTATCAATTATCGTAATTTGTCAGAATTAAGTGTGCGCAAATATATCCCTATAATGTCAAAAATATATTCAAATCACCAATAATAATTTATTAATTAACCATTATGTGGTCAAAGGGAAACAACTCGTGAATATATTTTCAATTTTTCTCGGTTATTGGTGGGAGCTTTTTGTTGAAGATTTGAGAAGTTTTAGCAATAATCATTTTCATTTGATGTATAATATTCCTGAATAGATTTAAACGATCAAAGTTATAGGGAACGCCTCTTTAATTTACTTCAGAGAAGGACTTCGTTAACGTGTGTACCTGTTAGTACAGGGTGTCCTTAAAGATAACGTTACTGTACAGTTTCTGTAAAACCGATTCCAGACAGTTGCAATAGTAGAACTAAGGGATTTCATAACTAAGCATTGGAACTGTAAACTTTATTTGGGGACACCCTGTGCGTCATTCTCGAGAACGGGAGTTCTGTGTGCTGTCCTAGGCGGCCGTTGTGACATACCAAATATTCCTCTCATTATCGTGGGCGCACTGTACCTCGCGTATTCTTGGTGACATCGATGAAAATATACGAACAGTTACGATTGGTTGTACATCCCGTTTGTAGTCTGTACCCTGTCTTGGTCGTATGTGCCAGTATCGTTTTCCAAAGGTTCTCTGTCTTCTTCGTCTGTTCAAATTCGATGTTTGTATACATGACCTTGACACTGCTTTCCCCCTACGTTTCAGGGTGGTTAATTCAATGACAAAAATCATAAAAGAGGCATTCCCTAAAACCATCATATTTTTCACTTCTTTCACACTGAATGAGCTAAATGTACTAAGCACTATCAATTATTATAACTTGTCAGAAGAAAGTGTGTGCAAATATGTCTCTATGATGTCAAAAATATATTAAAATCACCTATAATAATTTATCGCTTCCAGCGATGTGTTATTACATGGTCAAAGGGAAACAACTCGTGACAATTTTGGTTCGTTACAAACATATATTATCATTTTTTCTTTGAAATTGGTGAGAGCTTTTTGTTGAAGATTTTAGAAGTTTATACAATAATGATTCACATTTAATGTGTAATATTCCTGAATCGATTTAAACGATCAAAGTTATAGGGAAATCCTCTTTAAGTTTGCTTCATTGATGTTTAATTGTCTGCCAAATTGTCTAGTACAAGTATAATGGCATTTGCATTATGAATTATTAATAATTTAACAACCTGTAGTGACACCCAAAACATTTCAGTGAAAGCATGTTTGTTATTTTGCTTTGTTCATCATGTACAAAAAACCCGCTGTGTGTGTAATACGTTAGTATGTTAATACGCGAACAAACCTACCTGCATTTTACCGCAACAATACAACTCAAAGTAGCAATGACATACACACAGCATGTATTCATTGCTCCTAGTTCTAATACAATCTTTTACTATTATAAATCTGTTGTGTTTTTATCGTTTCTACAGTTGCTGCTTCCAACCATACAATACATGGAAAACTCAGACGAAATCACTGGAGAAGTTAGAGTACGATAGAAAGCAGTCAACCACACAGACGGATCTTGCACATGACCGAACAAGTTCAAGTTTCTGGCGTAGGATAAGAGCCGTCATATGGCCGTTCCTGCAGGATCCCACTTCTTCAAGAGCTGCAAAAGTAATTATCAATATTATTGTTATCTTTGATAGTAGTTAGAATAAGCTTTAGTTTGAAAACAAAATGGTTAGGTACTGTGAAAATCGAAAGTGTTAAGAAAGTAAAGCATTGTCTTATAATAAGCTTACAACAGTTTCTAGCTTGGACAATATGAACCAGGCCTTAAACTACAAAAATGATTAATGTGGACACCGACTTTGTTTTCCCTTCTCTGCCACGAGTTCAACTCCCAACTTGTTTTGTTGAATATGTATGCAAGAAAGCTATTCAGGTGTTAAAGTTGTGTAGCTCTACCTAGATCATCACCTTTGAACGAGATAACTGGTTGAACCCATTCCCGAGCAAAATAGCTGGCCGGATCCCTTCCTGGGAAAAAGAATTGGTCGGTATACATGTCAACATACCCTCAAACATTTTGTATGACACATAGGTATTACTGTAAATATTATCATATCCCTCGTCATCAAAGTAATGCTGAATTTTCAGGCAAATGTGTTTGTTAACTAAACGTTCGAATAAGTTTGTTCGTGTGCCAAAATACTTGGGCTTTGGTATGTGAAGAGAGACAATAATGTAGATAGTTTTAGTACCAGTTCATACACCGTGATCAATGCTATGTTGTCGTTAATGAGAATACGTGTGTGTTTGAAGACAAACTAACTAAGTAGTTGCTGCGTCTGCATTTGTTAATTAACGTTTTCGACTTTGAGTACTTGTGCTATGCTTGAAATATTTACAAAGGATGTCATGTATCCTGAGTACCGCGACTTCCGTCCGAGCGTTATGATGGTTTCCGGTTCTGTCAGAGCACAGTTCTTGATACCAAAGTCAAGCTGGCGAACGATAAATAGCCGACGATAGTCCAGCGAACGATAAGGATTTAGGTTAAACACCACTAAATTTCCTAGCAAACAATAAGACCACCGGTGATAAGACAGGGTATGATAAAAATAGGCATACTGAGACAACCAGGCTCTGTGACCCCGGAATACCGGGTATGTAGATGTACTGCAGGTGGACGAGAGTCGAAAAGTACCGTCGCAAGGCCCCAATCTTGGGGCTGAAAGAGGGACCAGACCCCCAAAGTAGCCAAAATAGCTGTATGTCATTGTCGACTTATGATTGGTTCGAGCCCGTGTACCACCCAAACCATGCTTTGTGAACCCCAAAGACCGGGTATACAGACGTAGTGTATGATCATACGAGTCGAACGAGACCCTCTGCAAGTTGTTTGCTGGGAAATTCTTATTGTTCGCTGGGAAATTTAGTGGTGTATAACCTATATCCTTATCGTTCGCTGGAGTTATTGTTCGCTGCTATCGCTCGCTGGCTTGACTTTAGCGTTCTTGATACAGTTAAATTCATTGATGGCATTAAAAAGCTGTGTTACGTGATTTGTACCGTGTACATCACTATAGACTGAAACAAAACATTTTTATTATTAGTGGAATGTCCCATGAATGTGCTTGTTTATCGTTTATTTCTTATAATAATTATACATCTACATGGTAATAGCATCAGTCAATTAGACTAGTATATGTATAGACAAATGTTTTAATTAATGTGGAAAGCCATGGAATGAAAACAACATCGATTTTTTCACCGTTGAATGAACGTATTCGAATATAATTGAAAGGGGGTATACTCAGTTTTCAGAGAATTAAAATGTCAACCATACATGATATAGGTTACTTTCCTTGGACCAAGCAGCGCAGGAGGTAGAGATAGAAAAAGCTTAAATCAAACAGGTTGATATTCTAAGTCCGTTCTCATTAAGCAATCCGGACAAGAACAATTGACCATGGGATTATCATAATTAATTGGCAATTCTACAATTATCGAATTACATCACGATCGTGACAGGACAGGAAGGTACATAAGGCTCCCTGTATATACTTTATATGTATCTTCCTGATTACATTAATACATGATTGTGTCTATAAAATGTTTAAACACATATTGATGTATTTAATTGTATTATTTCAGATATATGCCTGGATTTCCATCATCTTCGTCTGTTCGTCCATATTTTCATTCTGTGCGGAAACCCATCCTACATTTCAACTTCCGCCCACTGACGTACACAATCTGCGTAACATCTATAAATACTTCGCCCTGGAGGACAGTAAAGTGATCGCAGCAGATATCAAACTAAGAGATGAACACAATGCCAGAATGGCTGAAAATGGGACTTTTAACGGTACGGACGATCAAACAGCTAGCGACCTTTTCCTAGCTTCGAAGAAAACAGTGCAACATCCGGCATTGCTAATGATTGACCTCATTTGCGTGTTATTTTTCAGTCTGGAGTTTTTGACCAGGCTTATATTCTGTCCCAAAAAGCTGAGATTTTGTACATCCTTGCAGAATATTATAGATTTCATAGCAATCGTGCCGGACTATGTTGAATTCATTCTCCTTGCGGTCTCACCGCAAATCCAATCAGGCCTCAATTTCATGGATTTTATATTCATACTGCGTATGCTCCGTCTATGTCGTATCTTCCGGTTAATCCGCCATGTTCCTGGACTTTGGATTCTGCTCTACACGTTAAAGGCTAGTTTTAACGAACTGCTCCTGATGTTTGTGTTTCTATTAATCGGTATGGTGATGTTTGCCTCTCTTCTTCATTTTACTGAAGGCGGTGAAAAGTTCAGCAACATTCCTGTAGGGTTTTGGTGGGCGGTCGTCACAATGACAACCGTTGGCTATGGAGACATGTTTCCGGTGACAGCGTTCGGTTATTGCATTGGTTCAATCTGTGCTATTTCCGGTTTGCTGATGATAGCATTCACTGTTCCGATTATCGTCAGCAATTTCGTGTTATATTATACCCACGTACAGTACGGGATCTCTGACAAAGACGATGAAAAACGCGGGATTGACGACATACAGGAGGAGGTCGAAACTTGCTCATTCCATACGTCCTGCACGGAGAACGCCTTTGATATGGCTAAAGGTCAAAGTCCGGAACCAAATCCGGAAAAGATCGGAAACGATTGTCATGAGACGGAATTTAAACGGGCTGTAAGTGAAGCTCGGTCAAATTCGGATGTCTTCGTGAAGGAAGAAATAATTCCGATGCAGACGACGAATAATAACGGAGATAAAAGGTGAAAGTTCATTCAATGATTAGATTTGTTTAAAGTGATATTAAATAGATTTTAACAATCGGACCTTTAACGCACAGACTCTTCACTTTGGTGTATTCTAAAACGAGGTATACGTATTTACCGGAGAAAGACGGAAATGACTGAGTTTTCACGATTGTGACATCAACGTTTGTGTGTAATATTACCGGAGACAAACGAAAATGACCGAGTTTTCACGAGTGTGACATCTACGTGCGTGCAGTATTGCCGGAGACAGACGGAAATGACCGAGTTTCACGAGTGTGAAATTTACGTGTGTGTTATATTATCGCAGCAAACGAAAATGACCGAGCTTTAACGAGTATGACATCTACATGTGTGTTATTATCAGAGACAAACGGAAATAACCGAGCTTTCACGAGTGTGACATCTACGTGTATGTAATATTACCGGAGACAGACGGAAATGACCGAGCATTCACGAGTGTGACATCTACGTGTGTGCAGTATTGCCAGAGACAGACGGAAATGACCGAGCTTTCACGAGTGTGACATCTACGTGTGTGTAATATTACCGGAGATGGACGGAAATGACCGAGCTTTCACGAGTGTGACTTCTACGTGTGTGTTATATGAGTGATGTCTATTTTGTGCGTTTGTAATATGATACAATGATATATTTCACGTGTGAAATCACCTCTGTGATAAAAATAAGTATATCATTCTCTCTGTGAGAGATCTATATTCACCGTTTGTCCATTACTATATTTGTTACACACTTCAATACACTAACTCAGGTGTTTATCAACCCTCCGAAAACTTCTGGCAAAAACACAGTGACACAGAAATAATGTGGACACTTTCTGTCTATGTTTGTACCTATGTCGCTGGCTTAGAATGAGAAGATCGTAAGTACAAAATCGATATTTTGAGAAAACAAGAAAAAACTGTTCGAAATTTACTCTTTACTTGTGGTAAACAAACTGTTCATCTTCAGTTTGGTCAACATGACAACGATTTTCATACAAATAGGCTTATAAGAATAGCCTTGTGATGCTGAATTTAAATATGTATTCAAATCTTAAAAGGTTGTAAGTAGTACTTATGACTTTCTGATTCTAAGCCAGCGTTCTGTACCTATTTATTGCATATATTCTACAGTAAATGCATGTTACTTGTGTTAGAATTGTATTTTTAGCATTAACAAGTCACAGCTTAATATCTACACTTACAATGTACCTTCATCGATTTATTCTGAGAAAAAAATGCTGACATGCTTATATTTACATAGTGGGTCTAAGTCCATTTGTTCCAGTACCTAAGGGTCGAAACTGTCAGTAATTTTTCTTGAAAACAATTAAACTGCCTGTGCCTATAAATTTGGAAAAAATTATCGCTTAAATGGCAAAATTGGGAAGTATTAAAAATATTGCTTTGAGTATTAATTTGTTTATATTTGAGCCTTTCTACTGAATATACTCAACTGATGTAGCAAAGACCTTGGCTAGTTTAAAAATCTACCTTTTCGACTTAAAAACAGTCGTACCAATAAATTGCTTTTATAAATACGGGAACCACGGAGGAATGTATGACTTCTTTTTGGGAAAAAATGATGACTTTTTGGAAAATATTGAGGTTATTTTGTAAAGGGAAAGTACCTTTAAAAGGCTGTAAAACTAGCCAAGAAAAATCACTGACTGTGGTAGCTAAGGGGAGTGACTGTAGTTGCAGTTAACTCTTGTTGTCTTAGAAATCCTTAGTGGTACCAAATTTCACATGTCTGTGATATGTTTAGCACTTTGTGAAAACATATGTAGCATTTCTTCTTATAGGTACGCAATTGTTATATGAAAGTATTAATTTGTCATGAATTCAGATTTTTAAATGGTTGACCAGTTTCTTATTCAGTACTATCTTACGTTTAATTGTACTTAAGTATAAATATTTTAACAAGAATTTGTCACTGAAGATATTATACAGCCCTCATTTCAGATAGATTATCTACGAATTTGTTACTGAAGATATTATACAGCCCTCATTTTAGACAGTTTAACTATGATTTTGATATTTTTACTGAGGAAATTATACAGCCCTCTTTTAAGAAGTAACCATGAGACGTCGAACACCATTTAAAAAAAAAAAAGGTTTTTATGAAGATTGTGGACTGAGTTATGATAAAATCAGTATTGTGATATAGGGGACGATAATAAATATTATACCCCGTCCTTTCATGTTTATTGTGATAAATTATGTAGTTTCGTGTAGAATTTGGAGGTTTTACTATAAATTATTATTGTTTTCATTTTAAAGTTTTATACTGAATGTGGAGTTTTTAAATATATTTAGTACTACGCTCAAACTAGAATAGTCAATTATCTTGAAGTGCACACATACCCAGGCTCACAATAACTTCTGGTGCCTTTGACGACAACGATGTTTTATTACTGTGTTAAGAATTTTATTCGTAATTGTTTTATACTGTTCAATTGTATTTCGGGAACGCTCGGCAAGTTCCGGAGCAGTTCGTGTGATTATACGGACTTCGTATTTGTGTGTATTAACCCTTTTTAGCCTTATTTTCCGTGGATGTTGCATGTTATAATGGAATATCCCACATTCCCATTTTTATCATAGCCTTGAAAATTATGCAACAAAGTCACGTGATCAAATTACGATGTTTTACGGAAATTTCCGAAATCATTGTTCTATAACTTTATTGATTCGGTGCAACATTCCAAATAATTTTCAAACTTTGCCGAATATGTACAGTTGTGTTTGAAGTATTTTAGTTGTAAAATGTTACGATGCTTAACCTAGTTATGTCAAGTATATAAAAATACATAACAATTATTATGACAGCACGTATTGTAAGTGTGGCTTAATTTCTTCATTTTCTCATGCAAAGTCATTTTCTCATCGGAATGGTAAAATTGTACGCTTGTCCGGCGTGCAAAAATTACATATACTTCATGTGCGAATGCCTCGATCATTTCTCACCCGTCAGTCAAACGGCACAGTCTATAATTTAACAGACAGTGCAGAAATAAATGTGCAACTATCAGTACAGTTTGGTCTATAAATTTTGACCTATAAGTGAAAAGGCTATCATGATCACCTCGGACTATTTACCGGAGACAGACGGAAATTACCGAGCTTTCACGATTGGTTTAGTTACGTACGTGTAGTACACTTCTACCACCATGACCTCACAATTTCTGGAGACGTATAAAACCAAATGTACATTTATTAGGCCTAAACATTATGTTTGTTTCCTGTATCCCTATCGACCCTATTTTTAAAGTCGTATCACGACAATTAATTATTGATGTTATAACAGAGTTTAGTGCTGCAGGATATTAAACATTTGTGACGAAAATTAGTTGTGGTGCTGACACAAAAGTGTGTACCATTTCAAACAAAATTCCTTACCTACTAAAAATATTTTTTTATCATTTAAAATGTTACAGGACACAAACAAATACTTTAATAGGTTTGCAAAATACAGACATTAATCTACATTTTGAGTTACCCCTTCCTGGAAATATTACTGTACATATATGCCTTTGTTATTGCATGATGATTGAATTAAATAGCAATATCACTTTCAATTAAGTCTAACAGTCAGATAAATGATGACGTTATCATTTTCAATTAAATCTAATATTAAGAGATAATGACAATAACAGTTTCAATTAAGTCTTATATTTATGTTATGAATGTTATGCCATAATCATACCGTCGCCTCAGTCAAGATATGCAACTCCAGCATCAACAAATATACTACTGTAAAATCATTTAATTTCGATGGGACAAAAATTCATGGTTTTTGGTAAAAAGACCGACCAACGGAAAAAAAAGAAAAGTACCTTAATTCGTGGATTTTGATTTGCAATAAAAGGGTCAAAATTATTGTTTGATGGGGTTTGATTTCGTGGTTAAAGGTGAGCTACGAAATCCACGAAATTAAGTCCCCACTAAAGTTAATAGTTTTACTGTAGTGCATTTGCTCCATAATCATTTCAGTTTTAAAATTGTTCCTTATATTAATTGCTAACCATTAAGTCAATTAGCATATTTATACTTTTTCAAATAGATTTATCAACCATTGTCTATTCATTCTTATACATGTACACAAAAATATGCCATAATGTAGTGACATTTTTTTAACAAAAGCATTCGCCCAGTTAATACTGTCTATAGATCATTTGATAAGCACAACTTGCAGGTTGCTAGTTTGAACCTTACAGTCCAGTTAGGATAAAAAGCCAGTGACGCAGTGGAACAATCCAATAGTCCGGTGTAAAAATCAAGTATAAAAGCTTATACCAACAGGTCAATACCTAACTAAACTCTACCTGTTTAAGCAATGGTTTAAATCTTTTAACTATGACGTCACTGTCAGATTACCCTAGCTGGACTATACATTACCTTTCCAAAATAGAACGTGCATGTAAACAGATACGTTCAAGGACATATAACTTATAGTCTAACACTTTATTGCCGTATCTGCTTTAAAGTATATAGAGCTATATCTGACAATATTTTTTTCTAAAAATTAAAAAAACTGAAAAACAATTCTGCTTTCATATCCATTTCGTCAATTTTCGCTTCAGTTTTAACAGAAACTCTCTCTGTGATTTTTTGACATTCAAATGTCCATTTATCATACGAAAGTGTTCTAAAACACCCTATGAAATTATAAGAATCGCCTATATTTCGACGATTGAATGAAAGTACACGGAACCCATCCAAAGTTTTAATTTGCAATTAATGTAGTCTAGTATCATACTAAAAACGATGCAAGTAATTATGTTGACATTAAATGACTGTTAGAATATAGCACTATACTATTTAAGTACACTTTGCAGCATTCAGTACGTTTTTGTCAAGAAGATTTTTGTAAGATTTTTTAAATGGTCTGCGACTTTATAACGCGTGGTAATTTTTCACATGTATAATAGTGTTTACAACTTACCACATGTATACACATGCATGCATTAGCAGACATTCGGCCATATACTAAGTACCTGCTTACATGAGGTCATACAATAGTATGCTATTTTTCTGCACGTGCAGACAAATACCGAATAATATTATGCTTAATTGCTTACCGACTGTCGTATCAATAACATGAAAGTCAATAACCCAATACTAATACTTATGAAATATGATTTTATGTAATATCATTATCCTGTTGTTCTATTTATTAAGATTGAATTGGGTTTGAAATTTAGAACATTTTTAGAACTTGAGACCTTATACCATTGACGATACCTTTCCGCCTGCTAATTGTCTGTAACCCGACGAGGGTCATAATTAATGAGCTTATAGTATATTCGAGAAGGGATATATAGAATGCCGTAAATCACTGTTTTTTAGAACAACTTGCGACAGTTGAATATTTATATATCATATTGAATGGACACCAAACAGCCGTATATAACTCAATTCTTTTAAAGAATAACTTACGACTACTAGTATTTTGAAATTTACCCTCGGTATTATTCCGTGTTTCAATGTCTCTTTTTATATAGAACACTCTTGAGAATGTCGCATGAATTTCAAAACATTATCCCAAAAAGTGACCCCTTTTACATTCCTAAGTGAATTTATTTATAACATTTGTTAATAGTACCATTGTTATCAGTGTATATAAGTCACACCCAAAAACGGTTATGATGTTACGTTGATCAAATAAAACTTATCATGGATTATGTTGTGTCATGTTGTTATATTTTGCGTGCGATAACAGTTATTGCACGGTTATAGATAGAGAACGAAACATGAGTTTATCTTATTTAGTCGAAGGTGTAGCCGGAGAATAAGTAAGACATCTCTCTGTACGTTCTCTAATCTAAAGCCTCGATCAATGCAGTATTGCATTTATCATACACTTCTTTTATCACAAAGTTTTGCAGAAAATGCACATTTGTCTATCGTAAGTATGAAACAAGGCTGTGAGAACATGCCGTATGTAGATAATGTAATGGTGCATAATAGTGATACAAATATCTGCAATCTATTGGAATAACTTTGGTACTAAATTGCATGCAAAATTATGACGTAATATGTTTATCCAATTGTCTTCAACACAATAGTAAAATATCGTTACTAAATTGCCCGCAAATAATAGCATAATTATAACGTTCGTGTCTAATTGTCCGAAACACTGAGTCATAGCATTGGTACCAAATTGTCTTCAACACAATGATATAACATTGATATCAAATTGTCTTCAACACAATGATGTAACATTGCTACAAGTTACCTTCTACACAAAGGTATATATATATATAGCATTGATACAAAAATGTCTTAAACCCGAGGATATAGCAAGGATACCAAATTGTATTCGACACAATAGCATAGCATTGATACAAAATTGTCTTCAACACAATAGCATAGCATTGATACCAAATTGTCTTCAAAACAATAATATAGCAAGGATACCAACTTGTCTTCAACACAATAGCATATCATTGATACCAAATTGTCTTCAACACAATGATGAAGGATACCAAATTGTCTTCAACACAATGGTATAGCAAGGATACCAAATAGTCTTCATCACAATGAATTAGAACGGATACCAAATTGTCTCCAACACAATGCTATAGCACGGATACCAAATTGTCTCCAACACAATGGTATATCAAGGATACCAAATTGTCTCCAACACAATGATATAGCACGGATACCAAATTGTCTCCAACACAATGATATATCAAGGATACCAAATTGTCTCCAACACAATGGTATATCAAGGATACCAAATTGTCTCCAACACAATGATATAGCAAGGATACCAAATTGTCTCCAACACAATGATATAGCACGGATACCAAATTGTCTTCAACACAATGGTATATCAAGGATACCAAATTGTCTCCAACACAATGATATAGCATGGATACCAAATTGTCTCCAACACAATGATATAGCACGGATACCAAATTGTCTCCAACACAATGATATAGCACGGATACCAAATTGTCTCCAACACAATGGTATATCAAGGATACCAAATTGTCTTCAACACAATGAAATATATAGCAAGTATATCAAATTGTCTCCAACACAATGGTATAGCACGGATACCAAATTGTCTTCAACACAATGGTATAGCAAGGATACCAAATTGTCTTCAACACAATGGTAAAGCAAGGATACCAAATTGTCTTCAACACAATGGTATAGCAAGGATACCAATTTTTCTTCAACACATGGATATAACAAGGATACGAAATTTTCTTCAACACAATAGCAAAGCATTGATACCAAATTGTCTTCAACAAAATGATATATAGCATTGATATCAAATTGCATGCGATTCGCTGATGTAGGTACATATATAGGTAATATCAGGACAAGTAATTAGCATTTCTTACATTTTATAACACCAAAGAAAAACATTATACACTTATTATTGTACGAGTAACTCTGCATAATCGAAATAAACGTCAATTAATATGCTGTATTCAGTCATGGTATGGAAAACATGCTTGCCTAAATAAAACGTTACGGGTGGAAATAGTATTCTGTTTTGTTGAATGGAAATAATCATGTCGAACTGGTGTCAACAACCATATGTCACTTTGGTTTAACTTAATATTAACATATTATATAATATAAAATACTGAATTTGAGCAATTATTTGATTTGGGAGTTTAACAACGTGATAACGTCATAATTATAACGCGTGTACACATGCAATCGTGCATTACAAGAGTACATTACAATAGCAACATAGTTTGAAAACATCAACATAATTTATGTTTTACAGTACATAAAATAATTAAAAAATCCCTATATTGCAAACGATCAAATTCCAAGCCCCATGCTTATAAAATGCAGGAAGTGGTTTCCTCTGGTCTACTAAAACAAGTCCCGAGAAAATAAAATAAAATTAAAATATTTCAACCAATCCAAGCAAATGTATATATCGCTGGCTTAGAATGATAAGGTCGTAATGCATATTTGAAATCTACACCATTTTCATGAAAATCGGAACTTGTCATGTTGACCAAACTGAAGTAGCAAAAGCTTCTTTTACCATAAGTAAAGAGTGATTGTCAGACAGTTTTTCTTGTTTTATCAAATTATTGATTTTGTAGTTACGACCTTCTCATTCTAAGCCAGTGAAATATATTATAGTACACACCCGGTCAAACCGGGTCAACATAATGTTGGGTCAACAATTACGTACATATCTGTTAACACCTATTTTTAACCACAAAGATTCAAAATCTGGAACATTTAAAGTTACAACCCCTGGGGATATAGCTCGGTGTAGTATATAAGCTTTCACTCTTCAACAATCGTAGATCAGTGCTTGACGCTTAAGGGTTCTACGTAAAAAATCCTTTAAGAAGGTAAGTGACTGTTTACTTATAATTTTAATACTTACGTTATTACACTAAATATTTGCAATCGAATGCATTAGTTTTATATCCGAGAGTACGTTTTAACAAATACTGGTCGCTGTTGTGACGGCATTCATTGATAAAAACATTAATGTTGTATTCAAATAATGCAACTACATTGAAATGCATAATTAGAGATTTGTATAGCTACTTTTCAATGACAGAATTTCATAAATTATTATTTCTAAGTATTAAAGTGAAGTCCATTTACAAATACTATGGACGTAAACAACTCTATAAACATGCTATGTAGTCTATAGTCCCACCCACCCTACCCAGATAAGGCGTCACGAACCTTCTTGCTGCGAGTGTACATTTTATATTTGTAGATGTTACAATGCTGCATTTTTCTTTCATCAAATCGCGGAGGAGTGAAACTCATGCATTTAATATGTTTAATTTTATTTGTTTATTTTATTTCTACTATCTACAAGGAAAGATGTAAGATCAAGAGGTCATGGTATATGTGCAATAAATTATGTTATATCATGGCTACGTGATGTTAACTGAAGGGGTGGCGCTAAATCCAATGATAATCGAGGGGGTGGGACTTAAATTTCAAAAGAATGAGTGCAATAACTGCAGTGCATGATAATATTATCCTGCACTGAAGGTTGTCTCACGCATACTGTAAATCATTAATTTTCGTTGTCGATTAAATTTCTCGGACTTTATGGTTCACATTCAACCTCGAAATCAATTCCATTCGAACAATAAACTTTACCCTTGTATTTATTACCTGAAATGCAAAATCCACGAATTAAAGTCCCATCGAAATTGACATATTTACCAAAACCACGAAATTTCATCCCAACGAAATTCAATGATTTTGCAGTGTACCACTATTTATACGTTAACTGTAAAATAATCCGTGATGTCCGTGCTTGAAAAGTACGTACTGGGGTCTACAACTTTAAGGTAATAGAGTGTAATCTATAGTGAAGTAAAGTTTCAAAAATGTTTTTTTTCTTTCAAATTTATTTTGTCGGATATTTTAATAGGCATTGTATTATGATCATATTACATTTGCACTAGAGGTTAGACACAAATAAATTTCAAATTTGTTGACGCATTTGACAGCAATTGGATTGCAAATCTTGCCCGTTCACAATCAAAGTAAACATGACATTAAAAGTCCAAGTTTGTTGTTGGGGACTTAGTCAGTAGTATAAGGACCGAAATCTTATAAAGAAATGATTATAAAATACATTCATGAGTTTGTATCATGCAAAACTGCAATGACCTTGCAAACCGAAAGAAGAAAAGGTGTAATTTTCTTGAAAAACATGCACAATCTCCAAGGTTGTACTCATTGCCCTTAATATCACAACGTGGTATTGGAAATTTTAATCGGTCAGCGAGGACAATGTACCGTTATGTGATATTTAGCCACACCCAATACAATTTGACAGCCAATGATATAAGCCAGAAAGAGAAACTTAACACTCGGTTTCCTTATTTAGTCTCGGGCTCCGCCCTCGACGAAATAAGGCAACCTTGCGTTTGCGTTCTCTTTCTATTACAAAAAATATGTTAATATATTGCGAAATGCCCATGCTCATAATATATAAAAAATATAATACTGTATCGCCTCAATTATGCTCGATATATTTAAACTTATAGTGGCTCTATTCAGTGTTTGTACGGGGTATTATTACTATTAAAATATGGGGTAGTGTGATAGTACTCTTGATAACTGAAAAGATAATTAATAAGCTGCCATAAATCACTAGTGAATTAAATCTGCACTATAAGCAAACAATTGTGGGTGTCATTATAATTTATTTCTACAGGATTGTGAGCTAATTTCACTGGTACCTTGTGTACTGATGGCGTTTAAAGCTTTTATACCTTTTTCTTTCTTTCGTGTAATTAGCAGGGCCTTCTTTAGGGGGCACTAGCGCAAGCATTTCGAGACAGGCGTGAGATACAAGGCGGTGCGATACCCTAACTCTTTTCGGTTCATTAACGTGCCCAGTGTAAAACACCGATTCATGCGAGACTACCTCTATCTTTAGTTGGACGAAAACACTAAATACAGTTTCTGAAATGACCAAGTGCCACGGTCGAAATTCTAACCAGGGACCTCTCGATCAGGAGTCAAGCGTCTTATCCACTGTGCGTTTTATACAGTGTAAACAGGGGTTGAATCGTGTCCGATAGAAAGCCCTATCCGTCAACCGCATGGGGGCGAGACTACATACACGTAATGAACAGGTTCATGCACATATACTCTCGAAAATCTAGTACATTATAAATGACATTGACCCTTACTTTCTAATTGGTATACTCCATAACAGGCAATGTTTGGGTTGCGTAAATACAGTTTTAATACAACGGTGACGAGAATAAAATAATGTTTGACAACCTTATGTTAACAAGATAGGTATAATTGTTAAAGCTCGGACATTTCCGTTTGTCTCCGGTAAATACACAGTATTTTGCAGTGCATATAAACCGAGGTGATCAGTATGAAGATAGTTACTGCGAATAGTGCAGTTACTATGACAACTCGTGCAACCTCAGGAATGCTTTCTAGCTTACCTTAATAAACATACTTCAGGAAATTTCAAACATGGGAAGGACAAACTTTGTCATTAAACATTCCGTCAACTTTCTATCATCCCTGGTTTATACTTTGAACAGGCTTGAATAAAAAATGTACGGTTAAAGTATGAACAATGTTATATCAGCGCAATTACTTCAGTGCAGGATAATATTATCATGCACTGTAGTTATTGCACTCATTAATTTGAAAATGAAGACAAAACCAACCAATTATCATTTGATTTAATGACACGCCTACAATTGACATATAGCCATAAAATTGTACAAAGTTTATAAAAATAGTGTTTGGGTAACACAATTCTTTTCAATTGAATTAGAAAGACTTCTTATTCATAAATGGTTCGCTTAGTTGAATGTTTATGGTCGGTCCGGTGTATAAGCGGAAAATCGTACATATACAAAAGATGATCACGAGGTGAGGTTAACACAATATTAACGTAGCTTTAATACCACTGTGTTATACCGGTAATATTAAGTTATCAACCTTTTAAAAAACTAACATCCTGTAATTTAAGTTAACTGGTGGGGACGATGCAAAATACAACATTTTTGACGGGCAATGTCATTTAAAAAAATACCCTTTCTCTTTAGGCTGCTTAATGGTATACATTTTATATATTATAAATTTCACGGACTGATTCCAGTGTGGCAGTTAACATTTTACAAAGTTCTTTTTATCGAGTTATATATACGCAGTTGTTACACAGCAATGAGAAATAAGGTCGCTACTATTGACTATACGCCGTTCGGCTGCTATAAAGTTACGCAAGCAGTTGCGTTTAATACACGTGCTTGAATCTGTGCTATACACCGAAAACGCTAAAGAACCAATGCGTCTATTTGGAAAGGGCTAGACAAGTGCTCCCGGACTCCTCGTGTCACACTAGTTGAATGTGCAAACAAACTTACAATGACAAATTTACATTATTGTATTGCTACGTTTCGCTTTTGTTTTGTTATGTTACTTATTTATATTGTTAAAAACAGAACAGAGCAGTAAGGTTAGCTATGTATCACTTTGTCGCCATTTTGCATTCATTTATGTGCAAGACCGAACGTACTTTTAACATTGCAATTCCTAATACAAACTACATTTAAAAGTGCATAACTCCTTTGCGGATTAAGAAGAGAAAATGCATGTAAGAGAAAAAAGACAAAATATTTATTCAAAATATTAATTGAAATATCAATGAAGGTCGAGAGATCTATTATATACGTATAACTGTACTTATAATTATGTTAGTATATATTTCATAAAGAGAAAAGTATACTGTAAGTGGAAATAAAGTAGTTCGGATCTATTATCGGAGATCCTACAGAATTATACATAACGTAATATAATAATGATATGTCGGCACTTATAATACAATGTAGAGCAATAATACCCGAGGTCAATGCCGATATATAGAACACTTTTATTCTATATAGTTAGAACATGGATCAATTTACTAAAACGTGACACTAAGTGACAAGGCTTTCATAGTTCAAACAATATCATTTGTAGAATAATGTCCCAGCAATGTTTATTTTGAAATTATATATAGCTATATATTAGTAAAGCTCTGATCATGCGTGTATATCTAGAACATTCAAATATCTAAGATAAATCACCATTGTGCTTAGTCCCTGAACTTTTAAAATACATTGTATATCAAAGAAAAGTATAGAAGTAATTTAACACGAAGAGAGTATACATGTAATCAGAGAATTGCTGTCTCTTGAACGAATGCCAAAGTATAGATAGCTCCGCCCATTTATTTGTCGAGGTTGATTGTCGAGGTTAGCGAATTTATTGGATTCTGCAAACATGTGTACTATTTTACGAAAAAAAATTAGACCATTTTATTGGTTAAAACTCCTGGTGCATAATCAAATTGCGTAGGAATGATAGGAAGAGCGCTAGAGACGATGATTATTTAATTCGAAAACTAGTCGTGGCCTAAATTGATCGTATAAGAAAGGTTATCTTTAACTACAGTGTTACAAAAAGTTCCTACATGTACATTCTTTTAAACATGCACGTGTAAGCAAATGTCGACTTGGGTCTAAGTGATCGGAGAGTTAATGAACAATCGGCTCAACGAACGTGTATCTGAAATGTTCTAGTACTTTAATTAACTAGTAACTTTTTCTGTTACAGAAAATTATAACATACTGCACGTTTACACACGTACTCAATTTGTGACAATTACAACAATTACTGATACTTTCAGTACTTTGATTTCAGATTTTTGATCAGCAACCATGGCACCTCTTTTGTACTATGACCTTATCTCGCAGCCATCTAGGGCGATTTTCATGTTCCTGAAGAAAGAGGGCATTAAATTCGACTCGAAGGTTTTCGACTTGTTTAAAGGTAAGATGTTCGTTCCAATTTAAGGTCATTTATTGTGATTGTATCTGTTAAATAAGTACATGGTGTATATTAAGACCGATCACGACGTGTATGGAAATAACACATATCAAATACAAGCACAAAATGAACAAGTTACAAGTATAAAAGAAAAGTTGCAAACCAGTAAAAATAAACAAGGGGTCGTATTCAATATTGATTTTACTTGACTGAAAAATAAGGGCAACCAATCAGATTGCACCGTATAATACGATTGGCCAGTAACAGGTGATATGATTGGTTATCCTTAGTCTCAAATTAAATAAAATCAATAATGAATACAACCTTCTCAACAGCTACAACGAGTTGACTTTGATTTTGGTCAATTTTGCACATAAATTAGACCCTTATCAGCTTCACTTTTTTACGCTGGTTTAGGATCTGAATACACTCCATATGGAGTCATGTCAATGTGAATTTTACACGATCCAATCAAATTGCTACTTTCACAAATCTGAAAGTGAAAATAATCTCTGCTGTAGTTTAGAGAGATGTTTAAGCTTTCTGCATAGAGAGTTTAACTACAGTACACTATCTTTACATACAGGCGTATAGCCGTACTTCAACATGCACACTAGAGGTCATTTGAACGTGACCTCTTATGTAGTGTTGTCAGATCTTACTAACAGCATAAATCAATGGAGCAAATGTAAGGCTCTGATTTTAATGAAATTGATATCGTTCGAGTCTTCGACGCTTTTTAGCGAGTCAACCTGATCTATATCGCCGAGCTTGATAACATTTTTCAATGCGGACAATTTCTATTTTTATAAATCATCACTGTGATTATATGAAAAGTTAATTCAAAACGTATTATAAAAAATATTTAGAATTTTTGTCAAAACTGTAGCCAGCGCCTTTAACTTGATCGTTTTTTAAGTAATCCCTCATTGCGTGGGCAGGAACTAAAAAGTGTTCTCATGCTATTGACCTGAACCACATACTGTTCTCGTGTCATATGCTATTAGACAGTTACCATTAACATGCTAAAATAAACAATTTTTCATTACTTCAGGTGAACATAAAACTGCAGAATATAAAAAAATCAATCCACTCCAGTCAGTTCCATTCCTCGTTGATGAGAAGATTGACTTCCCTGAAAGGTAAGTACTTTGTTACAATGCCCTTCCTTTGAACGTGTCTTTCTTTTAAAATGTTGATCGAGTCGCAATGATTAACAGTACATCTATTTCAGTGGATTGGAACCTATCGTTATCCCGACACTAGGTCGATAGAAGCTTGGATACAACTGATGCGCTCGGTTATTGAGCCGCTAGATAGTTAAATAATAGAAGGGGTTCCAGGGGCATTGTGTGTACCAAAAATAGTGTGTCACAGATGTCAGGTTGGCTTTGTAATCAACCGATACACCGCCATAGTCTGTCTGGCTAGTCAATACTTTCTGTGTTTTAGTTAACTATCAATTCTTATTCGTTCCATGTTTTCTTTTAGTGCGGCCATATTTCAATATCTAATAGAAAAGTTCAAGAAACAGAATTGGCTAGGGAGTGACATAGTCAGCAGAACAAGGGTTACCCACTTTTTACACTGGCATCATACAGGTCTACGAAAACATTGTGTGGACGTGTTTCTAGCGGCTGTAAGTCATTGTGTTTGTTCTTTTTTCCCTTATTAGCTCCTTCGTTCATTTTACTGCATATTTTCCAACAACACTTTTTGTTGAATATTTAGTGTCTTGTTGGTTTGCTGAACACGGTCATATTAGTCTAAGGCAGAATATTGTTATATTAACCGGAGACCGAATTTTTTAAATATTTTTCTGACATTAAACACTGTCATATCAGCCCGAGACCAAATGCTGTCATACCAGCCTGAGGCCGAATGTTTTCATATCAGCCTGGGTGCGAAGACTTTCATAACGTTATTAGCCTGACACCGAAAACTGTTATCGTGGTCTTGGTGTGGTTACGTAGTGTGCACAAAAACAGATCTTAGCTCATATTAACCTTTTCGCACATTTTAACATATTATGGTTAACGGATTTAAAAACGCGACACTTGGGTATGTTGATATATTTTAGGAAAGCGAGTTCCTATATCAAATACCTTGGTATTTCCGTAAAGGTATATTCAATGTCGTCATTTTGATACCAAATGTATTAACATCCAACAGGTATTAAATAAATTATAGCGTGAATAAGACATTGGTCTAGAAAACGAAAGTAACATCTTTATCGGCGTATCGAGTGCACTGCTGAATAACAAAGTCGAATGTTTAGGCTACGTAAGTAAGGACATTCTTAATTTTATACAAACATTCTAAATTAAACGGAATAAATGACATATACCCAATTATTTAAAATGTGTCTATATCGTAACAGGACGCAAACCATGTTCCCAGAAATAGAAATCACCTTATGTTGCAATTGGTTATTAAGGATGCTTTAGCACATGGTGTGATTTCGTTGATTTTTTCCATAACAATAAATACATTTGATCTCACTGAAATGATCACTGATTAACACATATAAAACACTAACATGTCACAACATGATGAGTATTTAATACAGTTAGTCACAGTGTTAAGATAGGCAGTGTCCTCCACCAGCGGTCCTAACAGCAACACATTGCTGTCTCATAGACCTGCGCAATGTTCGAATAAATGCCTGAGGAATCCGTCACCATTCTGTCTGTAGTGCAACTTGGAGGTCCTGTACTGTGTTAAGATGACGTAGCCGAATTCGTGGCTTCAGATAGTCCCATAATTGGATCCATTTGGCCTCGTAGGTTATAGATGTGTCCTACTGACATAATAACCGCTACAAAAACATCGAACTAAATTTAACCATGGTGCTTCCGTCAAACAAAAGCCCGCGCAATTTGAATACATCGATCGGCGCTATACCTATTGCCAAATGGTCAGAATGCGACTTTCGTTTTCTGGATCGACTTATTGATTGTACAATATATTTATTAATACTCATCTGATGTTTATTATTTTGGTACCAAACTGACGGAAATAAATTTGCCCTTAATTTGCATTATTCAAATATAGGCATTAACTTGAACCGTCTGCAATACTACAACATACCCGAGTGTCGCGTTTTTAAATCCGTTTAGTATAAATTCATATCCATTTGGTTTCAACTGTGCGTAAATCAATTAATATTTTTCATAGTCACCGATAGCTCCGTTCCATACTCATGATACATGTATGTACGTCACGGTCATCGCCTTCGGTGACTAGGAACAATAATTAATTTAAGCACATTTGCAGTCTCATTTAAATCAGACCCATATTAGGTCCTCCACTGTTTCACTGATATAGGGTCTGACGACAATCTGTATGAGGTAATGCCAATGTGAACTTTACATAATCCAATCAAATCGCTACTTTCACAAATCTGAAAGTTCTAATCACCTATGTTGTAGTTTAAAGTCAGAGAGATATGTTTAATCTTTGCATACAGAGAGTTAAAGTGTATAGAGCTATATCGGAAGGTTTTTTTTTTAAAGTTTCAAAAACTGAAAAAACAATTATGCTTTCGTATCCATTAGATCATTTTTCACTTCAGTTTTAACAGAAACTCTCTCTATGATTTATTTGACATGCAAACTGTCCATTTTCATACGAAAATGTTCTAGAACACCCTATGAAATTATAAGAATTGTCTATTTTTGATGATTGAATCAAAGTACACGGAACCCATCCAAAGTTTTAATTTTCAATTTAGGTAGTCTTGTATCATACCAGAAACGATGCAAGTAATTATTTTGACATTGAATGACTGTAAAATATAGCTCTATACACTTTAAGCGTAGACTGACTTTAGTCAGTACATTCTTTATACATACAGTCAAATGAATAGCCATAATACAACATGCAATAGAGAGGTCATTTGAATGTGAACTCTTATGTAGTGAAGTCAGATCTAACTAACAGCGTAAAGACATGGAATAAATGTTAGGATATGATTCTATTGAGATAGGCACATTTGAAGTCAAATGTCTGTATGGTTAAACTGCAAAGCAACACCGTATTTATTGTACACTGAACTTAAATGAGTATATAACTTAACTTCCCTGTTATTGCAGTTGGGATTTAAACCGGAGACAGAGGGTGCCAGAGAGAATGTTACAAAAGCTGTAGATTATCTTGAAAAAAGGTTTCTAACAGAAGGAAAAACAAACAAAAAATTCATAGGTGGCGCCAAACTTTCCATGGCCGATATCATGGCTTACACAGAGCTTCAACAACTATCCGGTGTATTGGAGGAAGGATTATACACAAAGAACGCTAAGGTTAAGGCATGGATGGACAACGTTGAAAAGGAAATTGGAGCAGCAATTCACAAGGAGGCATCAGTTAGCATTGTTGCTACGAGGAAGTCTTTTGAAGCGAAAGCCAAGGGTGCATCGCAACAGAAGGGCGCATCCTCGGCACCGATGTTATACTATGACCTTATATCGCAGCCATCTAGGGCGATTTTCATGTTCCTGAAGAAAGAAGGTATTAAATTCGACTCAAAGGTTTTTGACTTGTTCAAAGGTAAGTATTTTTTTTAAATTTAATGTCATTTGTAATAGTTTATCTTTCTCTATTGTATAATATCGAAGAGATTCACTAAAAGAACACATATAAATACAAGCTTAAAATGTACAGGGCTCAAGGACCAACAAAAAGCTGTTCAATGTTTAGCAACGCTCTCGTCCGCTGGGCAGAACGACAATGGAACTACATACCTTGAAACGTGGTGGCGTAATTTTATTAATGTGACAGGTTAATTGTGTGTGTCATTTAACTGACTGATCGAAATTCATTCAGAACAGGGTAATAAGTTATAACATTATGGTCAGTAATAACGGGCACCGGTGATAACGCTGCCCCGGGTAGCCATTATTGACGTTTAGTACTATGGCATCAGTGCATTCGAATTTATTTTGTATGGTACGCACTCACGCGTTCGATTCATGATTCAACATGTATCATGGATTGTTCTATGTAAATGCAACATTTGAAGGTATTGTTCAAAATGCAAGAGGAATTTATAAACGCCCCTCCTATATTAAATTAAGAAATAAAAATCTGTTCGCTTTTATTGTCGGTGAATAAAACACGGGCAGGAGTTCGGATGCGGAAAAATTAAATCACGAGTGTCGTGTTTTATTCACCGACAATATACAAGAACAGAGTTTTTATTTCGATTCTAAATACGATAATATCCCGCACTATTTAACTGTGCGCATTCCATTTTCACCCATTTGACATTGAACATAATTCCACGCTGAAATTGAGTGGCTTATTAGCTGGTACAATTACCTCCCTCGTTAATGAAAACGACCTTTGTAATTTTCTGAAGGAAAAAACACAATTTAAACATTGAAACAATTTTAATAACACGAGTATATGGTATCTATTTCATAAAATGAAAAATATAAATGAATTGATTATCAGAAGCTTTAATAAAACTTGGTTTCTAGAGTATATGGGAGTTTCTAAAAATAGATGCGTCATAGATGTAACACTGGATTCTCGTGCAACTCACCTTGTCATCGTGACTCGTAGTACATTTTACTATAAAGTTTACGTTCATTCATTCATAAATATGTCTAGTGATACTGGGCGTAAATAGAAACAGCCAATTTGATAGGTATGTTTTATGAGGGCAATAAAACATGGTTCGGTTCGTTCTTTGTGTATTGGATAAATCCGCGAATCGTGTTAGAATTGTTTTTAAGACACGCTAGTTTATGGAATGTATATGATTGCTTATTTCAGGTGAACACAAAAATGCAGAATATAAAAAAGTTAACGAAGACCAGACAGTTCCATTCCTCGTTGATGAGGGGTCACCTTTCGGTGAAAGGTTAGTAAATTTGTTACAGTGCTACCGTTGTATATCTTTGAGTCGCAATACTTAACAGTAGTCCGCGGCAGCGAGACTTGAACTTTCAACAGATCTTTGCAGATTATGGCATAGTAAATGTGCTTGTTGATTTTTATATAGGACACGTTCGAGATATTTCTGTCGAAAAGCATCCAGCGTTATCCTCGATGGAAGACTGGAAGCCGGGTTAGAAGTTAGAACTCATGCTGTTAGTGAGCCGATAGTTAGTGAAATAAAAGAAGGCGTTCCGAATTAAAGCAATGAGGGTACAAGATAGGTGACACATTAGTCAATATTGAATTGGCTTTGGATTCGTATGGAATAATGCACCAGTCAGTTGCATCCACGGCACCACCCCTGCGAATGGGTGGTAGATAGCCGGAGGAAATGGCCGTGTTTTACCGTCCAGTCTCCTCTGCACTGCCGGGAAAATGTTGGGGATTTTTCTCCGAACCAATACCCTTGGGACAATATTAAGTTGTCAGGGGCCGTGGAAATACTATTTTTCCATCAGATTTTACCATCAGCTGTACCCCGCAGGTCAGGGAAGGAAATGCTTCTAACAACCCAAAAGTAAAACTCATCGCCCACCACCGGGGATGGGGTGTAGATAGAACTGACTGGTGCATAAACGGCCATAGTCTGAAGAAACGCTATTTTCAGTGCTTTTGTTAATCTACCAGTACTCATTTGTTCCATGTTTTGTTTTAGTGCGGCCATATTTCAATACCTAATAGAAAAGTACCAGAAAACCAGTTGGCTAGGGAGTGACATAGTGAGCCGGACAAGGGTTACCCAATTTTTACACTGGCACCATCAAGGTCTGCGAAAACATTGTGTGGACGTGTTTCTAGCGGCTGTAAGTCATTGTGTTTGTTCTTCCTTCCTTCTTTCCTTTATTTATACCCTCCGTCCCTTCGCCACTACTTCATTAACTTTACTGCACGTTTTCTAACAGCACATTTTGTTGAATAATTAGTGTTTTCTTATTGGTACAATCTTTCCATATTAGTCTGAGGCCGACGATGGTCATATTAGCATGTGACCGAATAAATGACTGCTGAAACAAGAACAATGTCTTATTCGGATTGCGCAAAGGCTGCTAATTTTTTATTCAATGGTGGTGGTATAAACGCACAACCAGTTTTGGAAATGCAGTAACTAATATCGTCTGGTACTAGTGTTACATACGAGGGGGTTTCAAACATTGCGTAAAATGTGTCTGTCATTTGTTGAGTTTTTGACCGAATTCAGTAACAAATAAAGCTTCTTTAAAACAACTTATTTGGTATTGTGTAAGATGGAAAAACAGATCTAAGCACAAGTGAACGCGGTGTCCATCGAACTGAAGTGAGTTTTAACATTACCGTCCTTTTGTTATTGCAGATGGGATTTAAACCGGAGACAGAGGGCGCCAGAGAGAATGTTACAAAAGCTGTCGACTGTCTTGAAAAAAGGTTTCTGACAGAAGGAAAAGCTAACAAAAAATTCATAGGTGGAGCCAACATTTCCTTTGCCGATCTCATGGCTTACGCAGAGCTTCAACAACTATCCGGGGTATTGGAGGAAGGACTATACACAAAGAACGCTAAGGTTAAGGCATGGATGGACAACGTTGAAAAGGAAATTGGAGCAGCACTTCACAAGGAGGCATCAGTTAGTATTGTTGCAACGAGGAAGAATCATGAAGCGAAGGCCAAGGGTGGTTCGAAGAAATAATAAATATTCGTTTGACATTTTGTGATCATGTGACGTGTGATAACAAACAATTTTATAAATATAGACATTTTTTTATTTCATCTTTACTAGTACGATGAGTGTAAATAATATATTAAATAAACTAAATAAATACATATGAATACATATGGCTGATTTATAAATAATATTATTAATAAGTTAGCTACATGGTTAATAAATAGTAAATATTACGAATATGTTGTCCTCTGAATCGGGGTCTTGATTACAGCCAGAGGTAGCCACGCCCCTTACCAAATATAACAGAGGTAGCCACGCCCCTTACCAAACATATCAGAGGTACCGAAGGCCCTTACAAAACATAACATAAGTAGCTACGCCCCTTACTAAACATAACAGATGTAGCCAAGTCTCTTACCAAACATAACATATGCAGCCACGCCTCTTACCATACATATCTGATGTAGCCACGCCTCTTGCCAAATATAACAGAAGTAGCAACGTCCCTTGCCAAACAACAGAGGTTGCCACACCCCTTACCAAACATAATATATGTAGTCACGCCCCTTACCAAACATAACAGATGTAGGCACGCCACTTACCAAACATAACAGAGGTAACCACGTCCCTTACCAAACATAACAGATGTAGCTACGCCCCTTACAACACAAACAAGATATTTAAATTAGACATTAATAAGAGAAGTACACATTGGTATATAATCATGAATCAAATAATTGAATGGGAGGTAATTCCCAAGTAAACAACGGACTCAAAATTCGCATAGCGTTGAGTTTCCTCCCTTTGTTCGTACCATTGTTACCAAATATTAATATTCTAGGTGTATAGACACTTCGATGGCTTAGAACAAGAAGGTCGTAAATACCAAATCGGTATTTTGAGAAAACACTGAAAAACTGTCTGACATTTACTCTTTACTCATAAACTTTTACAATTTCATATTGGTCAACATGACGAGTTCAGATTTTTATGAAAATGGGCTCATAAGAAGTGCATTGTGTTGCTTATTCTAAATATGTATGATCTTACAAGGTCGTAAGTGGCACTTACGACCTTCTAATTCTAAGCCATCGACGTGTAACAACTCGGTAAATCACATGAAGGAAAAGAATGCACCAAGGCTACACCAAAGCTCTCCGTATAAAAGTCACTGTTTTAAATAATGTCAACTCCATGTCATGGCATATCGACACTGCCACAATTAAACCGTACTATAAAGAAAACGAGGGAGGAAACAGGCGTAATATCATCTGATAATCGTAACTACTCGGCTATTTCCGTGATGAATCTGGCAGTTCCTAACACATGTTACGTGAGTTATGTCCGAGGGGTTCCGAGTGATTATCTGAAAACGCATGTGTGATAACAATTGTCTTCTTACTCGTGTAAATATCTATCACGTGGTGTACCATCCAGGCGATGACGTGTTTGAAGAACGATCACGTGTAAAACAAACCGTCCGAAAAGGAAACTAAAGGATATTTCGGAATTAGAACAGATTTGTAACAACAGTAAACTTCGAGCGGAACCGGAAGTTGTTCAGGAATTGATTCTGCGCATGCTCCGTTTTCAAACACATTGATTATTTGTTTACATTTATTGTCTTTGTCATCACTGTCTGTTTCACTGCTGTCTAAGTCATCCCCACCCACACAATACAGGCTAGAATCATCGCTGAACAAACCAAAATCTTTTTTATTGAAATCTCGAATCTTATGAACGAGTTCTGCCTTGCCATCGAACAAGTACACTTCACCGCCTGTCCCTACAAGGTAAGCGTTGTTCTCTACTGTAAGTACCCGTGTATCCATGTGAGGTGATGGTAAGTTACCCACTACTGTACATTGATTCACAACTGGATCATAACATTGGATGATAGAAGTATCCTCAGATAGGCCGTGCCAACCACCGAATATATAAATGTTTCCAGCAAGAACGGTCGCTGATGTCCCGGCTACAGCATGTGTCAACTGCCCTACCGATGTCCAGGTATTTGTCTGCATATCAAACTCTTCAATGCTGCCAATTGTGTGGAAATTATATCCACCTATTGCATATATACTATTGCCAACAGCAACCATCGAGTGCCGGGAGCGACGTTCCAACATTGGCGCCTTCTCAACCCATCGGAACAGTTTAGCCGAGAACTGGTACATGCATGTTGGCTTCCTGGTCCCTCCCGATGCATACAGATCATTCCCTACAGGGCATGCCGCATATCCATCACCAGCTTCAATGGGAGCAGTACATAATGTAACCCACTTCTTGTTCTTAGCACAATACCCGATCACTTCGGAAAGGTCGTCTCCAGAACGTTTGCCTAGAACCAGCGTTAGAGTCGTTTTTGTTGACGATGATCTTAGCCTCGTTTTCAAAGATGACGTAGTGTGACGCATTTCCGGCATTGAATGGTATTTGATGGCGGCTTTCAGAATGTGTATACATTTATCGCTAGCTCGTATAATTGGATTACAAAGTAACTCTTCTAACAAATATTCCATGCTCACTTGGTTGAGTCTAAGTTCCGGTAAAATGTCGGCTATGTAGTGTTGTCGTCGCTCTACGTCGTGATGTAACCATTTCAACACTCCATTACAAACAATTTCCTCTTTCTCTACGATCAGATCGTTATCCCTGATAAGCCGAAGCACATCTTCAAACTCAACTTTCAATATTTCATCATGTCGCACAATATGATCAAAATTATCCAATATAAACTTCAGCGATTTCGTTGCAAGTTTTTCACAAGAGTAGGCACGGGCCGTACACCATAGTCCTACACCATTGTCCGCCGTTATATGGTCCACAAGAAAGTGTTCGCACTTGTCCTTCAGTGGAAGAATTTGAAAGCAGCATGCTGCGTGTAGTAGTTGTTCCACGTTATCTGTGTGGATATTAATGGTGCCAGCGTAAATAAACGTAACAATGTCACCAAATATAGTCGCTGGTACTTCTTTGATGTTTATGACATCTGAACAGGTCTCCTTCAAGCCTGATGAAAACATGGTATCAAAATATTTGGAGGCCGCCATCAGGATGACTCTGTGACAGGAGAATACTTTGTCCTCGACGTGAACATCAACATCACACAGACGCTTGTCTTCATACAGCGCGTGGATACCATCATGGAACCAGCACCCGGATGTAGATGACGTATGTTCCATCTTGTTCACACTCTCATCTGTAACAGAAGATAATAAAACATTAACATTATATCATAACTAGTCACTTGTACATGTATTGGTAGACTGGGATAACTGTAAGCTATAGCTTGGCTAATTTGACACGAGCCTGACCTTTTGATTAGCATAATTAAACCGTCGATGTATTGTCTAAGTTTACAACACCGATTGTATGTTTTCATATTGAAGACGCTCGAGATGTAATACAAACACAAAAATAAATACCGATTTTGCACAATTTGCTCGCGGAAATTGATATATTCAAAGCAAGAACCTTGTACATGTAATACATTCTAGCACAAAGGTCAGGATCAGGTCAAAATAGCCAAGTGACACCATAATTTAATTTGTATGACGACAACGGTATTATAGTTTAATTTATTTGAGCGTAAGACACAGATCATTACAATCAACACAAGTTTGCTAAACAGCATCAAGCATCCAGGATCAGTGTCTACAGTAACTATCACCAATGCAAATGGTACCGAAATGAGAATGGTTCAACGTTCAATTCAGTTAGTACGTACTTCCGGTTTTCCGTTCTTTCCAAGATAAAAAACATGTTAAACTAAGTTACTTACAATTATTGGCACACTTGTTAATATCCGTATCATTATACATGTACTTACAAATTTGTTCTAATGTTCTTTTGTGTGACATAATTATAGGTCACTCGTGTACTGGATACTCTTATACAATGACAACGGTCATTGATAAGCAATATTAATTCAGACAGTTGTATTTGACCTGTCAACATAACTTACTTCCTCTATATGTAAAGTTGTAATATTGTCAATAAAAAACGTTTGCGTTATTTGTTGTATCAATTTATGGTCATCTGTCTTATCAGAAATGCCTTCAGGCTTTGCAACCTAATTTCTTGGCGACTATTGTTTGACAATAAGGTTCGCAATAGACAGAATTTAAATTGTGCAGTAGATTGTATTTATTTTATCGCAATTTGTCGTGAAGCTGTCTTGTTTACATGGTTTAGACAACAGTATCTTACTTTATTCAGAATGTTGTCGTCACAAGGGATTTATGATATTCGGTATTGTGCGGAGCTTTTGATTCTCGACCTCCTACATTGTATTAGCATAATTCAACAGTAAAATAGTGTCTACATTTATAGCCCCAGTGGCCGGCCCCCAGTGGTACGTCTTCGTATGCGGCGAGTACATACACAAATCGAGAAGACCAATATTGCACAAGGTGCTCGCGACAATTGATATACATTTAACGTTAGAAGCTTGTAAAAATAATAAATATACTCATGCTCAAATGTCAGGATTAAGTCGAAATAGCCGCACAATATACTGATATTACGTTGTCCCATGGTCGCAGTAATACCTAACGTTGACATTAACTAAATGCGCGTTGTATAAATATTGTTTATGTCATATTTAATAGATGGAGATGCATGCGTTCAATTTTACCATGGAATGAGTGCACATAATTCCGTGCGTATCACCTCGTTAACAATTCTTGTTGGTCCTTTTGTTTTATGATCTATTAGATTAATAGGGTCGTGTGGGTGAAACACGCTGTTCCCAAAATGTTTGGCAGTAACAATTTGATCATAAGAACATTTTAAAATGAAGCTGCTTTATTGGTTAGCATTGAAAAAATCAACATCTTAAAATTAAAAACAGAATTTAGCACGTTATTAAATTAAGTCTCGATATTTTTGCCTGGTATTGTATACGCGGAACTTCTATGTTTAGAAGAAATCCGTCAGGATAAATTCATATTTATTTACTACTATTTTGGAGGAAGCTTTTACTCGTCTGATTAATCGTACTTAATATGGATCAGGCTTATCGTAAAATAATATCATAAATATAGTCCATAAATATATGCGCACGAAAGTGTGTGTATTGTGTACATCGGCTTAAAATCAACATATGATCGTACGCAAACTGTGATATTTGAAAATGTTTGCAATTAAAGATTACGGGTTGGGATATTTATATATATATTTAAGAATGTACATGCAACATGTTTAATATTTAAATAATCTTAAACGAATTCAAAAACACTCTTATGTGTTCCATGCAATCGCCTTGTGATTAATATCAATAAATACACGCGTAATTAATTAACAATTAGTAAAATTGTAAGTACACGTAATAATTCATTCCACAGTTGCCATGATTTTATCATGATAAAAATCCGACAGCAACAATAGCCTAAAGCTTGGTTTTTGACTAGATTTTGCATTAAAAACGATATGATCGTGTCACCTTAGGCTTAAGAAAGTTTGTAAATGACGCGAAAATAATGAAATACCGGTGTAGAAAATGCAATACAATCAGCATCATGTCATTAATTGCGTGTTAATTTTCATTTGTAACCAATTTCTTCACATCTTTCTCCAAGAGCTTTCGAACCAAAGTTTCCATTGCGTTTATATGCATGAGTATTTATATAATAGAAAGATATACATGTATACGTAATTAATGCTATTAGCCTTAGATTGAACGTGTCTGTAGTGTTTAATGCGTTTGTTAGCGCGAATCCTTACAGTTTTTGTTAATCGGCGTTTTTAGTCATTTCGGTATGCATGTAATATGCTTTTGTTTACATTAGACATTTCAAATGCAAAACTTGAAATTGAAATGTAAGACACAATAATAATACCAAACAACCCCTAAAGCTTTTGGAATGTCGAAACCAGAACACGTTCAACATTAAGCTATAAAATTATGAAATACAAAAACTTACCCGGGAAGAAAACTGCAGATATATAAATCCGGATGTATTAATGTTCTCAATCGAACGGTCTATCTAGTATAACCAGGAGCTCTTCGTATAATAAAATCGCTGGTATATCATCGACCATTTCATAGGTACGTACTAAACGAATGATACTAGGTCAATATACAAGCATTAACATAAATGATACGTGTCCAGACAAGCTACAACATATTGATAAACGTAAACATATTGTAGCATATGGTCAGTATGTGGATGTGTGTGTGTGGTGGGGGAATCCAATATTTCTAATTATCGGTTATGCTAATAATCGATAGCAGCTATCGATCTAATTGACCACGTGATTAGGCCTACAATAATGCATACACTATTAATACGATGCGTAATGTTAAGTATTATCGTATCTTATAAGCAAAGATGCAAATAGGGCCTAGACCACAAGTTACATCTATGACGTAACGTAGGTTTAAGATGATAAATGTCATTGTGTATTGTATACGTACACTTCTATTAGTGATCTTGATTGAACGTAAACCGTTTGTTGTAACAATGGGATTATGTAGAACAAGTTGATAAAACCTTTGACCATAAAGTGTTGGATAAAGTTTATCGCAATAAAAGTACTTAAGGTAACAATAAACGGTTTAAAGCCGTAACACAAACTTTGCTTGTACTCCAGTATATCTAACCCTGTGATAAAAGCTACGTTTTAGCGTCGAACTTGTCAAAAGAAGGTTTCCACTCAGTTAAACGTTTTGCTTGTAACTTATTCAAATATATCAATTGATTTGTATGTTTTTTATAAAACAAAAGATCAACGTCCTTACAGACGTAAAAATAATTATTTTGTACTCAAGTTTTGTTAAATATGCATCGATGCATATGTTCAAATGACACAGAAAGTACAATTTATTATTGTACCTCAAAATGTTTATATAAAATAATTATACTGTCTTTGTAAAAACATTGAGTGTTTCTTCTTGTAAGAGAAGGGCGCCCGTACTAATGTTTTCAAAACACGTCGAATGTTCAAGAAAGCTAGCTGCAAAGACGCTACCGAAGTCGGGCTATTGTTTTGGCGAGTACATTGAAGACAAATACTTATCACTTAGTCTTTCTTAAATACTTCAAACTTTCTGTTATCAATTATTTCGAGATAGTCTATGTCTGTATGTACATAGACTAAACTGTTGTTGACAATCTCGACTAAGCGCCTTTCATATCTGATGTTGTGTAACATGATACGGATTTGCATTGAAGACAAATGATAGTTTAGTAAAACGGATTGTTGACTTTAAAGAAACGCTACAACTTGAAATGGTAATTTCGTTTGCCCTGGACAAAGGGTGTAATTATATCTTACTGGATTGTGTAAATGAAAAACCGATGGATAAACGAAAAAACAAAACAAATACCACAACTAAAGTATCTTCGGATTAAACCCGATCTGGCCGTTTCATAATCGCCAAATATACGTAACTTATTTCATGCTTACCGGTGGTTTACGGCGGAATAATAAGAGGTTAATACACGACAGAGCCGGGCCGGAAGGCGATAATCGGCCCGGAAAATTAATAATCACCGCGAGGGCTTTAGCCCGAGGGTGATTATTCATGCCGGGCCGATTATCAACTTCCGGCCAGGCTCTGAAGTGTATTAAAGTCTTTAATACAATTGTTCAATTTAAAAACTCAATGGTAGTAACAACAACTCACGTTTAGTAAAGTTCGTGGAGATCTACCGTCATTTATGATGAAAATCTTGTACATTCATAAAATTGTTAGAGCAATTTCAACGTAACGTCATTTAAGCTCCAACGTGACGTCATTATGACTCCAACGTGACGTCATGTTAACCTGGATAACGTAACGTGCGCCCGTTCAACGGGCCGATTACGATTATGAGATTGCGGACCGGGCCGATAGGCGATAATCAATCACGTGATGGTCATAATCAGCCTGAAATTGGCTCATTTTTGTTACTATATTTAGTAACAAGTGTAGGCCTATTAACGATGGATTATTCCCCGATAATTTCACTGTTCATAATTTCACAGTTCATAATTTCACGGCAAACGGACTAGTTTTTTTAAAATCAAATTTCCTCGCCGTCAAAAATAAAATAATAAGCTCTTTCACTTGCTCTCTTAATCTTTAACAAATAACACAACATTATATATACATAAATGTAAAACAAATGGACGCAATTGAAGCCGTTGCAGTAGAACTATTTGATTGCAACTCGACGCGTGCATGGCGGGAAAACGACGTCACGCAAAACATTTCAGGTAAATAGTGGAGTATTTCCATCATTTAAGCTTTTTGAAGCATAGAATATTTGTATTTTTCCGTGTATGATCGTTTGATAATTCACCTCGTGAGCAGCTGACTTATATTTTCACTCGTGGCTACGCCACTTGTGAAAATATTACATCAGCTGCTCACTCGGTGAATTATCAGCCGATCATACACGGAAAAATACAAATATCCTCTATTTATCAAGCCATGACCATTCTGGTAAGTTTAAAACATGTTATGTGACCCCATATCCAGGCATATCCATTGTATTTCTTGTCTGTTTTCAGCCTTTAAATCGCTGACTGTTGGAATTTCCTTTTCACGTCCAGTTGTGAGTTGGGCATATCGTGCGTTTATGGTGTGTGTTATTCGTGTTTTTTTGTGCTCGGCTGTTTCAAGTGCGTGGTCTTTCATGTTTTTTATTATCTTTTGTTTTTATTTACATGTCTCCTGAGAGTTTTGAGTTCGAATGCTGGACACAACAATGTGTTCTTTCTTGCCTCCGTAGCCCAGTGGTTAGTTGGCTTGCCGTCTAATCTGGCGACTCGGGTTTAAATACGGGATGAGGTACATATATACATGCCTGCCATATTGCAGCAGGAAGCTGACCGGCCAATAAAGACTAAGCTCGTCATTCGGCATTAGCTATGGTTACGTCTTCCACATGTGGAGAAGTTGTCAGTTGCTGACGGAAGAGTAAGTTGATAACTCATTCCGCATTTACTTGCTCACACCCTCGATTGCTACAATGTTGTAATTACATTGCCAAAATGGGGACAACATACTTAAATCCTTTAGTGGCGTCATTCACATAATATTTTTTATACACACAAAGAAGAAACTAAGCAAACTATTTACAAAAATAGAACATGTTTCAATACATTTTATATAGACAAATCACATCATATCATAATGAAGAATCACCCCAACACCATTAAAATAACGTTTTACCAGGCTCCGATCTCAAGTAGAAATCTCAACTCAAATTAAGATTTTGCAAAAAATAAAGTCAGAAAAATAGATAAATCTAAAGTTCAAGCTTTTGAAATGTTGCTGTAATAAACTCAAAATGTAATTTCTGTTACGTGATGCCAATTTCCAGTCAAGTCTTGCATTAAAATAATGCACCGACCAATATTTGAGCAACTCAATCTTGGTCAGATTGAGTTGCTTCGGGAAATCGGGACCAGGGAGAGTATAACATTGAAGTTAAAGGACAGAACACATATGGTAACGTATTATGTCCACTGTATAAAGGCAATCATTTAAGACATATTCCTGACAAGTAACCATCAACCAAGTGTAAGTGCTCCCTGATAGAAGCAAGCACACACCTATAATGTATACCCGGTATTAATGAAATACAAAATGTACTTAAAAATAATGCAGTAATAAACTAATCATGAACATAATACATTGTGAGCCCAAGACACACTGAAATACAACACCAATACATAAATGTAAACATATAACGTAAAGCACATCACTTGCACTGATCAATTCAAATTTAAACAATCAATGTTGAGGTCATTTCCAGTGTATTTGCAATTCGTTCAAGTCAATAATGATAATTAACGAATGCCGTTGTACATGTTTGACTTCGTATCAATGAAATCGAGCATCTTGATTAAAACACCTATACAACCCAAAACTCAATAGGAGATAAGCACGGATTCCCCTTCGTCTGTTCATTTTAATGATACACGATGGATTAATTCAGGTTTGCTCATTTTGGTTTCTTAATCCGACGACATGCATGAGACATTGTATAACAAAAAATACAGACTTTTGACATCCTTAATTTTACGCTCGTTTGAACATCATTTTATAGATAGATTAAGTGATTAGACCAAGAATTTGGAATGTCAAAACTGTATTTTTGTGATACAACGTCTTACGCGTGTGACCAGACGACGGACAACATACGTCTTATAGAGAAAACTATTCACAAATTGTACTGTATATGACTACGAGTGCTTTTTCTTTTCAGTCGTAATGATCAAACCACGAACACGAATTGTAAACAAAGGGGGAGTACTCGTGATTATCTTCTGATGGTTTGCTTTCACAAAATTTCAAACTTCTGCATCGTCGTTTTGCGTATCGGTGGTACCTTTTACCGAACATCTGTTCACAGGGATAGCTTTTCCCTAATGTAAATCAAAGCTCACTGTACTATCATGGAAAACACGAATGACTTACAACAAAAGTACACAATATATACAATTGACATGTAACTCACTAATGCACAAGTAATATCTGTTTCACATCCTAGTAAATCTACTTCATTAGATCTGTATCTAATCTGTATCAATGATACTACCGCGTTTGCAAACATGCGAACGTGCGAACATTCCGCGCTTTGGAATTCGAATATATCGTACACTTTAATACTATCAGCATTGTCAAACTTGCTCACTTTCAGTCGGACTCGGAGTAACTTCGTTAGGCCTGATGAGTTGTTTACACGGAGACACACTGCCTCGTGGTGAACGCTCCCCTCTAATCATCGTGTTGCTTCTAAGGGACCTCAAACTGGCATTGGCTCCTGGTCCGGACAATCCAGCTAGATGGCTGTCGTCTATCACTACTGTGGACAAGCGCCGGTCCCGAGGTACAAATGTTTCATTAATCATATCAGGTATGGGATTTTCTTCTTCCGTCGGAATAAACTCTGGTTTGTAATGTTCAAAGTCTTCAAGACCAGCATGACGGAATCCGTAATACAAATGAAAGTTCCCAGCAATAATCGGCACCACCATGCCAATGATAAGAAGGCCAGTTATTGCACACAGACACGCTATGATACGCCCCCCTGTGGTCACTGGGTATGTATCACCATAGCCTACTGTAGTCAGTGTAATCAGGGCCCACCATAGCCCTTTAAACATGCTTTCAAAGTCCCCACTCTCAGAATATTGCTCTGCACAGTATGCCAGACTGGCGTATATAGTCAACGAAAACACTACGAACACTACTAATAACATCAGTTCACCTACGCTTGCTTTGATTGCCAAAAGTAGAACCCGCAAACCACGATAATGGCGGAACACGCGGAATATTCGGAACACTCGGAGAACAACGACCGCATCCAAAATTATCAAAAATGTCGCATTTCTGTACCCTTGTTGCCAATAGAATGGACTTGAGACATCAATAAGAAGTCTGGTCCAAGCTGGAATGATGTACAGTATATCCAGCAGGGTGTACCAACTTCTAAACCGCTGACATATGGACGGACTCACCAGTAACCGGAAGAGGAACTCGAGTGTGAAGAATATTAAACAGCACAGATCCAGTGCAACAAGACCGTCCGGTGGATCAGTTGTTAATACAGTTTTCATTGTTCCTGTCAATGTTTTAGTATAGTTGAATTCCGGTGTAATATCCTCCTCCTTTCTAATCAACAAGTGTTTCTTCAGTGGTTGTCGTACCGATGGTATAGTAGAGATGAACAGATTCAGGATGGTAAACACTATGAGCCCGTAATAAAAAACTGCGAACACCTGAAGTTAGAAAGAATAGTCACATTAAGCATTAAACTGCTATTTTTTAGACAAACTTTAGCTTGGTAATATCTCTGCATCATGATGCCATTGTAGCTCTTTAGTTGATTACCAACCCCATACTACCGACATGTTACGGATGTAAGTATGTGGGTACCGCAGCCTTGGGTATGTACCCCTGATAATTATTAGAAGGTCCAGGTGAGTATCGAAGGACATGTACAAAAAAGAAATGAATGACTAGAATGGAAAGTTCTGGCGAAGATTTCAAACAACTAACGTGACTTTACCACATTTAGACTATACATTCATACAAAAGGTGTTTAAGGACTGTCTAGTCAGGGTTTCGTTATAATATAAATGTATTTAAATATGTTTGTCATTATATTAAAGTGTATAGAACTATAGCTGACGATCTTTTTTTAAAAAAAAACTAAAAAAAAACTGAACAACAATTATGCTTATATATCAATGACTTAGAACCAGAAGGTCGTAACTACCTCTTACGACCTTATAAGACTCGTACATATTTGAAATCTGCTTCACAAGGCGCTTCTTATGAGCATATTTTCATGAAAATCTGAAATTGTCATGTTGACCAAAATGAAGTTTTAAAAACGTGTTTCCCATAGGTAAAGAGTAAATTACAGACATATCGATTTGGTAGTTACGACCTTCTTGTTCTAAGCCAGCGATATATGCTTTAGATGATGCTTTGCTTCAGCTTTAACTGAAATTCTCTCTGTGATTTATTGGACATGCGAATTGTCCGTTTTCATACGAAAGTGTTCTCGAACACCCTAAGTCGACGGTTGAAATGATAAGACTCGTTGAATCAAAGTACACGGAACCTATCCAAAGTTTTAATTTGCAATTAAGGTATAGCTTGTCTATTTTGACCTGAGTCTGACCTTTATGCAAGAATATATTAAAAGGTTCTTGCTTTGAATATATCAATTTCCGCGAGCACATCGTGCACTATCGGTATTTTATTTTTGTGTTTGTATTATATCTCGAGTGTCTTCGTGATACTTCCCGATTATGAAAACATACAATCGGTGTTATAAACGTAGACAATATATCGACTGTTAAATTATGCTAATCAATAGGTTAGGCTTATGTCAATGTGGCCAAGCTATAGTCTAGTATCATACTAAAAACGATGCAAGTAATTATTTTGACATCAAATGATCGTTAGATATAGCTCTATACACTTTAAGAAGTATTTTAAATGTTATTGCACTTTATCACATTACTTTCCTTGTATTCAGGTTAGTATAGCCAGTACGTATAAAGTTATACATACCACGTGTAGTATAAGATATTGATTTTTTCCAATAAATCAATGCGTATTTTGCGTTTTTAGTGTCATATGATAAAAAGAATCTATCACTCGTTGTCAATTGATATATTTATATTAAACTCGTTCAGGAAATATTATTAAGCTCGCCAGAGGCTCGCTTAATAAAAATTCCAAAACTCGTTTAATATAAATTTATATCAATTGACAACTCGTGATAGATCCTCTATATACAGGCATGTTAGAGTGTTCCGGCACTATGTGTATGGGGATTCATGCATTTTCAGTTTCACACCTCTAAGATGAAATATAAAAAATACGAGGGTCATTCAATAAATTCGTGGACTGGACTCGTCATTTTAATACACATTGACACTAAGAATAACTAATTATATCACACTAAACTACAGTCTTTCTGACACAAGTGCAGAAAATTGTGCACGAAACGACGAATTTTTAAAGAAAATATGGCTAAAACAAAACTATCACCTGACCGCAACCACCACACAACGCAAATATATTCTGACGTCAGCGACGTTATTGACGTTTTGCTATTTCCCAAGTGGTAAACCCGAAACTGAATTATGTCATTCATATGGAATTAAACGTAACTATTTAAGTTATAAACGATTAAATAGATCTATCAAATCAATTTATGTATTCAAAGTTAAAAATTAAGCTAGAAACAGTGGTTTTATGCTAAGTTGAAACGCCTCGCACATTTTGACTGGCGTTTCCTTAAATGTCACTATGTTTGCAAATTTCGTTCGATCTCTGTATCTTTTTTAATACCACGCTATTCTTCAGGAATTTGATTTTGTCACTAAAACACTGGGACACTGAATACTGCATGTGCTCCGTTTGTTCTCATTAGCAACTTATATGTGTTTGCTGTGTATTTCCAAGACAAGTGCACAATTTAATAGATGCATGAATTTCCTTGCGTAAATTCATCGGCATTTTGACGTAAATGAAAACGTGATAGGCATAGATCAAATACTTCTAAATTCAAACTCAAACGTGCAAACAACTTAATAATTTCACAAAATATAATGCTTATATCTTGTAATAATCTGGCAAATATATGGGAATGTAAATTAAATAATTCGGAATTTATAACTAGTTTAACGAGTTAAAAGGGTACGTTACGTCGGTCGGGGGTGGGTAGCGCGTTACTATGGTAATACAGCGGCTCATGACATGTTTCTGTGTTGCATAATCAAAGAAAAAATTGTATCTATGGTAGGTAATAGATTAATGTTTATAATGATATGAGAAATTATTATTTAAATATGAGTATAATAAAATGAGAAAGATTGTCTACGAATATATTGAATGACCCTCGTATATAAACATCGGTCCGGTCGCGATTCGACCTTGAGGCGACAGTGTGGCAGTCTTATGTACAACCACTAGACCAAAGTCACTGACGAAAAAGATTTATGTACTTTGTTACTGTGGTGTCCGAATGGAACCGATACTTCTGAAACATGTCGGGTGAATTCGGTCACTTGTCTTTATGGCTCAGTTATCGTTCCAGTACCCTCAGACATTTGTTTTAAGAGGTTTCTTGCTGGGATGTTGACGATATAAGATTTAAAATGGTTACAAAAACAGCCATGACTGAGTCAGTTCAGGAACGGGTATTTTCATTGTAAAATACTTTGATAGCTAATTCTTAAAAATCTGTCGATGATCTAGTATTTTTGTTTTGATTTTTGTTTCACAATTACCAATTAACACTTTTGGTGGAGTGGAGCATGTGGGTTAGTCTTACTTAGAGAAACAAACCAGTTTTGTACAGCATAAATGCATGTTTGCCAACGCTACATTACTCGCTTTTAGGTTCACTCAACACTCTACATTTGAGCAGTTTTTAACTCTCTTCCATGGATGCCCTTGTCGTGTTGAAGAGTTGAAGTGTAAGTCTAGACGTGGGTTGAACAGGGTTCCGCTAAATCCCGAAGCGCGCGCCCTACCTCTGACAGATCTACTAAACCCCGTGACGACTTCAATACCAATGACCGTGACGGTATTATCACGGGTCGTCACGGGTTTTGTTCTCATGCTGTCACGGGTTTTGTCAATATCGTCACGTGTTTTGTGCCATTTCGTCACGGGTTATATTCAATATAACAGCCTTACGTTCATTAACGAAAAAGTCCGCCGCGAGAATTAGTTCGTCATGCGAACTACTTATTGAACGATTATAATCGTTCGCCGCAAACAGTTTCAAGATGGCGGAGATAGAAGATTTAATGGCGTAACTTGCTCTGTTAGATTTTCAGCCGTAGATTGAAAATTAGGAACTCAGTAATACTTCTTTCGTGTTCTATTTATTCAGCTTTGGTATCCACAATGTATCACAAATGCAAAACAATTACAATCTACAATTAATGTTTAAATCGCTAAGATTATGATAAATTAAATCAAATATTTATCTATCCGCCATCTTTGTTCGCTTGGCGAGCTATGTGTAAGGGTCGTTCGCAATTGGCTAACATGTTCGTGGCGAAGTTATCGTTCATTAACGCGAGCTCACGTATTGTTCGCGAACGTTGGCGAGCGTTTTCGTTAATGAACACACTGCAGGTTCACGAGGCAGTCTATTTTTCACGAAAACAGAAATATTGTTAGTATGATTATGTTGCGCAAGGCAAAACTGTCCAGAATTTATATGCCTCTTTACTAATTGTCACGGATAAGTTAAATTCCCACAGAAAGTGTGAACATCCGGCGGAAACACTAGAAGCTAAATATGCGCATCAATGTGAATATATAATCAACATGTAATCGCTGTTAATGTTTTTCGATGTTTCAGCTACTTCATTTCCCCGGTTGTATTACTTGATAAAATTATATGAACATTCGCGGGAACTGACAAAACAAATGTACATCTAGGACGAAGGTTGGGGACTCAGTAAACGTGTGGATTTTTTAAAATAAAAATAGTCAACTAATGATAATGCCTACTATGGAGAAATTGTTTACCTTCGCCGCCTTTGATGAGCCATGATTGTCTATGAATACCCAAGCTCGTTGTTTGAATCGCTGAAAATCGGATTGTTTCAACATTTCTTCACTCTGTGGATCTACTTGGGTTTGTAAACTGTAAAATTCGTCTTTGATGTATTCGTACGTCGTATTTTCGTCAAGTTCATCAAAATAATATTTACTGCAACATTCAGCAATACATCCATCTCCGAGTCCCCAGAATCGCAACTCTTCGCGGATGAACAGAGAACAAATGTTTCGTGGAATATGCATCGTTCCCGTACGATAGTAATCCAGAATATATTGAAATAAAAAAGGATTTCTGTCAAAAAAGTATTCCTTGTGCACTTTGTCATAATACTCACTGTTCTCGTTTAGTTCCGACAGCTTGGTTTCAGGCACGTTCCGAAGTGTAGCTTTTCTGCTCTTGAATATCGTGCCACTTATATTAATAACGACTCGATGATCATCGTCAATGTAGCTGTCTCGTGTAGTTCTACTCAGATATTCCCCAGCTTTTTGCGCACGCTTTCGTTCAAAAATCCTTTTTGCTGTCTTCGCGAAAGATTTATCACTTTGGAACAGATTTCCATGTCGCGTAGGGACGGACAGATACGCCATTTTTCCAACTGTTATTTCTTGTATATCATCACATGTTCATTTATCAAAGTATCGCGTATTTTACGTATTCTGTGTGAAATTTTCTTCCATAATTTTCACCGGACGTGACGTCATGACGTTATTATACACAACGTTTTTGCGCGAAAATACGACGCTATGAAATTAATTAGCGCCGACGTCGCAAAGCAGTCGACGTTACGCTGATTTTAGGGAAAAGTCTATTCGACGGCGTATAAAGAGTATTTACATTTACGATTGCTATCTATTTCCTTAGCCGTCTCAACATCCGAAATATACATTTACTTCCTAAAACACTTCAATAAGATATTCAATACTATAACAGCAAACACTATTTATATACTTGGTTTGATATCAACTCATTTTAGTGCAAAAATTGACCTAAAACACCATAAAACCGGTTTCCCGGATTTACAACCACCCTAACTTCTATTCCGCAGACATTAATGCAGCGGTCATTTGAAACCATGCACCCAACCCCGGTGAATTGTAGTACTTTTTTATTTTTGCTTTGCGAACTGCGGGCAACGTTGTTGCACCCAGGACCACCTCGGAATATAGCCCTATCCTAAACCAGAGAAAATGTTACGGTTATATTTCCGTGTTATGTTGGTGCGAAACAAAAGCCCCGAAAGTGTGGGGACATCGGAAAGGTAAAACACGGGACTGTTCCCCCGCATTCCCTGTGTTGGGGCTCAATTGAGTGGTGCATAACATCAGCACTTGCATGGTATGTCCAAAACCAAATTTTAATGACAAGGAAGCCGGAAAATCCTTCGAGCTTGGGCAGACAGCACAAATATAGAATCCTTAATTTGAGGTTTAGCGATTCCTGGTTTCTGTCTGATCGGGTCTAAGAAAACAATAACATAGGTTTAGCATACACGGTATAAGCTTGACCAGATTTAGTAGGCACTTCGGACATATTCCGTGCATATTTCGGACAAAGTCGGTTCAAAAATAAACAAATATTTCCGATAAGTACCGACTACGCTTACGGAAAATAATCTACGCTTCCGAAGTTGAATGAGTGCCTACTAAATCTGGTCAAGCTATATAATGTATATTCATTGTATTCGAACGCCGACATAATAATAGTGAATAACAAAATGGATAGTTGTATCAACAAGAGTATACGTATGACAAGATTTTGTGATGTAAACCTTGGTTAGAAAAGCCTCTATTTTCTAATCCAGTATAAACTGACTGTGGCAAAAATAGTATTTTAAATTGTGAACCGGGTAGAATTATACTCTAAATCAAGGGAAAGTAATTCTTACATGATCCAATGCACGAAAGTTGCAGTTATTCCCCTTTGCAAATGGAGATTTAATAGTTGACGGATAGTAGAAACACTATGTCTGTCGCTTTAGATTCTATTTTTATTTCTCGTTTTTGTGTGGCGATAAGCCACACAATGTAATAACTATCTTTCAGATTTGATTTGATTTATATATACTATGAAGTTAACGCCTTTATGCCTACACCAATAAATAGGTCTATGATTTGAACAATATTACAAGCATGCTACACAGGTTACACGTATCATTGAACCCGATTTGTTTACATTACCAACATTTATTAATATTAAGACCAACAATTACATCAGACTTTTATTTTTTGAGGATATTTTAATTTTATAGCAAATCATTCCGCATGGACTATATTCCTACTACCCCAAAGGCCTGCGAACCGCCAAGGACCGTCAAGAAGGTTGAGAAAGTAATCCCGCGGTTTCATGTTTACATATCGGGGCATTCATATGCAAATTGATATACAACGAGCTATTGGTCAGTGACTAGTTTGTATTGTTTATTCAGCCAATAGATTTCTGGTGGAACACGGGTGAACTGAAATGTGTCTATTAAAATCAATCCGCCGCTGAACATTTGTAGACGATGACCTAATTATGTTGTTTACAAACATTGATGCTATAAATAGAAACAACATGTTTTCACTGGCGGGAAGCTGAATTAGTTCAAGGACAGTATATACAGTCTATCTAACCGCTAGCAGACGATCGATTAGCTTAGACAGGATCTACTATATTAATAGATCTCTGGTTTAGAACAGTACTGTCACGCAATATTCAATTAATTGCAGTTCCGTCAATTACTATCGGATTTTGACAAAATAAATTTTGTCAATACCATGAGGTATTTCAATTTATTAGTATCAAATTAAATTTAAATTATAAAATAATATGAATTCACATTGGCGAGTTAAAAAGCGAGTCCCTAGATTTTCTATTCGCGAATTGCGCAAATTTTCGGAACTACCTGAGGTTTTAAATCGTCAGTAACAATTTTGTTTTCTAATTTACATAAACAAATAATACCTCACTGAAAAGAGAAAACTTTCAACTTCAAGAAAATGTGCAACATTTATATCGGTCTCAATTAATAAGCACATGACAGCGAGTTAAACGCGCATCGTGCGAACTAATTGTGCTATTCATAGCGGCTATTTTCAACACGTAACGCTATTTAGGATTTGAATTGAGAAAGAATAATTAAGCAATAAACGAGAATTCAGTAAAGTATTTTCGGATTAAAAGAAATTGTCAATACTATGACATATTAAAGATCACTTATACCAATTTAATTTGCGGTTATAAAATAAATGAACTAATGCTGACGAGTTAAACAGCGAGCACTTACATTTTCTATTCATGAATTGCGCGATTTTTAGCAACAACCTGGTGTCGTAAATCACCAATTATATTTTTACATTCCAAGTAACATTAACAACTAAAAGCTATTTTAAAGACGATACATTCAGTTTCATTTAGATTGCGACTTTCATATAGATCTCATTTAATAAACACTCTACGGCGAGTTTAAACGCGCAACATGAGAACTAATATGCCTTTTAAAGCGGTAATATATTTTCACAAGGTTTCGAATTGAAAAGTTAACGGTAATTGGATTAATAGGCCGTTAATTAGTGTATACACGTTGGGCAAACCAAATTCTTAACCAAAGACCTAAATTACAGGTCTTTGGGCAAACAAACTTCAATAATTACAAGTTAAATAGTTCCTGCGGCCAATTGTTTTACAGACCAGTATTGTGAGAGCCATTTTTTTATATAATTTTACCAACTAGAACTTTTTAAAGTGTTAATAAGGCTTAATAAAAAGGTATGAGGAAATCGGACTGGGGAGGCAGCACACTTTACCAGCTGAGCAAAGACTCGCATCAGTAACATCACAATTGTTTTACCGACCAGTATTGTGAGAGACATTTTTCAATATAATTTTAGCAACTAGAACTTGTTAAAGTGTGAATAAGGCTTGATAAAAAGGTATGAGGAAATCGGACTGGGGAGGCAGCACACTTTACCAGCTGAGCGAAGACTCGCATCAGTAACATCACAACACATGTACAATGAGCAATACCTTCACGTAAGTCAAAGAAACAATTGAAAAGTCCAAGTCTCCGCCGAAAAATGCGGAATTTTACAAACCTCTCTGATTTAGTGGGCTTATGTGTGTTTGGGTATATTTATTTAGTATAATTTACCTAAAAATGGTGTTATTTTCATTATTAGTAATTCAAATGTGTAATATAGTTTATTTACGACAAATAGTTTATTAAATACAAGTATTTGCGTAAAAAACGTTCATACTTGTGTACATTTGGGTATGCGTGCACGCAGAGCGTCAGAATGTAAAATTAAGCGATTCTCACGACGTGCAAATATTATGGCACGCCGGTTCGAAATGATACTGGGCCGAGTCTTGCCGAAAAGCTTGCTAGTTTACGTTTATTTAGTCATCACTGGTCATTAAAATGCGTAATATAGTTAATCAACCCCATATTGTTAGTTAAATATAAGTATTTGGGTAAAAACGTTACTATTTGGGTAAGATTTGGGTATATTTGGGTGTTTCATGCAGCCGTGCCTGCCTGACCTACTTAACGTAGTGACCTAGGGGAGGTAATTCAGACTACAGGTGCACGTCAAAACACATATCGAAACACTTTTTTTCTTATTTTTAATTTCTTAAAGGGGTAAAGAAATAATTATGGTTATTAACGTACATTTCTTTATTTTAAAATATACAAATAGAAATAAATAGAAAAAAAATGGTGTTAGTCTGGTTCACGAAATTCTCAAAAAGTGCTTATTTTTTCGTATTTTTTTTTTTAAATGGTAAACCATCCAGAACAGGTCACGTGCCCCTCCTTAGTCTGGTTCACGACATTCTTAAAAACTGCTGATTTTTTTTGATTTTTTTTTTGAAATGGTAAACCATCCAGAACAGGTCACGTGCCCCTACATGGAAATTTTTCTTGTTGCATACAAATATAACCTGCGGCTCAAGGCCGCAGGTTAATAAATAATTAATAAGCTCCTCCCACTTAATGTGCAGTTATAAAGCCAATTAATGCATATCTAATTAGCTCCTCCCACAAGCCACGTTGTGCAATATTATCTATGCATTTTTTAATTAGCCCCTCCTTATTATGTAACATTACATAATCCTAGCTAGATCTATATTTTGAAAAGAAATTTGTAATCAATTATTGAAGCTGCATGAGGCAGAAAATTGACCATACAATCTGGTAAACTTCAATGGGTTGTATATTGGTAGGTCGTTAGTAACTTGTTTTGGGACAGTTGGGGGTCATGTAACACAGGGATCTATGTTTTTACAAGGGATTGAACACACCATGAGACAGGAAATAGACCGTTAAAACTATTTTTAATTGAATGGGTTTTATATCGGGTTCTTGTTAGTTGATTTGGAGACAGCTGCAGAAGTAAGAAATTTAGGTTCATAAAATTTACTGGTATAAAAAAGGGTTAACAACTTTGATACTCTGAATTTAGAAGTTAAATACATTCTTCTTGATATGGATTTAATAAGAAATAATATATTTGAAAACTATCAGCTATCCACTGCCCATCACCTGGGATGGGATCATGGTCGCACACTGACTGGTGCATAAAATTATGCTAAATACAACATAATATAGCTATAATAAATATCACCCGCTGATTAGCGCGAGTTCATATTTCGGAACAGAATACGCAATATTTAAATAATAACCAATACATAAATAATCGTCAGATTTTCAAAAAATAACTTGTAGTATATTCCAAAATATATAATTGACCTGTTTTAAATACGATTTTATTAACATATCGGACAGAATGCTATAGAATTTACGCTGAGTTTGGTCCGAAAGTCTGTTCGTAAGTTTAGTTATGTTACTCCGAAAAACATTTCTGCTCTTGATCCGACTGGAGTACGGACAACCTTCATTATAATCATATCAGTAGTCAATAGCCCTTACCACTGGACCACTTGTCCACCTAAATTCAATTGATCGACTTTAAATATATATGTATATGGCATCTAAGAGAAGTGCTGTGACATGAAACCATAATTCTATCTGGTTTCGTTCTTGAATTATTTCATTCAACCAAAAAAAAGTCATGATATTACCATTGATATCATTTTCTTATATTTTCCTTCTATTGAAATCTGGTTCTATCTTATTAATTACCTCCCTTTATTTAATTTTCCCAACCTAGTCCTGTTTCCATAGCGGGGGGGGGGGGGGGCATCTCGTTTGTTGTGTTTTAATTCCCAGTTCATCAGTTGTATGGAGACTACCCAGTCACTCATCTTGACACTGACACTTGGTGTCTTTTAGAGCAGCACAAACATTCGAGTGAGTCTGGGCTTATCAGAACTCTGACACAGCATGTTGGTGCAGTCTTTATTTGAATGGTCAAAATGACATCAGTTCGCCACACATCAGTACTTTCAGTGCTTTGATTTCGTTTGTTGGCTACTGTCACTATTTCTCGAGTATTGTACGTGATTTCAAAGATAACTGCGAACATATTAAAGTACAAAAATAATGGGTTTCATAAATCTACATTGACAATTGTATAAAATGTAGGTTCAATGAAAAATGCAATTCATCGAGCAGTCCATGATGTATAAGGCAACCGATCGAATTAAAACAACTTTACATTTTATAGTCTTGCACGAAAAATAATTTAAATGGCTTGTTGACAGTACTTCAGAAAATGGTATTTTAAAATCATAAGAAACATTTGATGTATCCAGTTGTGTCAGAATGAAGGTAAAGTTTATTATAGTGCCACCTCTACTGAAATGGCTAGTCAAACCTGACCTATAGGACACTAAGCTTATCTTTCTTGTGTACCGTGGTTCCCGAATTTATTCTCGCAATACCGCGTACCTTGCAGAGATGTGACTACGGTAACCATCTATTTAACTAGCTGGCGGCTAACCATACAGGGCCATCAAATCCAAAACGTGATTCGAACCTGCGACCTCCTGCTTCCAAGGCAAACACCCTAACCACTCAGCCATAGTCGCGGCTAATGAACCTGCGATCTCCTGCTTCCAAGGCAAACACCCTAACCACTCAGCCATAGTCGCGGCTAATGAACCTGCGACCTCCTGCTTCCAAGGCAAACACCATAACCACTCAGCCATAGTCGCGGCTAATGAACTTGCGACCTCCTGCTACCAAGGCAAACTCCCTAACCACTCAGCCATAGTCGCGGCTAATGAATGTATTATTGTAAGAAACATTGATTAAATTTTATTAAATTTTCCAAAGAACTATGATCGGTAAGTAACGTTGTGTTGGTGTTCAGCACTGGGGACCTTATCTTTATTACATACAATAAATCTAGTTGATTTTAATAAAATTTTATAAACCAAATAATATATTTACAATGTAAAATATATGAGTGCAAAATGTATACAGCACAATTTATGAAATAATGGTAAAATGGTTTGAGCCACAAGTTCCAAAACTTAATTACAACTCTCCTCTAATATAATCTCCGATCTCCCGAAACATCTCAAGTAGAAACCTCATCTCAAATTGACATTTTTCTCAAATTAGAATCTGAGTTTAAGATAAATCTTAAGTTCAAGCTCTTAAAATTTTACTGTTATAGTATAGTGTTTTCTGTTTTGCGATGCGTTTTTTGTGTAAAGAGTTCAAAGGAAATTATTTAAATGATGCATGTCAAAATTCGAGATGAGATTTAGCTCAGATTGAGATGTTAGGGAGATCGGGACCAGATGTGAATGTCTTGCAGTTCACGGTGTTTATGCGTATCGAACCCCTATCTTTGCACAATGACGAAACGCACCCTTGACACCCTTTGAGCAAAAATATTGTTTCCAGTCGGCACTAGATCACAGAGGTTAAAATATGAACATGTTGCCCAAAACCCAGATTTGCGTATACATTTTTGTAATATATAACATTTAGCAAGGGATTTAGCCGTCATTTCAATTGCTCTTCATTAATATTTCTTCGTTCACAGGTACATAATATTGTCGACATTTATAACTTGTACCATTCCTTTTGCGACTACATTGGGTGTTTAAGAAGGTAATCGGAAACAAAATCATACAAGTTGTTACAATCGACGAAACCGTGTGCCTTCGACATCGATGTGAAATTTGATATGTGAAAGTGGTACTGAGCTGTCATTGTGAATACATGTAGTTTCTTTTCATGACGATGAAGTATTGATTTCTATTTGCAATATTGAAATCAATAGAGAAATATTCAATTCATGTTAAATTCCTAAAATAGGAAAATAGGATAAATTGAAACCATGAACTTTAAAAATATGTAATATGATTGGTCACAGATGAAAATACGAAATGTTGAAGTAATAATGTCACTTCCGGTTGTTTAAATTTACAGTAAAATCACTTCCGGTAGTTTGAATTTACAGTAATATGTTACTATGTTTTCCTGAGAACATCCATTTCCTGTGACGTCACATTGAGCATTAATGAGGTTGATGGGTATTTTCCAAATATGTTATAATGTAATAAATCACGAAATGTTCTGTTATTGTATTTTGATTTCTTTTCATGAAATTCTGCCTCATGGTCATCATCACACGGACCCCAGGAATCTAATGGTTTGATAAGATACTGCAGTCGCTGTAAATAAAGATGCACATGCAATTTTAACAAAGTGTCGTCATCGCATCTTTACTTACATAATCGATTACAAACCTTGCGTTTGATATGTTTAAATTATTCAAGCCATCGGACGAATTTCCCAAAGAATTTTAGTTTTAAGGGGGTGGGCATTAAACAGAAGGTACGCCAATTCCAGAAGCAGGCATAGGTCTTTTATGAGCCAAATTATCACCAAAGTATGTGTACGCTCTCTACTGGTCGTTGGTGAATGCGTGTTGAGGATTTACGTTCGTTGTGATAAATTTTGAAGGTTACACTTAGTTAAAGACGTCACATCACAGAATTTACAATATTTGTCTAACTTCATACAACATAGTCGTCATTAGTGACAAGCCTTTAGACCTTATCATATATAATAGTTGAGGATCTTAAGGATGATTCATTTATTTAACATTGTCCAATAAGTTTCCTCGTAAAATAAAGTATGCGTACCTTTAATACTGGACCTTCCGCTTGTGCAAGTGTATACACTGCTTGAATTAACATTGGAGTAGTAATAGAAAGAACAACAATCCATCCTATGATACGAGCTATGGCGGGGTAAGAGTAGGCACCATACTTTGGGGGTACATAAGCAACAACACTGGCGAAAAATATCACCTGAAAAAGTAAATCATAGCATAATTTTAAACGGTTATTTTTGCGCTCGAGCACGTGAACGCGAAGTTTGTGTCCAGTTTTATGTAGACTCATCTCAAAATACAGCCAACATAATTAAAGACCTACAGCGTCATTCCCATTTAATTTGTAACTACTAATTCGTTTTCTATACTATTCGAATAATAAAATAAAAAAGAGGAAATCGTATAGGGATAAAAGCTCAAACAGATGACTATAATTCTATCAAAAAGAACGGATCGAATGATCCTGACAGTTGTCAGGTGGCCATTCTTAACAAAAGTAACATTTGAAACCTTGATGGATAAGTTGCGGACACAGGAGTATGTCTTGGGTGGGTTAATAATGTTTAAAGGTCTCATGTTAACGTACAGCAACAATGAAGGGCGATACAAAGGCTAATCCAATCCTCAGTTGTGCTGGTATATGTCTCCCTATCATCATGTATATATCTTCATTAAATCTATCCATCCCTGCAAGAAGAATAAAAACACTTTTACAGCACAGAAATGTATTTGATTTGTACATAACGTTAGTACGAATGTACTTTAGTGATTGGACTCCATATTACAATGTTGCAGAAATTACATATAAAATCTAGACATTAAAATAAAATTAAGAAATTTCATATAACGCTATTTTTGTACGAGAGGTGTTCAACTTATTTATGAACAAAACATGAACACCGATTGTACAATATTGAATGAAAATAATTGAAATATCTTTTTTAAACCATGCGAGAAAATGATTTAAGTTGAACATATGATCATCATACATTGTATATTTCATTTGGTTAAAGCTTAAAACAACAATTTAGTAGATGATGTTGTTTTTCCTGTTTTTAAGGCAAAATGGCCCTTTTATCAGCATCAAGAAAGTGTTGGTAAATTTTTATTTTGCATTTTTAATGAGAATATCAGTAATATATGTCGTAAGACGCGTTATTAAAGTTCTGTTTCCAGTAATTGTGAAATGGCACCAAAAATTTAAAATTGCCCAACATCGCCAAAACCTACACCATAAAGTTAACTTGGTTTTATGATATCTATGATGAATCCATTAGCAAAACTTGGAATAGTAGCACAGATGGGAGTGTCCATGAAAACTATCAGTGACATTATTTCGAAACAGTTTAATGCATAGTTCTGGGAAAATGCGAAGTTCCTACGCTGAAAATCAAGAAAAACATGCCTCGCAGCCAAAAGTCTTTGAATCTAGAAATGCGAAATAAACAACGTTATATGGAATTTTTTTTTTATTATGGGGAAGTAATGCTGAATCTTAAAGAATGGTATGATAGATTATGGTATGCTATTTTAAGAAAGGTCACAGTGATAGGGAGAAGTTCATGTTTGTCCAGCATTGTGTGTTCGCGGCCGTTTTCATGGAAATGCATTGGGTTTGTTGTTATGGAAATACGCACATCAAAATCAATATCAAATTGGCGAAATTGAAGGCTGTGGTCTATGTACGAACCGTTTCAAATCAGGTTTTCAACAAAAAAGTGTTACGTATCGTTCCTAGTGACTGTTCCAAGAACATAGTGGTTTGTCCAGATTCAGCTTCAAGTCACCATATACAACGCCAAATAAAAAACTTAATAATATAACTTTGATATATATTATAACCAAACAGTGGTTGTCGAAGTCTTCTCATACTTTAACAATATAATTTTCCATCTGGTTGATTTTAAAACATCAATTAAAGAAGGAAAATGGAAAATGTAAACGTAATTATTACGAGTTTCGGACCTTCAAAACGCAAATAACAACACCCTCTATCCTAATGTTGATTATGATTTAACCGTTACGTATTGGCAATTTACAATTATATTATATATACTCCTTGTTACACTACTTTATACAATGTAAAAGTTTTTATTCAATTTCATTGTTAGAGTAAGACAATATTGATGTTCATTTTCTGTTCATAAATAAGTTGAACACCTCTCGTATTTGTACTGTACAACCTTTCAAAGGCAAAGTGACCTTTGTACAGACCTTACAAAGTCAAATGAGAACGGTTGTTAACATACTATCGTCCGGCTGGTAAACTATGTTTACCGGCATGTAGGTTTAACTGGGTTTAACTGAGTTAACGGTATTCCCCCTATTATTCCCTCATTAGTATTACTTATTGAATCGACTATAGATCAATAACTTCTAACGACAAAAAGTAACATCATAATCAAAGTTTTAATGTTGATTATAGCAACAACATCGAACCAATATTTATAGCTTCAAAGGGTGATGCTCGGTAGAGGTTGTACGGTAGTTTATCTTAGCAGCAGAGATGTACAAAAACAACGTAAATATGACATTAATCATTTTGTAACACTTGCTATAATTATTGAGTATTTATTAGTTATTCCATTTATAATTACATTGAAATTGTGTTAGGACTTACCATAAATCCATGCAACAACTACGACTTCAATAAAAGCTACAATGGGACCAACCCATGCTCCACTATACCAGTCATTCCAAAGGAACAAGAAAGCTCCTCCCTAATATACAGAAAACATATATAAATTATCAATCAATTTACATTTATATCAAACCAAAACTCATGTTTCTGTTATTATGTTATGTTAACAAGTGATTTGCACAAATTCCGTCACAATAGGCTCAAAGAGTTCACACAATGTCCTGACAGAAATCGGAATACCTAGAGTGGTAGAAATAGACATGGTCGTAGTATTGGTTCAGATTTGACAGTTTACATAGGCGAGAGCTAGAAAGTGCTTTCCACGGGAAGTATTCCCTGCATTTTATATTTAAATTATTGAACAAGAGTGTAAATGATGTCTCCCTTTTGCTTAAGTAACGGACACAGGAGACTGTTTCCATAGACACTCGCTACGTAACACTTTCCACGGGAGGTAACCCATGCCTTCTATATGAATTGAACGAGAGCCTGAATAAAGTCGCGTGGTAGCGCTTTGTGTAGGCAACGGACCACGCAGGATTACTAACCCCTGTGCATGTGGTGAGAGATATCAGAAAGATGAGTATAGATACACCTGATAACACAAAGACACGGGAACCAGCTTTCACACGAGGGAACACGTCGCCGAGCAACTGTATTATCATGTCTAGCGGAATCAACTGGAACAAAAAATAAAAACATAAAATATTAAGCCTGCATGGTTCCAAATGACCGTATTTTTTATTATTTTAGCGCTGAAAATCTGTTTCCACGAAGCTGAAAACAGACGCTTATTTTGTATAACAACGGATAACTTAAAAATTTTAGTTCCAGGTCGGAAAAATCTCCATTGCATGTCATCTACGGTAACTATTCGTTTTGGCCTACTGGCGGCTCACCAACTTCAATCAACCGCATCAGATCTATCCAAGCTTTAATCGCGATAACAAAACTCTTCTGATTCCAATGCGGACTTCCCTAACAGCTAGCGGTGTTATCGTTTTGAAATATAGGTACAATCGTATTCGTATTCGTTTACCTGAGAATCAATGCCGGTCATAAGTGTTGCCAACAAAAAGAAACCTGACCAAATTTGTGGAAATGGTAGTGATCCTAAAGCTGTGATGTAAGCTACCATCCCTGTCGCCATACCTGAAAAAATATGTATATTATGCAAATGCCAACAATCTCTGTGAATTGAACTCCATGATCTGCTTTCAGCTTTAATCTTATTCAGAAGCGGGGTATGAGGAATACAATACTACAATAATGTATTGGTGTTTTCGGGATCAGCACATGGTACCGTACAAATAAAGCTGTTGTGAAAGAAATAAGCATGTCACAATAGTACGTGGGGTTCTAACACATACTATACATCACAATCGAATAGAAATGCGGAGTACGAACAATATCATGTTAATTTAATTAAGACACAGATAGAATCTTATAGTCGAAATTTAACAAAACATAGTCGTGCCGTGGCATGAATAAGCTATTAATTATGAAGAAAGATATTGGCATCCGTCTGCATTCTATTATTATTACATCCACACACAGCAGGTAACGTTACAGTGTAACGCGGACATTGTGATATCTAACTTATACTTTGGTCCCACTGAGCATTTCCGGCATCGGCGATGTACTCTCAATTTTGATAAATTAACATCGGGAACGGGGATATCACAAATGTTCTAATGTATACCCCCTAAGCTTCCCCTAGACGACGAGGAGCATTTTCCCGATACCTTTATTAAATCGGAAGTACATCGCCGAGGCAAAAATATCTCAGTGTGACCTAGGCATGATTATCTAAATGCGTAAAGACATAATAACAACATAATCAGTATAATGAGGAAAGTAGATGAAACAAGATGATTTTGTTTTCGCCGTCACTTTACATTAAATCAAAGTAAGTTTCCGTACCTGCACTGATAACGTTTTCTATGTGTACACCGTACGAGTGCGCCATGTTTCCAAGAACAGAAAAACACACCATGCCACTAAACACTGCCATTAGCATGTCAATAATTGGCATAAGTATGGCAGTCCTACAAATAATGATAAACATTTATTATCAAGCGGAAATTCTTGGTAGAATAATTAATCAGGTCATACGAGTACATGCAGACGAATATTGTCTTTTCTATGAAGTTCACTTACAAAATATAAGTATGAATTTTTAAGAAGAAAAAAAAACACAGATTGGCCTCGGTGTTTTTCTCTCTGGATAAGGCCTTAATGTGAATACGCTGCTTCGTGGGAATGAAATTGTGAAAAGATGAATTCCTTAAAATAATTTAAAATGGCCGTACCAGTCTGATACAGTTTCAAATGCAAGTTATATTTTTGTAATGGAGAAACATGTGTACAGTGCAACATCTCCAGGGCTGCCCTCTGTAGAGCAACACCATCTCCACAATAACACCATAACAATTTCCCTAACCCTATATCATTTAAATTTACTTATGTAATAGACTCTAAACTACAGGCAATATTTGCAGCTCCGAAAATGGACTGTTCCACAGAGGTTGCACTGAACACACTTTATCAGGCCCCGATCTCCCGAAGCATCTCAGTTAGAATTCTCAACTCAAATTGAGATTATGCCAAAATCCGAATCTGACTTAGAGATTAATATGAAGTATCGGCTATTGAATATCATTTCTGTCTTGTGATGCAATTGTTGAGTCCAGCATCACATGGTAATGAACATAAAGACTCGGGCCAATATTTGTGATGAGATATTTCTCAGATTGAGATGTTCAAGGAGATCGGTGCCTTGTACCTTAAACAATTGTCTTTAAATGCAGCGTGAGAACCTAACAGTAGATTAGCTCCCCATCCAAACGCCAGAGTGTAGAATACCATTAGTGTTGCTTCTATCCAAACCTACAATCAGTATAACAACAGTCATAAATAGAGTATTCTGGTAACAAACAGCGTTGTGTACTCATCGGTGTATGAAATATAAAATGTATGCTACATTTTAACTAAAACCATCTACGTAGTCATGTAGTTTTGAATCATAATGACGATAAACAGGTAGCAACAGTTACTGTGTACTTGTCTTGTGTAGGTATACGTATCATAGACAATCAAACTCACCAATGATAATAATACCGAGCATAGCCTTTATTTCTACTGAAACATGGCAGGCATATATATGTACCTCCACCCGGATTTGAACCAGGGTCACCAGATTAGACGACTAGGGCACTTACCAATGAGCTACGGAGGCACATAACAAGTGTGTAAACGGAACTGAGTTTTATTGCTTTATTCCAAATGGCTTAATTTAAAACGCATGATTAAGCTATAAGCAATCAATGTTTCTGTTGCATGATACTTTAAGAAGATGTCCATTATATATTGTACGAGTATTGTTTTCACTATGTTGCCTCCTTTTATGAGGATAAAATAAGTACATACTTATAATAAGATGGAGATAATCTGCATTTAAAGTGAAAAAGGTCAAACTTGGCGAACCATCAGAATCATACGTTTTAAATAAAGTTTTATATAGATCTACATACATTATATGTTTGAATATTTTAAATAAGGTGATGCACTGCCTTGTGAAATACAATCGTACAAGCTGGAATGTTCCCATTGTTTTACATAAAAAAGTATATAGACATTTTAAACGTTCTCCCTTTAAAGGGGTCTGTACTGCTTTGTGAAACGCAACAGTGCGTTATGAATTTTTCGCATTGTTTTACAGAGGATCTTGCATGAGTGTTCATTACATACGAGTTATATTAAACGAGTGGAAAAAACAAAATTGTTATGTACCATGGCAGCTGATGAAATTAGCATAGTTTGGGACATATAATATTTTTCCCAATTGTCAGCAACTTTTGTAGTTCAGTGACATTTTTACTTGTAATTGTATCTTCATTTACTTAACCTGACTTACTTTTTACCGTTGTTTTATGCGTATGATTTATTGTTTTATATTATTCGGTAGGAAAAGTACTATGAAAAAAACCTATTCTGAATAATTATTATAATACGGCAGTACGCTTATTATAGTTTTTTATAGGGTTTTTGTCTCCAGCGGAAATTTACCTTACTACCGGTGACTGGTGAATTTGGAAAACCTCCACCGTGTATTTTTATACCAAGATATTTAGGCGAGAGTCATTTATCATAGTTTTTATCTGCACATACTCTCTACTGTTTAAGCCACCTGAATTGAATATGTATCATCATTTTTTTGAAAAAACAAACAAATCGAAAAGTAAAATCAGAAATAGAAGAATAAACTAGTTAGAAAATGCACCACCCAATCCGCCACACATGTATACCTTGATCAAATATATTTCTAGGCTATTTGAAAACACACATAATTTTTTTTGAAAATTCTTCGCTGGCAGAAAGAAGGCTTTGTATAATTATACGTGTTTATAATGGTCTAGAAAGTACGTTTATCAACGTAATTATGGTGGTGCATTTCCGAGCCAAGCCAATTATAGTAACTGACAAGTATTTTGAAAAGATTTTTCAAATGATATGCAGTGGTTCCATTTGACTCGCGAGTAGGAGGTTTGATCCTTGAAATTTCAAAAAGCAACATTTTGACCTTGAAGATTTCGGTTTGAAGCCATTGGGGGTCTTTTCTCTTACAAACATGAGTATGTTCACTATTTTGCCTATGGAATGCCCCTTTATATGGTAAGATTTAGTCAAAAGTATCCAAATGACCCTTCAAGTACAGAAGCTAGTGAAACTTCTGGATATTATAATACTTACCCTGATACGTAGAATTTTGTCAAAGTCGGGGTAAAAGAAATAGTGTAAACCATCTATGGATCCTGGTAACATCAATGAACGTACAAATATGGCGACAGTGAGGAAGAATGGTACAGTAGCTGTGACATATATCACCTGAAACACATACAATATAAACTAGTTTGAAAATCGTCAGATTTTCGTTACGTTAATTTATGCGTAGGTATGCGTACAGCCAGCTACCATCTAGAATTAGCTGAAAACGTTAGCTTGGTGATATAACTTAACAACGACACGCCACAAGTCATGCCACCTGCGTGAAAAAGGGTAGGACAGAACAGAACAGAACAGAACAGAACAGAACAGAACAGAACAGAACAGAACATGTAGGTACCCATGACTTGCCATACTGATGAGCATTCAACCTGCCAAACTGCTCATAATTGAATACTTTTAGGGATGCATGGGATACCGATTATCACACACAACCTATTTAATGTACCAATCTTCAAACCATTTACTAAGAAACCGATAGAATCTTGGCTATTTCTAATAATTCCAGCGACTTGCAAAAATGTGTTGAACAGACTTTGATATATTTCATACCACGGAAACATACAACTACTGTCGATTCAGTAAGTACTACTAACGAGGAACCTATCCTATTCGAAATAAAAGCGGCGATTACATATAACTCAGTTCCATCCAGTTAAACATAGATACACAAAGTTTAATCGACGGACGATCTTATGTTTATAACTGTTACCATTTGACTTTAAACGGACTGTAATCACTATATCATCATCAGTGCAATCTGATATTGAATTGCAACCTAAATTTGCATGTTTATGTGTCACAGAACGGAGTGGTAAAACAAGACAACGCCAAGTCACCTGGAACTTGATCTGACGTCCATTCACTAGGTCACAAATATGTTTAGTTTAGAAGCATAACCTGACTATGTACATTGTAAATTTTTATGAATAATTGACAAATTATACTAGACTAGCCTTTCGTATTGCATTACAGGTACATTGTAATACAATAATTATGTTACTTGCATGTGTTTCACGCATAATATTAAAGTAACACTAGTTTAACCCTTTAAGGATGCCAGCTAGACAAGTTGCCATTATTTTGTAAACCAATTCTTAATGTATTTGAATACATCGAATAGTGATGGACATGAGTAGCCTAGATGATGTATGCTCTTAAACATTGCTTACTCTTGGGAGTCAAAGCATAGTCCCAGTAGTTTGGTATCGACGTACGGTGGTCACTATTATATCCCTTAATACATAAAACAACATTGTTTTACTTTTATAAAATGTAAACTTTTGTTCGAAACGAAATAATTACAATCACCGCTTTGCATAAAATATGTACAGTTAGGGCATAATACAGTGACGCAGAGGAACAATCCATTAGTACGGTGTAAAAACAAGTACATACATGTATAAATCCTTGAATACCAACAATTCAATACCAAATTAAAGTGTACCTATTTAGGCAATGGTTTTAATCGTGTGGGTACAAAAAAACGATGACGTCACTGTCAAAATATCCTTACTGGACTATACCTCGATGTAACTTAAGCCTTGGCCCCTCTGAGCATTTTTTGTCTCGATAGTGTAATCCATATGCAATAGATGAATATCGGAATATATCGGGAACAGGGTCCATGTGGTCTAGGGGAAGCTTCGGGAAAGTAATCAGAAAGTTTGTGAAATGCCTGGTCCCGATGTCTCCTGAAGTTCATTCACTTCCATTGACTTCACTCTGAGGCAAAAATGTCCAGTGCGGTCTAGGCTTTATTCTTACAGAGCGACAATAACTAAAGAAGGAATATTAAAAAGTATAGGTTACCAACTTACTTTTTCAATTGACTTCATACTTTTTATACTGCCTAGGAATATGATGAGCCGGAATATAAACATGTAGAGAATGTATCTCCAAATGATAGGACTCATGTCACCTATACCAGAAGATAGGTATAAAATCTTGTACCTGAAATACAAGAACACGTAGGTTAAGCCCAGGTCCAACTGAGCATTTTGTTCCTCTGCGATGTACTCCCGAGTTAATAAATAAACACCGGAAGGAATAGGGAAAAGGGTCCTGGTCATCTACTAGGTGACGCTAGGGGCCATTAGAAAATTTGTGAAATCCCTGTTCCCAATGCCTCCGAAAGCTCACTTATTCAAATCGGGAATACATCGCCGAGGCAAACAATGCTCAGTGAGACCTCTAGGCTTTACTTATTCATATATGCGCAAAGTCATTTGTTATATACATCAGTAACGTTATACATGTATTTAAAATATCTTGAGTAGCTAAGTTATCTCCGAAATGGGCCGCAATTAAAAAGAATTGCCATTGAGCATTTTGCGCTCGTGTTCGTCAACATAGTACCAAAAGAAGGTGAAAAACGTTCACAGCACAAAGTCTTTTAAGTGAGTTTTTGTTAGAAAACGCAGTCAAATAGTATTATTTATAGCTGTGGGGCAACGTTTTAATGTCCCATAAATACCCCTGTCAAATAAACTTGTCAACATTCATGAACGACTCGCAATGAGATTAGAACGACCTTCGTGCACACAGCTTTAAAGTAAGAATAAAGAATAGCAAGTACGGGGGTGGGGAAATTACTTTCCTTTGCAAGCATGTGTGCGTATATACCGTATGATTACCACACGATGAGGGATCTGAGGTTTAATCCGAAACCACAGAGGCTTTTTTTAATTTACACTGTTTGAGAATGATGAAAGCATATAGTACTTACTGCCAGAATTCCTCCGCCGCAGACATTGGCGGTGTGACTGACAATGAAATGTTGTCATATTGTGACGTCACATTGCTGTGTACTCCGACGTCATAAACATCATACTCGCTAACATTGGTTGTTACTTCTGCATCATCAACACCAGTGCTTTTGTTGATCAGTAAACTATTGTCTCTACACGCGAGTGTGTTCCATGGATTATCACAGTGACTCCACGGGATAGGATCTTGGAATGCGTAAAGCAGGAATTCAATGAACCAACATCGGAATATACTTGAACCGAGCATGTATAAACCATACGCCAGTCCAACAGTTATACCAACGCCTGAAAGAGAACAAGACGTTGCTGCGGTAACGTGTTCCGCTTCGTCAAATGTGTTCTTGATAAAACTAGTTCTAGATTATTGCTCGTAATAGATTAACGTTACTGTACGGTAATTTTCATACTGGTCTAACTTAAAACAAACAAATAAGAGCATTAGTCTATGATCTTTTGAATAACCCCACGTATGTCGACAGAACAAGCCAACAAGCATGCATAACTTCATACAGCTAATGTATTTGGACAGTTTGTCAGTTCGGACAAGATATAGGCATGGTAATTATAAACTTGACGTATGGTATTTATGGTGTCAAGCGAGTTAATTCCTGCAACAAATGGCGTAAAGCGATACGTTATGTTAGCTCAAAGTCCAAGGGTTCGTCCAGATGTTTGAAACACAGGAAGAAAATGACCTGGCTAGATACTGTATTGACTAATTGTATAAATTTTGTATTTTAATGCTTAATGTTTTGTAACATTTAACATCTTACCCCTGAATAGTGGGCTTACATCCCATAGTTGGTACGGACCACGCCCGGAAAACTTGGATATAGAATACTCCAAGAAATACATGGGTATCCCGCACAATATTATCATAGTTACAAATGGTATCAGGAAAGCACCTGAAAATATAAATAGACGAGAATGCATTACATTTATATTATAATGCGGGTACATGACTATCTATGTTCTTCAAAATATGTGCCTCCGTAGCTCAGTGGTTAGTGCGCTTGCCGTCTAATCTGGCGACCTGTGTTAGAATCCGGATGGAGGTACATATAATATGCGTGCCATGTTTCAGTAGAAATAAAGCAAATAAAGGCTATGCTCGGCATTATTCATTTAAAACAAATCCAACGAGACATTCTTCGTTTTTTTCTTCCATATAGGTTTCTGGACCCACACTGTGGCTTTTTCGAAAATTAAGAGACAGAGGTGAGATCAAGGAATCGGGGTGCGATACCATAGCTCATGTCGAATAGATTACTTGGTTCTTTAACGTGGCCGGTGTAAAACACCGATACACGCGAGTCTACCTCTACGTTTCTAACCAGTTCATAGATTCAGGGACCTCTCAGTAGTTTTAAGCACTTTATCCGTTCGACCATTGTGCCATCCTGGTGAGTACATGTATAATTCGTAATAACATTCACCACTACACACTTTATCCTAAACCAACCTATATAACGACAGGCTATATATAACTGCCCATAATATCAACAACCAAATATTCGCATCATGAGTTTTTTTCTCCAGTTACACCACTTCGTCATAAATGAAACACGACTGATGATCGGACGGTGCACTTTGCCGAACCAGGTGTTTTGGCAGCCATTTTCTAGCCAAAGGCCTTTACTCAAACTATTGATTGTGTACGACCTTCTCATTCTAAGCTAGCGATATGTCAAGTAGCATTTATGTGAATTATTCATGCATAGTATAAAGAACTCAAGACAATATTCCGTCATCGAGGAGAATGTATGACTGCGCATGCTCGGGTATATATGGCACATTCGGATCATCTTTGCGCTCACCACTAAATCCTGAAATAATGGAACATTCCAACGACCTATGGCCAATCTTGAAAACTCTGTCAGTTCTGTTTGTCTTTGGTGACTACAATGCATTATAAATACCGAGGAGATCGGTATGAATCTATGACATTAGAGGAATGGTAACGTTTTCGGTTGGATCTGAATCCCGCTTCCGGAAAGTTACCGGACGTTTTGAACAGCGAATAATAAAAAAATGACGTGACATACACGTATATGTAGTTGCCGTCACGTCACTGAATTAATGTTTTTCAGAGGATAAAAATAATTTCATGATTTTGCAAAACCACCAAATACTGCGCATTGGCAGATTGTGTTACATCATACATACTTTTTTTACTCTCATTCGTTCATCGTTATATCGCTAATGTATAATAGTTTATATATGTGAAGGCGACTTGCATACTAGTAACCAACATGACGATTGTTTTGTCTATTTTTGATATAACAATATAAACAACCGGATTTCTAAAACGAGTTTTACACAACATTGAAGTGAAATAATGTTATAAATGTCCGATGTAGGCGAAGTTGCAAGCAACGTACGCACGAAAAAATGAATATAAACTTTAATAGGCCGTATACAAGGTTGGCCTATTAAACATAGACCTACATGTATGGTTATTCATCAACGTAAACTAGTTAGTATTTAGCTTATACAATTTATACGTTAAATACTTATAGAATAATACATGGCTGAGCAGTGCCTTTGAGTGATAATCGCCCCGGTAGGTTGATAATTGCCCGAGGGCTTTAGCCCGAGGGCAATTATCATAGACCTACCGGGGCGATTATCACTCAAAGGCACTGCTAAGCCATCTATTGTTCTGTATAATATTTGTGTTGCAGCTTTTCATTAAAACAACACATTAAAAAACTTAACGTGTTCAGTAATTGGTAGATCATTTGCTAATGTAGAGAGTTATTGTTGTCAAACTTGGATCTAAGCGCGCAATGCACATCTACAAGAGCTGTAGATGCTCGTAACTTTTTTATTATTGAACGGAAACATATCATGTGGATATTCATTTTCTTAATTAGATAATTTGCTACACGCTGGTGTTCAGTTTAATGCAAAATTCTGAAAAAAAGTGTTTTTCGCATTTTCGGAGGAATATCAAAATATTGATCTCGTCTAGGAAAATTGCTGTTTTGATAATAAATTAAAGGTCTAGTAAATAGGTCATGTATATTTCATCGAAGGTTGGCACAAAATATATTTTAAAGCCATCAACCGTGTTTGTAAGTGATTCTGGTATAAATAGGCCTACGCTCAGCGGCCGACGCTAAAATGACGCAACGTTGCGCGTGAACGTTTTCCAAGGGCGATTATTTTTGATAATCGCCCCGGGGGCGCGTGGCGGCGGGGCAAAAAGCTGATAATACTTTTGAAAGGCCGATAATGCTATTTTTTGAAGGCAAATTTGTTACTATTTATAGTAACATAAGTATAATTAATTAATTATCGCCAAGCGTATAGTCTTTAGTATGTATTTGACAGTTAGTTTTTGCTGAAATATCGCGGACACGTGTGTGCCTCCACCTAGAGTTGAACCCAGATTAGACTATAGTGCTGACCAATGATTTGTGGGGGCACATGTGCATAAAACAGGCGAAACTTTCACTCCGCATTCAATGAACAAACTTCATATTTACTCGTTTTGCATCCCCTGATAGAGCTTCGATCTAACCTGCTGTCATTCCAAACATTTGAAAAGTAATATACCAGACTCTACAACTCTGGAAGCAGCAAGTATAGTTCGGTCCGCTCAGGCATTGCGAGTATTTTAAGCCCACCTGCATCGTTGGGTGACTGTGGGACGGACGTAGTAGGGTTGTAAACTGATGGCATATTCGGCGATATACATGCACTAATCAAGGTTGAGGTATTGTACATGACACGTACATGCTCGGGATGTATTGCACGTGATTTCTGTTTTGATGAAACTACGCTCAAAGTCTTCTTTAAATCAGGCTGCAATCGATCGCAAATTGAATCTCGTACAATATCTCGATACGAGGCATAATTCAGTCTATGAAGTTATGTCCTTGCCATCTAGTGAGCCTATAGTCTATAATATGCACAACAATGCGTTTGGTGTGTTTTGAATGTTAGATACCAAACTTTTTTTTCGATAGTCTGTTTCAAAGCTTCACATTTTCAGCCAAGAATTCTAGGAAGAAATTGTTGAATGCATTATTTTCTGGCACGTACTACATTAACACCTTGCATTATTTACTTAAGATAAGAATCGTATGTTGCTTCAAGAACTAAAGAAAAAAACCCTGGGAGCAAGAAGGCAAGCGTTGACTGACATATTTAATACAGATGGGGACAGACTGACCGAAATAAATATGATGATTTGCAAAAGGAAAAATGAAAACCAGGAACTAATCCCTCGCTATCCCACGGCCTTCCTGAGTTAGGTTGTGGGTTTCAACTGACTGGGTGCATAGCACGTGTGTCTCTTTACAATGTACTCGTATATATTTGTTTGCAGCATATTATACAAAATTAAATAATACTACGTCAAAAATGCACTTGTTTGTAGATAAAATAAGAAGGAAATACCTCCTCCATTTCTATATGCAAGAAACGGAAAACGCCAGATGTCCGCAATACCAACAGAATACCCGAGTAGTGTTAGGTACGTGCTCAGGGTAGACGAGAATTTATAATCATCCTTAGATCCGGAAATATGAACTTTTTCCTCATCCGTAGATGAGTTTTCAGTCCGTTTATCCGATGTTGGATCCGACGAAGAACGACGCATAATTCCTGATATAATCAGTCGCTTTATAACGAATGATTAATTAAAACACCTGTCACATTTCGTTGCAATTAGCGCGAGTTGACACTAAATCCCTTTAAACTTTTAGTACTAGGTAGCCCAAATGAAACACTAGCCATGTACATCTGCAAAAACAATTGATGTATAAACTAATTCTACTGCTTGCTGATGGAAACTGCCTGTGTGTAAATATAATCAACAATGAAGTATGTAAGTAAGGCACCTGGCGTAAAAGTTTTAGGCCAAAGGTTTTGTAATTTTAGTTTTATGGAAATTTTCTGAGAGTAAAATACATATCGCTGGCTTAGAATGAGAAGGTCGTAAGTACAAAATCGAAGCATTGAGAAAACAAGAAAAACTGTTTACTCTTTACTTACTGAGGGAAAACAACCTTTTATAGCTTCATTTTGGTCAACATGACAAGTTACGATTTTCATAAAAATAGGCTCAATGAAAGCGCCTGGTACTGGAGATTTCAAATATATAATGATCCTTATAATGTCTGAAGTAGTAGTTACGACCTTCTCATTCTAAGCCATCGAATTGTAAGTATCTTGAAGAGGAAATGTCAAATTTACACGGTTTGAAATCCGGGTAGAGGCACATATATGCACATATACTGTCATATTTCAGCAAAAAGCTGATGGGATTGGAAACTTAATGCTATTCTCGGCCCGTGTTATATACGTAAATAATACATGTAAAATAATAACAAGTGATGATTGTAATGCACGTATGCCCAATGTCAGCCCAATGGTAAAGGTCGCAGTGACCTTAACCTGCATACCTACAAAATCAATAACGGTCATTTAATGCTAGAGGCCTATCTCCATGCAACGTTCGAACATCATAGGGCAAAGCATTTTTGAGTAATTGAACGGAAAATATCGGGTCAGATAAAGGCCACAGTGACATTGGCCTTTGACCTACTATATACTGACCACAAAATTAATAGGATTAATCTGCAGACCAACCTTAGTGCAAAGTTTGAAGAAGAAAGCGTTATAATGTTATAGTACGGAAACCATTTGGTCTACCGACATTCTGACCGACCGTCATTAGCAAAGCAATATACAATTCAACTTGTATGACTTATTGCGAAAACCGGAAGTTGACACGTTTATTCACTGTGGAGAAGACATGCAGCCCCCAATCCTGAACATCAAGCAATGGAAAGGATGGTACCATTTCTGTTTCGACTAACGAATGACGTGTTCGCAGAGCGATCGCTGGCAATCGACGGGTCAAGTAACCATCCCCACCATTCCCCGGGGTTGTGGTCTCAACTAATCGCTCCATAACCGCATATTAGTTCATCAGCTGTAACAAAAGTATTTAATAATAAACAAAACTGGTGGTCAAACCATCGCAGCGATAAACTAGTTTGTCTTGTTAAACAAAACTGGTGGTCAAACCATCGCCTCGATTAACTAGTTTGTCTTGTTAAACAAAACTGGTGGTCAAACCATCGCCTCGATAAACTAGTTTGTCTTGTTAAACAAAACTGGTGGTCAAACCATCGCCTCGATAAACTAGTTTGTCTTTTTAAACAAAACTGGTGGTCAAACCAACGCCGCAATAAACTAGTTAGTCTTGTTAAACAGAACTGGTGGTCAAACCAACGCCGCGATAAACTAGGATGTCTTGTTAAACAAAACTGGTGGTCAAACTTACGCCGCGATAAACTAGTTTGTCTTGTTAAACAAAACTGGTGGTCAAACCAACGCCGCAATAAACTAGTTAGTCTTGTTAAACAGAACTGGTGGTCAAACCAACGCCGCGATAAACTAGGATGTCTTGTTAAACAAAACTGGTGGTCAAACTAACGCCGCGATAAACTAGTTTGTCTTGTACGAGTACAAATAGGACAATTACGCTAACTACAGAAAAAAGCTGCAAGAATGTTCTGTGTACTGCCAAAATGAGTGGAATGCTATACATATTCACCACTTACTGTCCATTTCTTGAAGCTGTATAATGATTAATGTTGCATGTTACAAGCGAAAGCGGACAAAACAATCGCACAAGCGTACCTTTATCATAGTATACGCTCAACAATTGTTAAAACTCGACCATTTCTGTTTGTCTCCCGTAAATATATTTGCAAGGCAAAAAGGCCGAGGTCAACAGAATGATACGCTGAGTTTAAATCACATACCATGACAACACTACCTCTTGAACAAAGAAAAGACAAACGAGTTGTGATGTGTGCTGTAATGAAAATTAGACAGTTCAGATGTACGTGAGTATATCATTTTCATATCATATTTGCTTTCACTACCGTAAGTAACATTTCAACGAACCCAGCCAGAATGACAGTCCGTACGGATGATATACTAGTACATGTACTTCTCAAACTTTGATAAGGGTCAGTAAACAAATATTAACGTAGCAGGTGCTTAATATTCCTCCGTAGCTACGCCACTCGTGAAAATATTACGTCAGCTGCTCACTCGGTGAATTATCAGAAGATCATACACCGTAAGGTACAAATATGCCCATTCTGATCACCTCGGCTTTCTCCATTGTCGATACATGTCGGCCAATGTCAGTAATCTACGTAACAAGAATATTATTTAATTTTTGCCCAGAATTTCACAATATAATTAACTTTCAACTATTAATGATTCCGTTTAATGTAACATAAATCGTTTATTTCAAAAAGCAACCTCGATAACAGGAATTCCCCGGAAAGTTTGGAAACCGAAGAAAATAGATAGCACATTGCAGAAAACCGTACATGTCGTTGCTATTAACTAAGTATAACCGAAAAGAAAAACACGATGAAACAAAGTATGAGCGTAGAACACTAATTTTCTAAACTTTTGACGCCAGTGGCAACGAAATAACGCCAAAACTCCACCTAGCGGTACGTTGTATGCCGGTCGTCATTACAGTAAGTTTTCGTGCATATTATTTGCTACACAGAGTCAGAAATTTGAAAGTTACGAACTGTTTATTGTATAAACTACCAACACTCCTGTCATGTTTTATACGAGCAACAAATCAGACTGATAAAATTTGATGACCTTTATCAAAGTTTCAGTAGCGTTATACGCATGGTCCGTAAACGGACAAAATGGTTCTGTTTGTTTATTTCTTGCAAATCACAAAATTCTATGAACGCGTGTACATGTATTTGGGTTACAAGAGGTAACAACCAAACAATTTGCTTCGAGTTTTATTTATTTCCCCTCGTAACCGGGATAAACCATTTGAGTAAGCAAATATTTTGTTAATACGTGATGTTCATAGTAATATCGATAATGTTAATTGAGTATATACATGTATGTATGTGATTACTATTGAGTGATTTCTATAGCATGTATGGCGACTGCAGCTGATACATGTAGGTAATTGTCGATATACAATGCAACACATACAATGTAATACTACGGTCACCACGACATTGTATTAATTAACGAATGTCAACCCCATGGCTGTTTCGCTTTCTGCAGCTGTCCTTCATGCAGAATAGTTAACATACACATAAACAACACGCACAGTCAACCATTCATCACTTGCATTTCTACAATGTCCAGTTTACCTACATATTGGCAAATAGTTGTTCAAGTTACAGTCATAATAAGCAAACATTTTGAACATTTACATGATGTTCATAGTTGTATCCAGATCAGTATGCATATCAATGGCTTAGAATAAGAAGGTCATTACTACCAAATCAATATTTTGAGAAAACACGGAAAAACTGTCTGACATTTACTCTTCACTTATGGTAAAACAAACTTTTACAACTTCATTTTGGTCAACATGACAAGCTCAGATTTTTATGAAAATGGGCTCATAAGAAGCGCCTTGTGATGCTTATTCTAAATATGTATGATCTTAAAAGGTCGTAAGTGGCACTTACGACCTTCTAATTCTAAGCCATCGATATATACACTACCCACAAGTTCTAACCCGCCACCATACATTTTTCGCCATAACTTTTTTATTTAAGTATGTACCCGCATGAAATTTTGCATATCCGCACTTGATCCTAGATGCAGTTAATTATAAATTTATTTTGGACCGAAAACGGTTATGTTCGTTGCTTTTACCAATTCACAAAAATACCCAAACTTTTGATGACAGTGTGCATAAATCAACACGTGGAAAGCACGTTTTCATAAACATTTTGGCATAACTGATCCCTGACCTATACGAAAATCACGTTACATGTCGTGATTTACTCCAGACGAACACTGCTGAAGAGTAACAATCTTCGAACAAAATGAGAAAAAAGGCTTTGTCAAAACGCTTTTATGTCAATATTCACAAAACTAAGTTTGCTGTTAATAAATAACTGAGATAACATCTTAAACTGCAAAAACAAACAAAACATAAAATAATATTCTTGTGAAATTAAAAAAATAAGGGCCGCAACTCTAACCAAAGTCATAACATTCCGGCAGGTCTGTCGCATTCTCTGCTGATACAATTTGGCTGTTAATGTGTTTTTTCGCGAAGGAAATTCATCCTTTTAATAAAAACCGTTCTTGGGCACGTGATTTCCGTTGCGTATTTCTTACACGTGTAAACATGCTATATTACGTAACATGTCTAACTTGGTAAATTCAACTGCAAGTAGGCCAAATATCAACACATATTTGACTTTAATACATCTTTATACGTACGTATGTGGATGCTGATGCTAAAAAATGCATTATAAAAAAAAGTATTTAAAAAAATGAAACATTGACACCTACGAAATGTGTTCCAGGGATTTTTCGAAATCCCGTAAGTGTTCCTATCGAGTGAATTTCTGGATGTAAGATGTTTTTCAAGATAAGCTGCTGCAGTCATCAATAATGCCGATATCGTTCATGTGCGCGTAAATTTTGGTGCACATGCACTGCACGTACAAACGTACGTCATTACGCAATACGCCGAATTTAGCCACAATACCGCTAAATTAAACTATCTATCAGCTGCATCTACTAAACATGTATCGGTATGCGAAATCTCACTTCAATATACCAATTTTTGACACTACAGGACTGAAATATCTACGTGGCGGGTTAGCACTTTTGGGTAGTGTACATGTATGTAAGGATACTAGTATTTGGTTACTATTGTATGTTGTATATCATTTGATGAGCATCGTACGGTGACTGCAGCTGGTAGGTAAATATTAATATAGCATATACAATGTAGTCATACAGTGACATTTATTAATTAACAATACAGATGTTCTCGCATTTCCATGGCTATTTTGCTTTGAGCCAGTTATAGTATCAAAACTATATTGACATAGTGACACGCAACCAGAAAAGTATAGTTTTGATGCATGTCAGCTGTAATTAGTAAAAGTATAATTATTTACAAACAACTCGGTTCCGATGAGCGATGAGTTGTCCATTTCCTGGCGGGAAAGCGTTAATACATGTAACAGAACAGTTCTGTTAATAATAGGAGATGACAATCGCGTATGCCAGATTGTCGAAATGATAAAGGTCACAGTGACCTTGACCTCAATGTAATGATTGAAGAAGATAAAATAAGTAAGCACAGTTTCATCTTAGTCATAATTAAGTATGCCCACCATCTTTGATGAGGGGTTGTATTGCTGAAAAAGCACATGTCGGTCGGTTTAACCCTTCACCAAAGATGGCGGGCATGCTTAATTATGACTAAGGTGAAACTATGCCTATGACCCCATAGTGCATCACCTAATTCCAAGCTAGCCAGCACAAATGGATGCAAAAGACATTGTTTCGTTGCATAAAAAGCATTGTGCAAGTAAAATAAGAGCAAATGTCCTCTCTTTGTTCGTATAGTAACAACGCATGTGCAAAGATTTATTTAGTCGGACCACCCGACTATAGATATTATATTTTATCAATCAAATACTAGTAGCATATTTTTTTTCTGGGCTTGATTATCTGTGTTTGAGGGTGCAAAGGGAAATAATTTCATGAAAAAAGAGTAGATTGAGGAGTTGTCTTTCTAAACATAGGATATGTTAGACAGACTAAAATATTTATTCGACGTATAGCCTAGTAACCCAAACGTCAGCATCGTGGTATTCCGGGGAACCATTTTGCCGTTTCGTTCTGTGACGAAGCCCCTGTTGTGTAGCATATCGCTTAAACATAAAAAATGATTACTAAATTTTGATCATTCTTTCAGTTTATGATCGACCCATTACAGATTTTACGCTCACTTTAATCACATTATGAAACACAATATTGAACACAAGGGAATAAACTCTGAATTAGATATCATTTCTACTGATAAGCATTTATCTCCCATTGCAATGCGCTCCTTTTGACTGATAAAAATTGCACTATTTTCGCAGTGATATTCTGTTTTTAAAAAATGGACTAGTACAATAGCTCTACATATTCTTTGAATGTATGAGTTTAAAGGGGTCAAACACTGTTGATGATCAACCACCATGTAAAGTTTGAAGATCCTGCACACAACCGCTCTGGATTTGTTGATTGGAAGCCATGTGCCTACAGAGCTCAGTGGTAAGTGCACTTGCCTCATATTATAGCGACCCGGGTTCAAACCGGCTGGAGGTACATACACATGTACGATGTATGCCAGCCATAGTTCAGCAGAAATCTGACTGTCAAATAAAGACTATGCTGGGCTCAGTATATTAAATAATGTCATCACAGTGACTTGACCTTTCACTTACTGACCTCTTAGACCTCGATAGAGGCCATCTACTGCTTGGACTTCATCGTGTTTCATGATTTTAAATTGGCCTTGGAATTTGACCTTCTGGCCACTACTTTTGATGACCATTCTCCATGTGTGATATTTAGAGATCATGACCACACCCATTTTTGAGTCATTATTGATTGGACACCATTTGGTCAATTTCATCATTTAAAAGGTCACCTTGACCTTAGATGACCTTAAATCGAACTTGACCAAGAATGTGTTGCAATGATAATTGTGACCAAGATACATAAAGATGAGGCAAAATAGAGGCAACAAAATGCACATAGTAGCTTATTTGTCATATTCTCCTATGTAGAGTAATGTTGCCAAACATATAAGAAAGATTGGTCAATGTAAAACACAGTTATGGTCTGGACAAGCTTCAATTCGACCTTTGGTCTCCAATTGTGACCTTGACCATTGAGATAGGAGCCTGTGGGTTAGGCATGACACTCCACCTCATGGAGGTGTACATTCAGACCAAATATATAAGCAAGATTGGTCAACGCATGACAAAGTTATGGTCCAGACAAAATTGGACGGACTGACAGACACACGTACATACACCGAAAGTGGTGACTAAGTGCCGCTTACCACAAGCGCATTTGACAAAAAAACCCAATATAATATAAATGAATGTAACGTTTGAGTTGGAAGTGATGTTGTGTATTATTGGGGTCTAGATGGGGCGACGGGGGTGCAGTAGTCTGACAGATACCTGTGGTGTTCACAAACAATTATGGACAGACTAAAAGGATCACAAAAGGGTATATCCTTGTCACGATGTGTCACAGGGGTGTGCTTAAATGACTGATTTGGATCAATAAATTAAAATAACAACAATTAAATGAACACTACTTTTTATGTCCATCAATGACAGAATATAATTATCAAGAATATAAAAATCAAACAATTGGTGAAAAGCAATCCACTCACTAATAACTCACTAACTTCATCTAGAAGATGGTAAAATGTATACATTTAATGTTTTATACTTAATAAATATAAATGTATAAAAAGAAATTGTGTAGTTAAGAATACAAACAAAATTGTGTACTTAAAAAATACAACATGGCAAATACATATAAATGATAATGATTAGTCTATAACAACTATATTGCATATTAAACAATCTATTTGACAAATACATCAGAAACAGTAATTAATGCCAAAATGGACATTAGTTCTTCATTTTGACGATTGGTACAAAAACAAATGGCAAGAAAAAAGCATTTATAATAAATCAGTGCAAGAGTTGTATCTAATCAATGAAAACAACAAATAATTGTAAATTTATTTGATCATTTATGCCCCCATAACAGCTCAATAGTCGGTGACACAATGACCTTGACCTTTGACATCAAAATCAATAGAGGTCATCTAATGTTGCTAGTCAATCTCCATATAAGGTTAGAAGCTCCTAGCGCAAAGCATGCAGCATTGTGTGTATGAAAGTTAACGATTTGGACTGTCCAAAACTAGAAATGTGTTCATTGGACACAGGACCGTAACTCTGGTAAAACTTGATTTAGCAAAATTTTCATTCTTAACCATCAACTATACACCAAGGTTGTTAATCTATGAAAGTTTTAAGAAATACCTCCCAACAGTTTCTGAGGAGTTCAGCACACAATATTTGCAAAACGTACAGACAGACGTACGGACAACACCAATACTAAATGCAATCACTTACAAGTAAGTGAGGGGACACAAAATATTTAAAGGTGACACTGACCTTTGACCGATAGACATGTGCAAAGCAATATACCCTCTCATCAAAAATGAGAGTCAGAATACCAAGCAAGAACATAACAAGAGGGCCATGATGGCCCTATATCATTCACCTGATTATAAGTGAAGCCCTGTACAATTTTCACCCAGGGGAATAATTTCTTGGACGAAAACCACTAGATAATGCAATAAACCAATTATCAAAGCGCTAGGCATTGTAGTTTTAGACAAGAATATTTTAATATGTTCTTCCTATATATATAAGTCTATGTAAAACTGGTGAGCCAATTCTGACCCTGGACCATAATTTGAGTAACCTTGGTAGAGGACTACTAGATAATGCTACATACCAAATCTCTAGGCATTGTAGTTTTAGACAATAAGATTTTTATATGTTTTCCCTATATAAGTCTTTGTAACCTCTGAACGCCCAGGGTGGGGCCATTTTGGGCCCAAGGGGTATAATTTGAACAATCTTGGTAAAGGACCACTAGATGATCCTACACACCATATATCAAAGCTCTAGGCATTACATGGCTTAAAAAGAATTTTACTATATATAAATGTTTGTTAAAATAATGTTCTTAACAATTATCAAATTATATCCAAATGTAAAAGCTAAGCTTGGTGGACACCTTAGGGCCCTAAATGTCTTAGTCACAAAATGAAATTCTCCTTTTGACATGATCTGATGACGAACCATTGGTATTAATGAAAGCTCCATGATCATTGTCCTTTTGAAAAATATTTGGCTTTCCAAATAATAAGTACTGCATTCTTACAATTTCTCTGTATACATTGTTACCAGCAATATACAGCAAGCTACATTGTATATGATAGTGTATATGTTGCAGATTTTCATCTTCTTCTTCCATGTTATTTGCAGGGCCCAATCTGGGGCATTATCGCAAATGTTAGAGACAGAGGTGAGATACAAGGATTCGGTTTCGTTTCGAATAGATTGCTTGGTTCTTTAACGTGCCCAGTGTAAAGCACCGATACACGCGAGACTACCCCTGGGTTATCAACCAGGATCATCTCTAGTCATACTGAAAGCAGATTTCATTTTGTGACAAAGACATTGTGTTTTCTGCTGTTTGAGGCAGTCCGAAAGACATAAATTTATAAATAATAAACTAACAGAAGAAATTATTGTTTAACCAGCAAAATTAAGATTTGATATACAATTACAAAACAAAAGTTGTTTGTAAAACATGTATGCCTCCATGGCAGTCAAAAATGGTAAACTATAACATAAGACCAAAAGGCCCTTGGTCGCTCGTTCCTGTCTTAGAATACACCTATGGTGATATAAATAATAATTTACAACTTCTCAGTGCCTTCAAGATCAGATCCAAAACTTAGGCCTACTCAGTTTTCTCAAAGATTTTGCCCAGTGACTAAGTTTACAAATGCATGAGTTTTAAACTTGGTCTAGATTTGATCAGGAATAATATTCTGATTAAGTTTCATGAAGATTGGATAAAATTGTGACTGGTAAAATGAACACAAGATCTTTCTAATATTTGACCTAGTGACCTTGTTTTTGACCCCACATGATTCAGTTTTGAACTTGGTCTATATTTCATGGAGAACTACATTGTGACCAAGTTTCATGAAGATTTGATCGAAACTGTCACCACTAGAGGAAACACAATTGTTTTCAAAAGATTTAGCGTTGTGACCTAGATATTGATTCAAGTTGACCAAGTTTTGAACTTAGCATTTATTGCATTGAGAACAAACATGTGACCAAGTTTCATGAAGATTGAATCACAACAGTTGCTTCTAGAGTGCACACAAGCAATTTTTGATGGACAAAGAGTGATCACAAAAGCTCACCTTGTCACTAAGTAACAGTTGAGCTAAAAAGGTCACATTGACATTGACCTACGGACCTCAAAATCAATAGGGTTATCTGCTGTTGCGTGCCAACCTCCATGAAAAGTTTGACGATTCTAAGGCAATGCATTCTTGAGTTATTTAACAGAAACCATTGGTCTACCAGCTGACTAACATGTGACATGCAATATACCCCCTCATCAAAAATGGGGGCATAATAATTGCAATTAGCAGGTAGTGAACTATAATCTTTTTCTGCTGAGTTTGTTTCAGTTTGAGTGTTATACATACATGAAACAAATAAATATATATTTAAACATAGAAATTACATTGACCAAGTAAGGCCCGACAGTACTTTTGTCCAAAGAATTAACCCTGAAGCTACACAATACTACAAATGTATAACCATTCCAGCATTTAAAACCAATGGTTATTTACTTATTACATATATGACTAGCTAACAAACACAGGTAAAATGCAAGAATGGTTGTGCATTACCTTTTGTTCTAGAAAAACAACACTTTCTATCAAATGTTACAGATACTCTAGCAACACATTCTTACGCAACAACTATGTGTAATTCCATACTTTATCCACTGGCCCCATTTTGTGAATGGATAACAACAAAGTTTCCACCTACATTTAGATCAAGGTTTTGACCAGTATGTTTTTTCATATGTCTATTCAGAGTACTTCTTCGACTGAATGAAGACGAACAGACACTACAATGATGTTTGTCACTCGGTTGACTAGAATGTAGCTTTCTGTGTGTGGCTAGATGAGCACCTTGTTTGAACGCAGATCCACAAACATCACATTTATACGGTTTTTCACCAGAATGTATTCTCATGTGTCTAGTCAGATCACCCCTTTGTGTGAAAGCAGCTTCACAATTTGGACATTTAAACTGTTTTACACCAGAATGTATTCTCATATGTTTTGTCATGTTACTCCTTTTTGAGAATGCAGTTCCACAAAGACTACAATGATATGGTTTTTCACCGGTATGTGATCTTATGTGTGATTTCAGATGAGCATTTTGAGTGAAAGACATTCCACACAGTTCACATTTAAACGGTTTTTCACCTGTATGTATTCGCATGTGTCGTGTTAGATCACACCTTTCAGAGAATGCAGATCCACAAATCCCACACTCGTACGGTTGTTCGCCAGTATGAATGGTCATATGTCGCGCCAAAGAACCCTTCTCTGTGAAGGTATGGTCACATAGTTCACACTTCAATGGTTGTTGAGTATGTTTAGCCATGTGTCTAGTCATGGAGCCCATGTATAAGAACGTAGCATCACAAAGTTCACATTTAAAAGGTTTTTCTTCAGTATGAGTTCTTAAATGTTTTGTCAAATCGTTCCTTTCTACAAATGTAGATCCACAAACACCACATTCAAATGGTTTTTCATCATTATGTATTCTCATGTGCATTGTCAGATCACTTAATTGGGCGAAGGTAGATCCACAAACATTACATGCGAACGGTTTTACTTCAGTGTGTGTCATTAAGTGCTGTGCTAAATCATTCCTTTCAGCAAATGCCGATCTACAAACACTACAAGAAAAAGGTTTCCCATCAGAATGTGTTCTTACGTGTTGTGTTAAATCGTTCATTTCTGCAAATGTAGATCCGCAAACATTACATGTGAAAGGTTTTACGCGAGTGTGTACAATTAAATGTTGTGCTAAATCCTTACTTTTTACGAAAGCTGATCCACAAACACTACATGTAAATGATTTGCCTTCAGTGTGTTTTACTAAGTGTTTTGTCAAATCGTTTCTTCCTACAAATGTAGATCCACAAAGACCACATTCAAACGGATACATGTTAGTTATAGAATGTGTTTGTAAGTGATTTGTCAAATCATTTCCGTCTTTAAATATAGAACTACAAACATTACATGAAAAAGGGTTAACATCAGTATGTGTTGCTAAATGTTGTGCCAAATCGTTCCTTCCTACAAATGTAGATCCACAAACACCACATTCAAAAGGATACAAGTTGGTATGTGTTCGTAAGTGTTGCGCCAAATCGTTTCTTTCTGCAAATGTAGATCCACAAACATTACATTTAAATGGTTTTTCATCATTATGTGTTCTTAAGTGTTGTGTCAAATCGTTTCTTTCTGCAAATGTAGATCCACAAACATTACATTTAAATGGTTTTTCATCATTATGTGTTCTTAAGTGTTGTGTTAAATCGTTTCTTTCTGCAAATGTAGATCCACAAACATCACATTCAAATGGTTTTTCATCATTATGTGTTCTTAAGTGTTGTGTTAAATCGTTTCTTTCTATAAATGCAGATCCACAAACACCGCATTCAAATGGTTTTTCATCATTATGAACTCTCATGTGCATTGTCAGATCGCTCCATTGGGCAAATGCAGATCCACAAAGATTACATGTAAATGGTTTTATGTCAGGATGTGTACTTAAGTGCTGTGCCAAATCACTAATTTCTGCAAATGCAGATCCGCAAACACTACATGTACATGTAAATGGTTTTATGTCAGGATGTGTACTTAAGTGCTGTGCCAAATCACTAATTTCTGCAAATGCGGATCCACAAAGATTACATGTGAATGGTTTTATGTCAGGATGTGTACTCAAGTGCTGTGCCAAATCACTAATTTCTGCAAATTCAGATCCGCAAACATTACATGTAAAGGGTTTAACATGTTCATCAGTATGTGTTCTTAAATGTTGTGTTAAGTCGTTCCTTTCTGCAAATGTAGATCCACAAACACCACATTCAATTGGTTCTTCATTTTCACCAGTATGTGTTCCCATATGCATTGTTAGGTCACTCCCTTGGGTGAATGCAGATCCACAAATACTACATATAAAAGGCTTTACATCAGTATGAACATCAATGTGATCTTTGACGTCTGACATATTGTTAAATACTGCTCCACATACTCCACACATGAAATCAATCTCTCCACATTGAATGATCATACTGTTTCCTACTTCATCTCTCTGTACATTTTCAGTTCCACAAAACATTTTCCTACTTTACTTATTTTATTATTTAATAATTAATTGTCATAAGAGTGATTTGACAAATTTACTTAGACTGATGTTCACTACTTTGAAGAATTCAACTACAGTATATAGCATGCCTAATCAGGAGACTTGCAACATTTCACCTAATCAGGAAATTTTCAACATTTCACCTGTTCAGGAAATTTTCAACATTTCACCTGATCAGATAACTTTCCACATTTCTCATGCTGGCTGCCAAACATCTGTCATCATATCGTCAGCCTTGGATCAACATAAATGTAGTGTTCATTGTGTTGCAATAATACCAGTTATTTCTGCACCGAAACGTCGGATCTTGTGAAACAACAGTAGAAGAATCTATCAAGTCTTGCATGGTACTCATTCCAATAAATATCCTGAAATAAATTTGTGGAAAAATTTATAGCAATTAGCATAGGAGCATTTCTCCAGGACAAGAGGCTTAAATGGTCATAGGTCTAAGAAATCATTGAACAACTTCAAAGAATCAAGAAAATGCAGCCAATATTCCATGTATGAGGTTATCATATTGTTTTCAAATTGTATATTACCCTAATACATTTTGATTATGATGATGATTGTGACCTGGTTTCATAAAGATTATGCTTACTTTGTAAACTCTAATGACTTCATATGGCTTTTCTATGATTTGACCTAGTGACATAGATTTTTACCCTGGATGACCCAATATCTATAATCAATCTTGACCTAGATGTTTTTGAGATGATATTGTAAGTTTGTAGCCAAGTTTCATTAAGATTAGGCCAAAAGTTTGACATCTAGTGACTAGAGTAGATACAAGGTTTTTTTATTATTTGACCTATAAACTGACCTAGTTTTTTTACCTTGACTGACCTAAAATCAAACAAGAACGAGATTGTGTTGCAATAATCTTTGTGACCAAGTCTCATTCATAAAGACTAGGCCAAAATTGTAACCTTAAAGAGGCGTTCCTTATAATTTTGATCTTTTAAATCATATCAGGAATATTATACATTAAATGAGAATCATTATTGCTTTAAACTGCTCCAATTTTCTGAAAGCTCCCACTAATTACCGAGAGAAGAATGAAAACATATTTTCGTAACGAGCCAAAATAGTCACTAGTTGTTTCCTTTTGACCGCATAATAATAAATTGCTGGAAGCGATAAATTATTATTGGTGATTTAAATATGTTTTTGACATTGTAAAGATTTTTATTTGCGCACACTTTCTTCTGACAAATTATGATAATTGATGGTGCTTTGTACATTTAGCTCATTTAATGTGTCAGTAGATAAAAATATGCTAGTTATAGGGAAGGCCTCTTGAATGACTACACAACTTTTTTCTATAATTTGGCCTAGTTACCTTGTTTTTTATCCAAAACTTTTTGTGCCATTTTTTATTTTTGATCAGATGCAGTGGCAAAGACCTAAATTGTAATTTAGCCCATTTTAGGTCTTTGACAGTGGCAGGGGCTTCCCTGGTGCAGGTTTTCTGCATCCCTGACACAACTTTGTAGCAAGGGACCCTCATTTCTGCATTACTGTGCATCCTTGGGACTCCAATAGGATCAATCCCTCACTTAGACATTTTCGTTTCTGTTGTTTAATGCACAAAGCCTTGAAATTCATTGAGCAATCTGAATTTGCTGTTTTATTTATTTATATATGCAAAATACGACTCTCTTATAAAACGAAACTACGTGCATATTACTGTGAGAATATGAAACAAATTAAGCATGAAAAGTATAAGTACGAAAACTAAAAGTACGAATAATGATAATGAGTACGAATTTGGTCGGGTACGAATAGATTCAAGACAAAATTACCTACTTTGTGAAGACAGATGCGTACTATTATGGCTCAAAACATTAAGAAAGTCTTCCTCAAACAAACTTACGACATAAAGCATCATTCTACCGAAGGGAACACTTTAGGCAGTCAAAACAATATGTCTGAAACCTTCACAAAAAGGTAGTGTATAAAACCCGTACATGACGGTCTATTTGAGAGTGTGTATTTCCCGGCCCATTGACACCTGAAGAGAGAATTCGGGAGTGATGTGACGGCCCCTAGGGTTTAAATTTTTATTTATGGACGGATTTTTAATATTATAGTATCAAATGAAAGATGAAACTCTCTAGTTTCTAAATATATAAAATAATAGAAATTATCTACATGCAAACATTATTTATTTTAGTTTAAAATCGGAGTAATTTTCAGAAAAAAACTCTACATAATCTTATGTTCGAATTCCACGGCCCCCTACTTTTATTTTTTTATTTATTAACACATTTTTATAAAATTGGTAGCATTATAAAGTTGAAGCTCTCTAGTTTTAGAATATGTAAACATATTGAAAATCCGTTCATTAATAATGTAATTATTACTAATTGAATATTGCACAATATTTCAGCCGTGATTTTCTATTTTCGATGTGTTCGAATTTGTTCGAATTCCACGGCCCCCCACTTTTATTTTTTTATTTTCCATTAAATTCTAGATTTCTTTACATCATTACAAAGATGAAGCTCTCTAGTTTTTGGATATGTAAATATATTTAAAATGACATCAATATTAATGAAATGACAATGATTAGAAAAATGTGATATTTCACGGTCGTGATTTTTTTTGTCACACAATTGGTGATAGTTTCCCACATACGGCATACATGTATTTATGTATTATGCACTTGCGTTAAACTATGTTTAAAATGTTAATTTTGTGTTTCAGTCATACGTAGAATTTCAAACATTAATAATTTCGTCGTTGATATAAGTAATATAAACGAAGCATTGATTATATTAATGATATAAAGGCAGAAACGAACTGATAAAGGATAGACAAAACGCAGTCCTGAACGTTTGATATCTTTTATTTACACCAATTAACTTAACATTAGAAAACAACAATAAATATATAAATAACAATGATAATAGCAATTCATGGCGATGTTCATCATAAAATATCAAATAAAAAAATCAGTCCAAAGCATATAAACAGTAAATTCGTCAGCAAAAAAGGTATGAGAAAATCCGACAGGGAAGGTAGCACTCAACCCAACCAGCCGAGCACAGAAATCGGAAACACCACGACACAACTACCCTGAGCAGTGCCTACAGAAACTCCCTGGGGAGACTATTTCTATCGTGTGGTGTGGCAGCCAACTCTCTAACATCAGTGTGTTGTAAGCTTAGACTTATTTGTTGATAGGTAATATTATCAATAGCAGCAGATTAATATCTGACGAATTAAAATATCAGGTTCATGTGATAAGTCCAGCAAATGGAATGATAAATACCCGAGTATCCTTGTTACGCAATAAATACGTAAAAACGTAATCAAATTGAATATTAGTACTTAATCATACATTAAACGGTAGGCCTAGTCATACAACACGTGCTATTTAGTGTTTTTTCCCCTTCTAACCAGAGATTGTGACAACCATACTTAATTATACCGGTACTTACACCTTCATTGGATTACCGATGACATTTAACGACCCAATATACAACCTGAGTGGTTTATCGATAACACTTATCAATTATATGGACTAATGGGATTATCGCTTTTCCAGTTGGTGATTGATGAATTACCAAACAATATACATTGTTTGTTAATCAGCAACAATAACAACAACATCCTTTTATTCGCTCAATTCATGCAAAACATGAAAATAAGAGGACTAAATGGTCAAAAGTTATAACAACGAAGAACGAGGCTATAACTACATTATAGTACCTATTTCATGATGTATTGCATAAGTATGTACATTAATTAGGCGGAAATAAAAATAAATATATAGAGGATCTATCACGAGTTGTCAATTGATATAAATTCCCAGCCAGCAATCCGATATCGGCCTTATATCGGACCGATATACTGTCCACATCGGCCCGATATCGTAACGGATATTGGGCCGATATTGTTTTGCCCATCGGCACTTGATCGGGCCGTTATCGACAGCCGATATCAAACCGATATTGGCATTATTTATCCGGGGATATAAAATACGTTTATTAAATAAATTAAATGTTTACTTATATAAAATTACTAGTATTGAAGGATTGCAACAATAAGTTCAGCCCTAGGTCAAAGAGCTTCCTTCCGGTACGAGCTACTACAGATCACGTAGGTTTCCAAAAATGGAAGGTTGTTAGACATTTTTTGCTAATAACTAGTTTGAGCTATTTCTTATACACATTTTTATTAACCGCTAGCAGATTTTATTTAGTACATCGTTCATTTCTTTATACAACAGCCAAATGACAGTGTGGTACTTTAAACATTGGCTAATTGATACTTTTTAAAAGTTTGAAAGGAATAATAGGTGATAAACCCGATTTAATTCATTTATAAAATAAAAGGGAGATAATAGGTATATGTAATATACTACAGCGGGCCGATATAGGTCCGACATCGGCAATCATTGCCAATATTCCGATAGGATGCCAACGTCAGTCCGATATGGGCATACTGGCTGGGATACAGACCAAAGTAGGAGGGATTAGGAATGAAGCATTTACAAATTACAATATTTGTAAACCTTACTATATCGGTCCGATGTCGGTCCGATATAGGAATGCTGACCGCGATATGCCGACATGTAGCCGATATCGGACCGATATGGGTATGTTTGCTGGGTAATAAATATCACCGAGACTAATGAGTTAGACATCTATGTTTGCTTATCTTGACTGAAAACCCGCAATTTATTAATCCTACATAACATGAACTTGTTCGACAACATCGGATAGACGTCGGATAGATATCGTGTGCCTTTGCCGATATGCCGCTATGTTGCCGATATCTATCCGATATGGGCATGCTGGCTGGGTTTATATTAAACGAGTTTTCAAAATAATATCAAATTATACTAGAATATATTGGTACATGTCATTTAGAAGAAAAATGCGCGATTGGTATGTTTTTTAATTTCTTTGATATTTGCATTAATTATTTTACAGTTTTAAAAAGATAGACGCAGTCTTTTAAAACAAGCAGATTACACATAATTAACGACACGTCTCGATATATAATTATATATTCGTTAATTACCAGGATAAACGAAATGCCGACGCCAAACTGTAAAAACGAGTGCTTCTTGTCAAACATGTTTCTTTGAATTAATTTGACAAATTGGTAATTGATATCATAATAAGGCGTTAATGTAATTATGATTGTACCCTAAAAAGATTTGACATACCGTCTGTTTTTCTTTCATGTTTTGTATTGAAGAAACCTTTGAACATTTTGAACACCAACAACAAGATTAGTCAATTGCAAATTAATATGAACAAATGAATAGCAATCATAAGATCTACAATCTCTTTTCAATATAACGTTTTCATATCACTGTACTAATGTTGTATTATCTACTTTTAGTAATTGTTCCTTCTCAGCTCATTATTTGATGACTGGTGATTTCTGTCGTTTATAGTTATTTTTTTTAAAGATTCGTACTTCACTGTACATAGTCTCTTAATTTCCATACTAATAGAACAGATCATAATAAAATACCAAGCTTTCCTATAGACGATTCTATTTTTAAGTCCGACATGAGTTACCGTTCCTGATTAAATACTCTTCAATCTCCATCCGCCATTACAGAAGTGAAAACAAGGAAATAACCAATATTACGATAAAATCACTGATTATATCTCTTAAATATGCCTTATAAACGTGGAGGTGGACGTCAATGTGTTGTGTATAACTGTAGTAACAACCAGAAAAAGCTCTACGACTGGGAAAATTCGCCGTGTCAACTTCATTGTGACTTGAAAGGCAAAGATTGTCCCTGTCTTGTTCCGTTCAAGTTCTACTGCATACCGGCGTCCGGGGAAATTCGTCTACAGTGGCTTAAATCCATCAACAGGAAAGGATTCGATCCTCCTCCAAAATCAGTAGTTAGTACAATATATTACATAGCTCTATTGATTAAAAAATGTATATGCACGTCATTGGTTTATTATTAAACAAAAAAATATTACCCCACCCACTTGTTTACATGATACTGTAGATCTACACACAGTTGAAATACAAGTATATTGAGTTTAGAATGTCCCCTTTTTGTGTAATTCCTCATGATTTTAAGCTTTTTATTATCATTTGTAAGTACTACTACTTTGTCTTTAACATACAAATGGCACCTTATTATTATTAAATGCAAAGCATACAATACACTTTTACAGGGCTTTCATTTGACCCGTAGCTACGGGTTTTGACGCACGAGTTTTGCAAAATACCCCATTTTGACGCTTGGAAAATCCTCTGTGTGCATCATTATGACCCTTCAATATACACCCCTGTGCGTCACCCCAATATACAAAGTCCAAAATACCACTCGTCATCAGGAACATTGGTACCGTGTATGTATAAAAGAAATGTGTAATTAACAAAGTGACACATTGTATATTGACCAGATATGCCAATCACCCGTATAATAAATTACATCGGAGGCGGAGTATGTCATCTGCTTTCAGCCAATGAGATCGCGCCTTGTGGTTACAACAAGCATTACCCACGTGGATATTTTTTAATTGACAGCGCAACTTACACAAAATCTTGTTAATTTCAACAAAACAGTTATTCTCGTTAATTTCAACAGAAAAGTTGTTCTCGTTGATTTCAACTTGTTGTACAAATAGTGGTAATTAAGTTTATACACGTATATGTCAGCTCCAATACACTAAAGCATGTGTTTAATCCAAAAAATATTTTTTAATTTCCACAGACTCAACGTATTTCCTCGTAACTGTAAACAATCACATTAATTCACTTGATTCTTCTTAGTACCCAAAATCACCAAGGATACGTGTAGCCTCACACGAGGCTACACGAGTTACACATTTGAATGACGTCATTATGTTAAACTCACATATGTCCAGTAACTGTATTGAACAGCATACACGCTATTTTTGACGACATAAAAAGTCTTAATTGAAATGAGTTAATCACACTTGGAAATTTTTTGGTGTTATATAAATAATTAAAATGTTTGTAGCTTATAATATATAATGCATATTCCTGAATGGATTTTGACTGGATAGATTTGAGTAAGTTTAGCTAGATTCCTATGATTTCATGACCATCTGTTCTTTTATGTTTAAGATTATTTGTTATGGAATATGTGATTCAAACAATACTACTGTCAACTAAAACTAATTTACTAATATGATCGATGTAGAATCCAAATGATCAAAGGAATTTATAAAAGTTCTGGTTCCTGACGGCGACATAGTAATTTTACATGTAGGTGCAAGTTCCTCTCATTTTTTCAATCTCATTTAGAAACTAGATGCCATTTTATCACAACCTACCCTTTTGTAAATAAGATGTTCTGTGATACATAAAAGGATCCATTTAAGGCATAAACTGTGCGAAACTAAAATTACTTTCGGTTTCGGAGTGACGATAAAACCTGTATCGTCCGTACAGTAGTGTACTACCCTGTCCAAGGAATCAACATAAAAGGCCACAATGTTTGTAAATGTGTATGAATAACCAGTGTTGATAAGTGATTGGGAATGGCCTGATTACCCATATGAGTGGACATACATGAGGAAAGTTTAAATGACATAGATTGTGTCAGCATTTCCTTTGAAGACTCAGTTAGTACTAGTTACTTCTCACCAGCTGTTTTTTAGCAGGAAGATGGAGTTAAACAAAAAATACTTGTTTATAAAGTGAATTTATTTCAAGGTCTGGGGCTATGGCTAAAACAAAATAAGCATGTTGCGGATACAAATCAACTATGTATTTCGAATCGACTCTTAGAAATTTGATGTCAAGAGTCATTTTGACTCTTGGAATTTTGGGGCCAAGAGTCATGACTCTTGGGTTTTGAAACCTAATGAAAGCCCTGCTTTTATACAGTGTCATTGAATTATATTATATAAAGATCTGCTTGTTTATTATGCAATATTATTGCGGCACCCTATTATGGCAACCTTACCGGCAGAGCTACATAACACTGCACCCCCACACCGTTTGAGGCTAAGCCACTGCATACCGTAAAACTCTTGTTGTCATCAAACTCAAAGGAGGAAGTCACCTGACTGAGGGCTCGAACCTACATTTTCCACCCCTGAATTTGTCTGACCAGAGCTCTACCTTCTGAGCTATCGACTTGAGCCTTACTCGGTAGACTGGATTTTAAAATATTGTTTTTAAATCTATTTCAGGTCTGTTCAAAACACTTCATAGATGGTCGTCCAACACCACGAAACCCTGTTCCAGTTTTGGAAATGGGATATCAAGACTCCACACCCAAAACACCAGGACGCAGACCTTTAAAACGACTTCGATTCGAATCTATGGACAACGCTACCAGCCCGATTATACCAGAACAACCTTCGGATTCAGATCCGTTTTGTACACCATCCAAGTCATATGAAACATTTGTGACCAGTGAAGAAACATTGATTGCTACGCCTCTTAATTCTAAGTGTTTTGTTAGTGATATAGATTATGAATTACCAGATCAGTGTGAAGCTGTATGTTGTCAGCAGCACCCGGAACACTGTAAGAATTCAAAATTCTCACAAATGGTTGACTGCAGTACACAAACTATTGACTTGGTGGCCCTTGACCACAATTATTGGTATAGTTCTAAAACAAGAACAGTGTCTACCCAAGTTAATTCTGCTGAGTTTAGTGTTGAAGACATTAAAACTGATTCTGATTCTAGATTTTTTACCGGTTTAAGTCTGACCGTGTTTTTGACTTTGATAACCACTTTGACACCATATGGAAAGAAGTTGTCATACAGGCTAAGCATTCCAAATCAGATCCTGTCGGTGTTATTACGGTTAAGGTTATCCTTGACATATGAAGACATTGCCAGACGTTTTGGTGTCTCACATCAGTTGATTAGTAACATTTTTCAGTCGTGGATTGATATTATGTCTAAACATTTGTTGAATTGTGTGGTGTGGTTGCCAAGAGAGACAATCAGAAGAACAATGCCCAAGTCATTTCAATTAAATTTTCCAAAAACAACCTGCATTATTGATTGTTCCGAGCTATTCATTCAGCGTCCCTTTTCCCTTAAGGCAAGAGCCCAAACTTGGAGTACCTATAAGTGTAACAATACTGCAAAATTTTTGATTGCTATTGCTCCAAGTGGCTTTATCATGTATGTTTCCCCTTTATATGGAGGAAGGGCTAGTGATAATTTCATAACTAAAAATTGTGGGTTTTTGGATTATTTGCTTCCTGGTGATGAAGTGATGGCTGACCGAGGCTTCACAATTGGAGAAGACATGTGTAGTCGCCGTGTCAAACTAAATATTCCGGCTTTTATGAAAGGCCGAAGTCAATTATCTGAAGAGGAAACAATAGATTCAAGGAGGATAGCCAGTGAACGAATACATGTTGAAAGGGCTATCATGCGTATGAAATCATACAGACTTTTAAATACTAAATATAGTATTAAGTCATTAAGAAATGCTAATAAAACGGTCCAAGTTGTTGCTGCATTATGTAATATGCGAGACCCTCTAATAAAGGAGAATATAATTGATTGATATGAATAAAGTGTAGAATGTGCAATATTTTTATGTGTTATTGTTTAAGCTTGTTGACTACATTTGGTATCCTGGATCTATAGTTATCAACTTTCACAGTTGAGATTTTGACGCAAACTCTGAGATCTTAGTAATTCACTGATTAGAAATTTGTTCGGTCTAACTCAGAACTTGTGGCAGGAACTCGGCTTTGAAGTGTTCTATGACATTGAGTTCAATCTCAAACTTATGAGATCCTTTCTCAACAATGCTGTCCATATATGACAAATATTCCAAGAAGGTTATAAAACTTATGGAACAGAGATTTTGAATGTCATGACACTTTGTCATTTGCTGGGCTAGTTTTTACTAATTACCTATTTAAGGTCGATATTAAACAAGTTTTTCCAACTTATATTAATCACTCTCGACACCTCATTCCTGATGTTATCCATCGTCACAACGGTATGAGAGGGCTTATTTGCTGCCAAATTGCTGGGCTAATCTCTGATTGTCATGTGAGACAAAATCTCTACTTATAAGTTTTATACCTTTCTTTCAGTGCAACAAGGTTGAATCTTACTTAATTATATACATGTAGTAATGTGCATAGGATTTATTTTCAAATTACTATTACAATAATATTATTAATAATTACTAGCTTAGTCAGTAAAACAATAGCAAATGGTCCAGTGTTTTGGCCAGGACTTGGTTGAAATTTTTCAACACACTATTGAACTTAGTTGTTAGATAAAACCTTGCTGCACATATTTCATTCTCAAAGGATGAGAACATTCTCAACAGTATACAACAATCATGTAAGCACCCAATAACACATATACAGCTAACAATATTTATTCATTGGAGTATGATGAAGAAAATAAATATTTAACAAATTAACAGTTCAAAATAACAAATTATTCATTTTACCCAAACAAACAAATCAAGGAAGTTACTTTCAACTTGAATATAAAGACAACACAATGACAAGTACTGCAGTCAGGGTTTTTTCAGTCAGGAAGAAACAACTGTAAAAAGTCAACTGAAAAATAGGCCATATTATTAATTTTCATTAATTTCTGAAAAGTCTTGAATTTTGACACATTCCGATTTTATATATCGGCTTCAAGAGTCGATCAGTGATTTATAATTTAACACAGTTTTTTGTATTCTGAAGACAGTTTCATTCTTCCTGACTGAAACTCGTCTGAAAGTCTTACAAGAAGATGCTTAAAATAAAAGTCTCGTACACGAGGAAGAACACTCTTCACAAACTCTTTATCATAAGGCACATCAAGAATACACTGGTTGTCTTTTGTCCAAACAACAAATTTACACAATACAGATTTGGTACAAAACATAGCCATTTGTACCTGGCAGTAGTAACCATTTCTTCCTTTTGGGCTCAATGTCCTCACACCATCTTTTTCCACCACATCATATTTCCCTGAAGCAATTAAAGACGCAAGATTACTGGTAGGGCACTTAATTTCTAGAATGGTCTGATCATTGATGATCCCATCTGGACTTGCAGCAATGTATGGTTCCATTTCATGTATTATGATTCCTGATTTGCTGACTGTCTGACCAGATGTACTCTCATACCAGGCACGAGCGATTGGTTCAAATTTTAATCCATGCCTGGTGGCAACACTTCCCTTAAATCTGGGGTATATTTGTGCCGTGACAAATCTATTTGGGTCAGCTCTCCGCGTCTTCGGAACATCGTTTACCCGACTACTAGTGATGCGCAATTTCCGACTATCTGTCCACACATTAGTGCACTGATTTTTAGTTTTGAGTTCAATGCTTTTGACTTTCCCAGACTCTAAGCATACATACTTATCATAAAATACCTGACACTTAGAACATGTTAGTGGTAATCCTACTGGTATAGAGGCATCCACACAGTGATCCTGGTGAGATGTTTCTATAACAGTGGTATCAGGCAGTTGAGGTGCATGTAAAATTTGATACAGCATGGTCCCTTTCACTTCCCAAACATTCTTAACAGTTGATTCCGAGATGAAATCTGTTAAGGCGGCATGTTCAAGAAATTGTTGTGGTGGATTGGGTGTGTCTGTGTTGATCCTGTTGCCAGTATTTCCTGGGTCTGACAAAGTTACTTGGTTAGGTCGGTTGAACACAATGTCGGATACCTTTTCTGGACAAAGAACTTGAGATGCACCTTTCCCCCATGTACGCTGCTTGTCTGTGCACGTTTCACCTCCAACACCATTCGCCCAAGCAAGTGTCACTGCGTATATAACTGCAGATATATGGCTGCAGGATCGAGCCTTTCCAGCAGGGCATGTGCAGTACCCGGTTTCAACAGTGTAGTCAGTGGCGTCTTCTTCCTGAGAAACTGCGATCCATGCGGCATAAATTCCGTTTATTCGTCGATTCTAGTCATATATGCAAATAAATAATGAGTCAAATTTAAAATGGGTTTAAAGAACAATTGATTTTGAGCATAACAAACCTTCATGCACTAGCAAATCTACGTAAATCGCCGTGTGAAAGCCAAGATTCTAGATCTATTTTTCTTTCGCTTGGGTCGAAGCAATTTTTCCTGGATGAGTCATATATTTGTACAGATCAGTTCAGAAAACACGTTCTGTTGGACCTACAGGTACATTCATAAGATGTGTTCCATTTAAACTACTTACCAAACTGTGTCCGTGAGTCCATTGTGTTGAAATCAATATTAATATATGTAAATAAGTTGAGCGTTGCGTTATCGTAGACTTTCAGGAATTTTCACTTCTGTAATGGCGGAAGGGTCACGTGACTATAAAATGGCGGCGGTCTATTTATCGATTATGGAATCGTCTATACAAACCTACACCAATTGCCTATAAGAGCTTATGTAACAATACATGTACATAGCTTTGGTGTTATCTAATCTCCGCCTCATATATTGACAAAAAAAAACACGGCCGTGAAATATCGCATTTTTTCTAATCCTGTCATTTCATTAATATTGGTGTCATTTTAAATAAATTTACATATTCAAAAACTAGAGAGCTTCATCTTTATAATGATGTAAAGAAATCTAGAATTTAATGGAATTCAATGACGGACCAAATTTGTTGTGATGTGATAAATTCATGTTCTTTTTACACACACACATTTAATCTATTATTGGCTGCTTTTGATAAAGTACTTGGACAATTGGTGAAATCTAAATATAAATAAAGAATAATATATTTACTTTGGACCTAGCTCTATATTATATTTGATTGAATCATATAGGCCTACTTGGAAGCATATTGAGAGGAAAATCTGCACACAAAAAATCATTTGAGAATGTCATAAACATTTTACAGTAAACATGCCGGTCTTAGACATTTTCTCACCCCACCATCATTTGATATATGATACGTATACTACTAGTATCCAAGCTGGCATAGTGCTAACGTTTATACAACGTTGCATTCGTTTACATGATGATCTAGATAATAATTCTTGAAAGCAAACAAACTTAATTACCAGACATTGAAATTTGTTCCATAGTATTGTTTACTGAATTAACACATTCTTCTTTATGTTTAAAATCCTCCAAGTTTCTCAAGTTATTTAATTTTATTATCACCTATAACACTCACAACTTCTCATTATCAGTAAAAAATGCAGTCATTTGCACACATGCAAATCTATAATCAAACCTTACAAATCCCGCAATGTTAATCCACTGACCTTCCCCAAAATATTTGAATATGTAGGTCAGATAATGACTGTAACATTTGCAATGGGTGCATGAGCCCATTTGATATGTGGATTGTTTTCAAAAGATATATGTTAACATTAATTCTCTGGTAGTTTTCTCAAACATTGATTTAGAAAGTTGATTTTCTCCCTTATAAGTATGTGTTTCTCATTCCAAAAAATATTGCTTAATTTATAATGATGGTCATTTTTTATCAAGCTGGTGTTTTAAACTCACCCACATATCTGTTATAGAATGAATGGAACCTTCCACTGTGTATGTGGGATGGCTTATCAGATTTCCAGCGGTGAGTTCATTAAGACCAGATGTATGGCTTCAGTTTACCTCTGGTTCTCTGTCTGATAAATTCTCCACAGGGTTGTATTATGTATTAATGATTGATCACAACTATATCTACTACTTTGGTCTGTCAATTAATAATCACAGTACTATTAAAATGAGGCACCCTAAATCATGTGTATGTTAAACCATTTTCCATCCTCGAAAAGAGTTTTTTCCATGTTATTTACCATGTCAGATATTGACTATATCTAACTTTACGCGACAGTTTTTTTTAATTTTCCACAGAATTCCATGGCAATTTTAAGCATGTTGGTGGAAATCTACGGCAAATGTTGATGAAAAATATAATTTTATTATGTTCTTCAGGAATTCCATGGAATTTTACCAATTGACGTGTTAATTTACGCGGATTTCAAGGGAATCAAACCCATGCCAATGAATGGGTTTGTGTGGGCATTGCTCAGAGTAGTTGTGTCGTGGTGTTTCTGATTTCTATGCTCGGCTGGTTAGGTTGAGTGCTACATTCCCTGTCGGATTTTCTAATACCCTTTTTTACAAAAGAAAACGACTCTGTTTAACGCGAAATGCCATTAAGAATTCCAAGAAAAGGAGCTGCTTGTACGGGAAGGATTTCAAGCGGCAAGTTGTGGTGGACACCGATAGAATACTAACTGCTGTATAAATTGCAGCTACATGCGGTTATATTGTAGTTATAGCCTATTAAAACGGTGACCTTAAATGACTTTAAACGAGACATAACTACGACCACAGGTAACTATTGTTGAAAAAGAAATAAAAAACGAAAACATTTTTTTTTTGAAAATTTATATTTTTCTATCAAGGTCAATTTGTACAGAAATCCACGAGCCGGTCCGAGAGGTGCAGTTTGTTTTTAATAAAAAAATGCTTTATGCAACCAATTATCTATAAATGGATGTGTGTTTATACAAACAATGTTATGGGATGAATGTAAGCCAAAAATTAACTTCATATCATAAAATCCATTGCTCAAAGGTATACTTTAACTGTCGCTGGTGTAACACATTTTGAGGGACTGCCATATGGATTTGTGTTGATTGCACCATAGGAATCGGCTGTGAAACAGTATCTACATTTTATAGTATAATGTTTTAACTATTTGATCAATTTTGATAAGATCTGGCAAATAAGTACTTGAAACATTGCTGTATATGAATATAATTAGTTGATGGAGATATTGATAGTCAAATTTTGTTTTTGATTAATTGAAATTCTGGTTCATTTAGAACAAATAAACCTTTATAGAAAAATATAAATTTTCAATTTTTTTTTCATTTTCAACGATGCAGTTACCTGTGACTACGACTTGACTAAGTTGCGCATCTTTTTTATCCTCTTCACTCAATAGACCAAGCCTCCACTTCCTGAAGTACCTTTGTTGGCTTGGTATAAATAATGGACATAAATTTTACTATGAGACACATCTCAAGGCTGGGCTATTTAAATTCGCCATATTTTGTTATAAAAATTTCGTGAGGCAGAATTTGAGCCCGGTCTTGGCCACAGGTAACTGTATCACTGAAAACGAAACGAAAATGTTTTGCAAAATTATACTTTTCTTTCATTATTTTCGTTTTAAATAGTCCTTATCAATGATACAGTTACTTGCGGTCTTGACATGAACTTGTATTGACATAATTCTAATGACAAGCAACAACATTAATTCCGAGATTTTGGTAACAAATTGTTAAGATGTCTACAAAATCTGTTTTAAAACAAAAGTTTTTCTAACATGAACCATATATACTAGTACTACCATTTAGTTTGAATATGTGGTAATAATTAACCTTAATTGAAATGGTGACAGGAAAATATGTGAATTTATTGCTTGACGCACATCATTAAAGGAAGAAACTGGCTTAATTCTCATTACTCACATGATTTCAAGATTGTGAACTAGTTTCATTAACAACATGAAATATATAGTTGAGTATTAATTAAATTTTAAAGACTTGATCTCCCAACTTTAATACAAGTCAAGTATAGTGTTGCACAAACTCATTATACTTAATTCTGCAAGACGATTCAATTTAGATAAGACTTTGCTACTTCAGATTCTTGTTCTGTTAGAGTTACCTCCCTTTGACCATGTCTAAAACATCAAACCATGGACAATTCGGAACAAGTGAATTCTGTACAAACCTTTCACTTAAATTATTTATTAAAAGACGTTTTGTTAAATATTCGCAGGACACCACATATCATTAAGTATGTGAAAATATAGAAAAAGGTTAGTAGACTGGGTCACAGTCTGATTGCATGTATTGATTGTATCAGAGGGACCAGTGTGTAGCAACGTTAAATGTCGCATCGACGCTAAATGTCGCACTTGACGTTAAATGTCGCAAGGCTGACGCTAAATGTCGCAACCGACGCTAAATGTCGCAATTCCCCCTGACGCTAAATGTCGCATCTGTGACGTTAAATGTCGCAACAAACTGGCCTGACGTTAAATGTCGCAACACTAACGCTAAATGTCGCAATCCTTTATATACACTATTTTGTAGTATTACTGTTCTATTTTTGGTCCAGACGTATCCACAGTTATTAGGGGTTTACTCAAAGGGGTTCGACACTTAAGCCTGCAGTGATTAAAAACTTTAAAAAAAATTTTTTTACTTCTACTGTGTATATTGTATGAAATATAGACATTAGAAATTAATAAAAAAAATTGAAAACAGTTTTTAATCACTGCAGGTTTATGTGTCGAACCCCTTTAGGTTTACCGGATGAACCATATTTTACTCGTTATACCCGGTTCAGTGAACTCTCGTACAACCGTAACAACACTGGATCGGCAAGACGAACCGTGGTGAACCGTGATACTGTAATCAAACTGGCAAAAGAGGCCTGTTTTAAGCCTTGTGGAGTCATCAGGAGATACCGGGAGGAATGGTCAATATTTCAACAGAATCGAAATATGGAGTCAAAACTGGGTTACAACCTTAGCTGTACCGCGATGTTGCATTCCGGTACATGTATCAGTACGGATTATCTCGGTGTATCCCGGTTCTGAGCTGACAGCAGAGACCTATTATCACTGTGCCGGTTTGGCATTCCCGGTTTGTCCCGTTGTATGAACCTTTGAGACATCGTGAACTTCTTAGTCGTTTTAGGCTAACCTTGACGAACTGTGTTGATCCGACCGTATGACAGCGTACAGTATGGGTTCGATATCCACTTCAGGTGCAAACCAAGTCTGATATTTTTTATTTTATGTATTTATTACCTGCGAGCCTTGAGCGAGCAGGTATATTGGATTGCCTTAAGTAAAAAGGCAGGGAAGAACCTAGTATATACCCGAATTATGGTTATATACGGTAATGCTCGGCAGAAAGCACTGACTAGCCGAATATAGATATATACCCTGTACCATTACTTGGTTTATTACTACGTTCATTATTCTTGTCTTACATTTAACCAGAATGGTTTGGTAATTTTGTATTCTTTTGTGGCAATACACACGGTATTGAAGTTATGTTTACTAATTTTAATTTCCATTCGTGTAGAAACATAGCTTTATGTAAAAATAAAAGTATAATTAGTATAAAAAATTTCGTTCTTTACACGTTGTTTATTGTTGCAATTCTTTGTCGTATTATTCGGGATAGCAATACCACGTGTCTTTTGGCTACAGTTTCAAGGCGAAATTTGTCAACAGTGAAAAACAAAATTATACCATACTTATTTTATTCTATTTATTGATTTCAATGAAATATTCTCCACGCTAAAGGGAATATTATTTGCTTTCCATGAATATAAAATCTTTCTCAGCGACTGTGCTGTTTTGTCCAGCAACCTGTGAAACCGTGGAAAAATATAGGTTTCACAAGGTGCTGAAAAAACGGTCAAGCCGATGAAAAAGGTTTCATATTAGCCAAAAGTCACGTGGTATTGCTACACTGTTATTTGTCCGTTCAGCTCCTTAACGTGATATTCCTTTTAACTGCCCCTTAACGTGATATTCCTTTAAACGGAGTAAAAAGTTAGTCGATCAGTGTTCGTGGTGGTTTACGTTCTTTAAGCTTGGAAATATAGAATATATAAGCTGTTGACACACTTTGTCTTACATATAAGCAGGGAGTTTAGATACGTATATTTATAGAACAGGTCCTGATATAAGATTGTCTGAAAAGATAATAATGGAGTTGCCAACATGACTTACATTTTGATAAAATGATGTGTGTCAATACATCGTTTGGATTCGAACCTAGGGCCTGCCTATCTCTAGGTAAATACTCTACCCAGCTGCTCTACCATTCACATAGCATTCTATCAGCCAGCGATGGCGAAACTATATAGTGTGTTGGTTTATTATTGAATTTCAGGAACCGGTTGAGTTCATCATGAACTATATACATAAGTCAAAAGACATAGGTTAAGACATCCATAAGGTTATAAACACTATCAAACAGTGCAATAAATACGTACTTTACGTAATCATAATAAACACAGAACGTCAAATGACGCCATTTGCATAGGCCAAACATTAGGACTTCTTTCGTAATTAAGGTTCAAGGAAGTATCGTCATTTCCGTCTATTTTCTGCTACTTTTGAATCGTGTATACTATACAGATTAAGAGGGGGTCTCTAAAAAAACATAAATTGAGTTATAACTTATCTATATTGAACTTTTAATACACCAAAATGATTAATATTGTTAAACATGAAATCGTCAACGACTCTTCTGTTATGTGTGATGAGTATATAATACTATTTCTCTTACCCACCCATCCACACGCTCATACACACACAAACCAGCCAGCAATAAATTGTTACGGTCTGGACGGACTGGGGTAATTTAACCGTCACGGTGTAGGCCCTGGTAAAGAAAGCAACCAAATCGAAATGATCCGGGCCGTTTTCTTAACGAAAGTAGTTACGTTCTCAATAGCGATGTTCCTCTGGTGTAACCACATGCCGGACGGGACATAAAGATCAGACTAAATGCATGATGTACGTTGTTAGGACATATCTAATGCAATCATTACAGTCGGTTTTGTGTTATGATAAATCAGATACTACATAATATTATGTTAGTTGAGGAGGTGTTTTCCTCTGATTATAACATATATTTAGCCAGGCCGTTATAACGTAACTGGCCCTAACGCGAGGACCGATTACAGATAACGGCCCGCACAACAGAATTACGTTACGTAAAATGGCGCGTTAGTGACGTCGCTATAATTTGATTCCAAGATGAAGAACGAATAACACGTTTCTAAAGCAAAAGGAAACACGAAAATAGAAACAAAACATACTATGTGTGGTTTGGGAATTTAAAACCTTGACCTAGAAGTAAAATATGTATTATAAACGACATTAATACACTGGTTACTATATATAGTAACAAAAATAAGTCTTTTTGAGGCTGATTATGGACATCACGTGATTGATTATCGCCTATCCGCCCGGTCCGCAATCTCATTATCATAATTGGACCGGTTGAACGAGCGCACGTTACGTTATCCATGTTAACATGAAGTCACGTTGGAGCCAAAATGACGTTACGTTGCTCTTATGCAAGATTGCTTTGCCAATTTTATTCACACTAAGTGCATTTTATTGGTTACAAGATTATTATATATCTACATCAGTAATATCTACGTTATTTGTTCTTCATAGATATTCTGAAATCGAACAATTGTATTAAATACTTTAATACACTTCAGAGCCTGGCCGGAAGTTGATAATCCGCCCGGTACGAATAATCACCCTCGGGCTGAAGCCCTCGATGTGATTATTCATTTTCCGGGCGGATTATCGCCTCCCTGCCCGGCTGTGTCGTGTATTAACCTCTAATAAATACACTTGTTACTATATATAGTAACAAAAATGAGCATATCTGTGGCTGATTATGACCATCACGTGATTGATTATCGGATATCCGTCCGGTCCGCAATCTCATAATCATAATCGGACCGGTTGAACGGGCGCACGTTACGTTATCCATGTTAACATGACGTCACGTTGGAACAAAAAATGACAATACGTTGCTTATTTGCAAGATTTCTTTGCCAATTTTATTTACTCTTAGCGCATTTTCAAAAAAGGCTTGGTTACAACCTTATTGTTTATCTCAATCAGTAATATTTACGTTAGTTGTTATCCATAGATATTATGAAATCGAACAATTTAATTAAAGTCTTGAATACACTTCAGAGCCTGGCCAGGAGTTGATAGTCCGCCTGGAATGAATAATCGCCCTCGAGCTGAAGCACACGAGGTGATTACTGATTTTCCGGTCGGAGTATCGCCTCCCTGATCGGCTGTTTAGTGTCATGATTAACCTCTAAATACACGGTGTAGAGGGCGGGTCCTGATAATCGGCCCTCGGTTCGCATTATCACCCAATCGGAAAACTTCGGACAATCTTATGAATCATCCCGTAAAAATGCCGTACGGACCGTTCCGATTGATAACGACCCTCGGGCTAAAGCCACTCGGGCCATTATGCTTCCTGCGGGCTGATTATCTAGACCCCGCCCTAATCAGCCGTGAATTATCCTCTAAGTAACTCTTCGTGTGGGTTTGATTACTACTTTTTGTAAATACAAATAAACTGATTTGAACAGAATTTCAACTACGATTTACATAATTATTTACTGTATTTGGCATTGTTCGACAAATACTCGGTAACTGCAACTTCACACACCTTGCTCGTGATGAAACGAGTATAATTATGTATCATCCGTAACGAAACGGGGTTCTACCGAGCATTACCGTATATAACAATAATTTCGGTATATACTAGGTTCTTCCTTGCCTTTTTACTTAAGGCAATCCAATATACCTGCTCGCTCAAGGCTCGCAGGTAATAAATACATAAAATAAAAAATACCAGACTTGGTTTGCACCTGAAGTGGATATCGAACCCATACTGTACGCTGTCATACGGTCGGATCAACACAGTTCGTCAAGGTTAGCCTAAAACGACTAAGAAGTTCACGATGTCTCAAAGGTTCATACAACGGGACAAACCGGGAATGCCAAACCGGCACAGTGATAATAGGTCTCTGCTGTCAGCTCAGAACCGGGATACACCGAGATAATCCGTACTGATACATGTACCGGAATGCAACATCGCGGTACAGCTAAGGTTGTAACCCAGTTTTGACTCCATATTTCGATTCTGTTGAAATATTGACCATTCCTCCCGGTATCTCCTGATGACTCCACAAGGCTTAAAACAGGCCTCTTTTGCCAGTTTGATTACAGTATCACGGTTCACCACGGTTCGTCTTGCCGATCCAGTGTTGTTACGGTTGTACGAGAGTTCACTGAACCGGGTATAACGAGTAAAATATGGTTCATCCGGTAAACCTAAAGGGTTCGACACATAAACCTGCAGTAATTAAAAAATGTTTTCATTTTTTTTTATTAATTTCTAATGTCTATATTTCATACAATATACACAGTAGAAGTAAATTTTTTTTATTTTTTAACAGTTTTTAATCACTGCAGGCTTAAGTGTCGAACCCCTTTGAGTAAACCCCTAATAACTGTGGGTACGTCTGAACCAAAACTAGAACAGTAATACTACAAAATAGTGTATATAAAGGATTGCGACATTTAGCGTTAGTGTTGCGACATTTAACGTCAGGCCAGTTTGTTGCGACATTTAACGTCACAGATGCGACATTTAGCGTCAGGGGGAATTGCGACATTTAGCGTCGGTTGCGACATTTAGCGTCAGCCTTGCGACATTTAACGTCAAGTGCGACATTTAGCGTCGATGCGACATTTAACGTTGCTACACAGTGCTAAAATGGATACATAAATATCCAATGATTTAATTGTCGTAGCACTAATATAATATACCACGAAATATAAGGAAAGCGCTTTTCGACATCTTTATCTCTTTAGAAAAATACAAGGTTAAGACGCGATGTTTTTTCACATTTTGTGAGCTTCTAAGTTGATGACATGTTCATCCTTCTTGCCACAGATAACTGTCTCATAATTGACGACAATTCTTAGAGAAAAATGGATTTTACGTGATTTTTAAATTGTCCTGTTCCAGAAACAGATACCCCAATTACATGTAGTATGGTTAGGCCGCGCTCGAAATTCAAGAAATCACGCGTAATTATCCTGCTTGATATGTTCGGAATATCGTTTCCTGCTTTTATTCAAATGGCTGTGGCCAAATTATGGTAATTAATGCTTGACAAATCATGTTACATTAATGTTTAGTGTTGTAGTTCATTGCTGACCCTAACATTATATTGTCAGAATTTTGGAAAATTGACTTTTAAATTGAAGTTTGGTTAGAAGAATTTATCACTTTTGTCAGGCTTGTGAAACCAGATGGAATAATAATGCTGAATGGCGTCATCTTGAAATGTCTCGTTACATCGACTATCGAACCAGTCGTAGTTTGTGAATAGTATCCAGAATCTGGTTGAATGGCTTGTAGAAAATCAAGACATCTATGCTGATTCACCAACAGTTGTGACCGAATAAATGCTACCATATCATTAAATAAGTTCATACTGAATTGCACACTTGTCTTATTCATCTCAAAATGATGTTGTTGGCCATGTCATTCATCATTGTAAACTGTTATTGGTGTTACCCCTTAACGTGTATTGAGAGGACAAAATTAAAATACTCTGGACAAATGGCGGATTTATTTAAAGAGACGTTCCCTATAACTTTGATTGTTTAAATCATATCAGGAATATTATACATTAAATGAGAATCATTATTGCTTAAACTGCTCCAATTTTCAACAAAAAGCTCTCACTAATTATCATGAAAAGAATGAAAACATATTTCCATAACGAGCCAAATAGTCACGAGTTGTTTCCCTCTGACCATATACATGTAATAATAAATCGCTGGAAGCTATAAATTATTATTGGTGTTTTAGATGTATTTTTGACATTATAGAGACATATTTGCGCACACTTTCTTCTGACAAGTTATGATAATTGATAGTGCTTTGTACATTTAGCTCATTTAATGTGATAGTACGAAGAGAAAAATATGTTAGTTATAGGGAATGCCTCTTTAAAAAACTAAAGTAATGCAATGTCTTATTTTCTGCTACGTCAAATGCTTGCAACGTAAACATCTACATGGCGCATATTCTTCCGACGAGGTGTTGTAAGTTATTTCCACGTCTTCATTATTCATGCTTTGAAGTGCAATGTAATTTGTCTTGTAATCAAGATTTTGATCATGATTCGCCGAATATGTCAGAATAGATATGTTCAAATGATGTACTGCCCACGTAGCAAATGTCGTCCTGTTTTATTGAATCAATATTGCCCACTATGGCATCTTAGAATTACATATTGAAGGTTCATGGACAGGTTAGACAATGTCATATTATACAAAATAGCACTGTGGGGAATATCTTTCATTAGTTCACTTTATTACAATACATTTGTTTATTCATCTCGTCTTTTAAACTTTGGAAAAAGAGCAATATCCTATTTCACAATTATGAGTATCTTTTGTCTTACTCAAATATCACACATTCGTCATGATGTCAAGTATTGAGAACTCATAACTTATCCCCTAGCATGGTTCGTCTGAAATTATCGTATTATGCTTTGAAAGTCGGTAATTTAACACTGCTCAGAAGTGTCCAGCATTATTCCATCTTATTTTTTATATTGACTTATGAAACTTGATGGAAAGTAAAACATCAATGAACTTGAAATTAACTGGTATATTTATTATCACTTACACCGGCTTTAAAAATAAGCCTTTAACGTACTCGTAGGTTGAAGAAACACTAGATACCCTAATGTACTGATAAACATAAAGTTACTGCTATTGTCAAATATGCGCACAAAAAATGTTCAAATATAAGTTGGACACCTCTGGTCATCAAAGGGAACGTGAAACAATCTATCTATATTACGATGGCCTTACTTGAAGTCTAAGAACGAAACGAGCTTGGTGTGCTTAAGTAAACATCTATATTTGTCGTTTGTACATTGACAGAGCGAGGCGTTGTTTAATTCATGAAACAATAAGCAATCTTTGCGTGGAAGCTTGTCTGAAAATTGTTGACAAATCCGCCATACAAATGATGCACAGAACGAGAAAAGGCATATTCATGAGAGATAATTATTTGGTAAGCACTGGTTGCATGGGAAAGGGTATCGTGTTATAAATGTGATGTCAAAAAGACGTTCTTTGTGCTCCAACGTAATGATTCATTATACCATATCATACCCTCGTGCGGTTATTCTGATATTGCTTTTGTGCAATGTGAAATTTCACGAAACACTGGTAGCTTTCTTTGTATTCATTTACACGTAACAAAATTATCCGTGCGTTAAGTTGCATCTCAAAGATATCTACTATTTCCTCTATGGCTTACAAGAGCGTTTAGAATTGCGATTTTCTGCTAATTTGAATCAATGAGCTTCGGTGGCATCCGGAACAGGAACTGCACAAATGTTTCTAATGACCCAAAAGCCTCCCCTAGTAGACCACGAGGACCCTTTTTCCGATGCCTTCCAAAGCTCATTGATTATACCGGAAGTACACCGCCGAGGCAAAAATGATCAGTGGGACATAGGCTTAAGATAATTATGTAGCAGTAGGGAAATATTTAAAAGTGCTACTGTATTTTCATTTTATACATTTATAAGTTTTTACTGGTATCGCAGCTATTTCACATTGCGTTTTGTTATTTCACGCAGTAGAAAACTAAAGTTATTACAAAGAAACTATCGATACATCATATTATCTAAATGACTTGATCATATCAGACTGGTAGATTATATTCTCCTCTCAGGGGTACGTTTGTCTGTCTAAGTTCGTGATAAAATACAAAAGAGAATTATTAGAGTCGTTAAATAGCTTTCGTCTCAAAAGACACGGGAGAATTCAATGCACCATAAACCATATTATTATTATTATTATTATTAATGTCTTAAAACCATGAACAATACACGAATGATAATACTATACTTCATCTTATAATTCGATAATCTGTGACAGGAACGGCCTTTTATTCTGTCTGATGAATATTTACCGTCGGAAGATTTGCATCCGTGCAGACAAATCCCATTTTCCAGCCGATCAAGTGACATTCTGAATATCTAAATGGTCATGATCTCGACCAGCTTACGTTACTGTACAATAATAAACCCTCCAAAAATACAAATTAGAAACTGTAAAACAGTCGATAGACAATAACATAAATTATGCGAAAGTATAGTGGTAGAATCATGCCACCTTAGACCTTGATACACTCAAAGTCTTTCTCGTATTCATGTAATTTTGATTATGATTAATAACATTGACAGGCATTGGTACCTTGAGCAAAACTCTTTCAATTATCAAGACATTTTTTGAGGTCTAAAGTATGATCAGTATAACCTTGTCTTTTCCCGGAAACTAGAAATTTGTGCCCTCGGGCAAATTATGTCGAGCCTCGGCGCACATTGAAAAAATGCACTGACTTAAATGTGCTAAGTTACATCTAATGCCAGCATGCATAAAGAACAAATTATACCTACAAACTTCAATTTGACCTTTGACCTCTAACTGTGACCTTGACCTTTGAGAAAAGATCCAGGGGATGCTCATGACACTCCGATTAATAGAGGTTGACATCCATGGCAATTTCAAGCAAGATTGGTCAATGCATGAATAAATTATGGTCCAGACAAGCTTCTTTGGAAATTTGACCTGCAACTGTGACCTTGACCTTTGATATAGGAACCTGAGGGTTGAGTATGACACTCCAGCTTATGGAGGTGAATATTCATGGCAAATGTAAGACAGATTGGTCAATGCACGACAAAGTTATGGTCTGGACAAGCTTCAATTTGACCTTCAACTGTGACCTTGACCTTGAAATATGAATCTCGGGGTCTGTCACGAACCTCTGTCTCATGATGTTTAACAATTATGCCAAGTTATTTAAAAAAGTGTCAATGCATGAGTGAAATACAGCCCGGACAAGGCCTATAATGGTAATGTTTGAAGTTTGACCTCTGAGTGTGACCTTGACCTTTGAGCTAGAGGCCTGGATCTTGCGCACTGCACACCGCCACGTGGTGTTTAACGATTATGCCAAGCTATTTTAAAAAGTGTCAATGCATGAGTGAGATACAGCCCGGACAAGGTCTAAAATGGCCATGTTTTACCTTTGACCTCTAAGTGTGACCTTGACTTTTGAGCTAGAGGCCTGGATCTTGCGCACTGCACACTGCCTCGTGGTGTTTTACAATTATGCCAAGTTATTTTAAAAATCACCCAACAAATGAAGAACATATGGTCCGGACAAGCAGTATTATACCCATTTTGGACCTTTGACCTCCAAGAGTGACCTTGTCCTTCAAACTAGGGGTACTGGTCTTGGGCGCGACACGCCGCCTCAATACGGGGAACATTTGTGCCAATGTATTTCAAAATCACCCATTGAATGATGAAGAAACAGCCCGGACAAAATCGGACGGACGCACTAACGGACGCACGGACGCACGGACGCATGCACGGACGCACATACACTGAACAGCCATTGTGACAACTATATCGAGCTCACCGCCAGCGGGCTCGACAAAAATCGTATTCACCTCCTCTGACATTAATATCGATAGCTTGTAGTAGAAATGTGTAGTCTACTGAATTGTTACATAATATAAACATGTCAAATAAAGTCATCTCATGTGAAAGGCCATGTCTGAAAGCATTGTCTAGTATTTTTTATTTTTACATATTTCTAGTTCTTTTATTTGATCTATATAACTTTTCCAATTGTTCTTTGTTAATATTTGAAATTGAAAATGTTGATTTTTTACAGAAATATAGTGCAGGGTGGACATACCACGTGGTGTGTGACGTAATTTTTTGCTAAGACGACAAGAAGAAAACTGTCAACAAAACGAGAAAAACAGCCGTAAGTATTTTATTCGTTGATCAATTTTCACGAGACTAGCCCCACGCTCAAGCACAGAAAGAATAATATGCATGTCACTGAATGATTTGGCACAAAAACCAACAGTTTTTTCCCGAAAGTGGCTCAACGGTTAGAAATGGACAAAATCTGAAAAGCAAAGACGACAAGAAAATATTTATTTTATCATTCATAGCTCTTTTGAGCATAATAATGCAAAATGCGTACTGCCGACATGTATAACAATGTACTAGAAACATCCTGTTAACATAAGTAAGCATTATATGGTCCATTTCATGAAATATTTTGTGAAATACACAATTCGTCTGACAATGCTAAGACGACAAGAACGGAAAGACGACAAGAAGATTTATAAATCAACATTTAAAACTGGTATAAACTCCTTAATTCATTGTCTTATTAGTATATAGTAAGTTAAGTGATTCCCGTTCACAGTCATTTAGGTCAAGAAGAATTCATCACCTGCTTAATTTGCTGCTTTTATTACGATACCACAATATCACTGGCTTAGAAGGAGAAGGTCGTAAGTGCCACTTACGATCTTATAAGACTAAAGCATATTTCAAGTCTACATCATGAGGCGCTTCTTATGAGCCTACTGCCATGGAAATTGGAACTTGTCATATTGACCAAACTAATTTTGGAAAAGCTTGTTTTACCATAAGTAAAGAGTGATTGGCAGACAGTTTTTCGTGTTTCCCAAAATATTGGTTTTGTAGTTACGACTTTCTCATTCTAAGACAGCAATATATACGTATATTGTTTTCTCAAAATTTTGATTTTGTATAGCTAGTTTGCAATAAAAAAATCGTGTTTTTTTTAAACATTTCTTTGTAATTACGAAACCTACATGCATGAAATTTTGTACGAATAAATAAAATATATCTACCTAATACGCACTGAAATTTCAGCAACATTAGAATTCAGTTAAAAAACTTTTGTCCATAAGTTCTATGTAACATATTTGTAGTTTTGTACGAAATATCAAGTTAGAAGACTTCGGTTGATACTTGCAACTGCCGATTTTACGGTCATGTGATACGCCTAACAGTATATTTACGTATTTGCAACCTACTTAATATAACATACCCGAGGCCCGTCTGTGAATCTGACGAAGCACATGTTATGGCTGTACATTGTTTACAAGCGACATACCTAAATAACCTGAATCATACGTACCTCCTAAGTCTCGTCTTCATAACAGTAATGCATAATGTCAATCCCGACGATCATAGAGTGTAAAGGTTAAATGATTGATAATAAATCATCAATGGAATACCAGATTATCTCACTGCGTTAAACTGTCCATATACATTTAATTTCAATAATACAATATATACATACAATAAAGAATAAATGAATTCGGATTGGGAGCAGGTAGGAAGTTTCTTACCAAAATCGGATGAATAGATTTTCAGAAATGTTAAAAAAAACCACGATTTTTTCTATCGCAAACTAGCTATACATCACTATCTTAGACAAAACACCTACATCAACAATGTGTTGATAGAAAAAATAGTGTTTTTTTTCTCTTTTTTATATATTGAAATTACATGCCCATGGACAGTTTAACACAGGGAGGTTATCTGGTATTCCATTAATGATTTATTATCAATTATTTAACCTTTGCACTCCGTGATCGACGGGATTGACGATGCTGATATGAAAACGCGACTTAGAAGGTCCATATGATATACAACAATAACATGTACTTCGTCAGATTCACAGACGGGCCTCGCGTGAGTTATATTAAGTAGGTTGCAAATATGTAAATACACCGTTAGGCGTATCACATGACCGTAAAATTGGTTTTTGCAAGTAGCAAGTCTTCTAACTTGAGATTTCATACAAAACTACAAATATGTTAAATATAACTTATGAACAAAACTTTTGTAACTCACTTCTGATGTTGCTGGAATTTCGCAAATTAGCTATACTTGTATTTAAAGCGACACAAAGAAACCAAGAAATGGATAAACGAGACGCGTTGAACATATACTATAGTCCAGGAGATATACTTTGTTTATCTAGGTTTGACTGTATATACCTGGGTTAACGGTATTTACCGCTATTTTTTCGAATGGGATAGTTACTTAAGGCAGTGGGCCCCTAATACACAAAATTTTAAAATTGATCAATTTGCTATTTTTTATTGCTAAAAATACTTAGGAAGCATAATGTGAAATATAAAAAAAATTCTAACCACAGGTTTTGAAAAAAATATTTTTTTGGTCTGATCACCTCCCATATTGCAATTTGTATGAAAAAATGGAGGACCATTCTGACAAAAAAAGACAATAAAATCATCCAATTTTATTTCAATTTTCAAACAAATTAACTTTACATGTGCCTCATAGTCACATACAATGAAAACTATATCAATTACAAGTAAGATATAAGATATAAGATAGCTATGTACATGAATATTACTAGCATAGTTGTAAAACGTCGAGATTTGTTTTTAGTCTACAAAACATATGATTTCTAAAATCCTAAAAAAAATCAAATAAATGAACAAATAGCACTTTAAATCACCCCAAAATTTTCATCAGACCATAACGCATATATTTAAGCCAAAAGAAATATAGGTTCACCATCAAATTATCAAGATATAACATTTTGTTTGACCCCCACCCCCACTTATGATGCTGGTCAAAAAGCATGGGAAATGGTAACCTGACGATTTTTCAAAAAGGTGTTACTATTTCATTTGAAAATGTCCATTTGTATAAGTAATATATACATACATTTTCATCATATGAATTTCCAAAAGTCTTAAATCAAATGATGCAATGGTTGCCATGGCAACCAATTCTTAATGCGAAAATTGCAAATTTTTGCTAAAAAGTCTTAATTTGACCCTTTATTTCACTTAAAATTAATGAGAGATAGTTCATGATATGCACTTGAACTAATTCATAGTAAGGAAATATAAACTTAATGAAAATATGTATGTTCTTAACAAACTTAGAGCTGCAAATGCTACCTGTGGTGCAACAAATACTGTCGCATAAATTGAAGTTGCATCATAAAAAGCACAAAGGAAATTACAAAAAAGCAGTGTTGGGCTCTGTTCTGCAGTTCTCTTTATGCAACATAGGAAAGTAACAAATAATTCAATGATTTAATTGAATGAAAATTATTATTAGGCTCAACTGTGGCATAGCTCTAGATTTGACCCCCAAGTTATGTACATTTTTGGTATTTTGACTCATAAAATGTCGTTTCAGAAATACACTAGGAAATTGTCATGGTTAAGTGAAAAGCATTTGAAACTTTGTCCTTATATATAACATGTTCAGATATGTAATGAGGTATTTTTTATTCTATATTGCTTGAGATATCAATGGTCCCAATATCCCCCCATCCAGGTAATGAATATTGGCATTAACCCTGCTTTCACAATCTATTTGCCTTGGATTTTCTTTGAAAAACTGGGTTAAAATTGTGAAAATGTATTTGTCTTCTAACATAATGGAGTTTCATTACTTCTTTGCTAACTAAAATTGCTCATACCAGACTTCACACTATTTAAATTGAGGTTATTGTTTACAGCATTGGCAGTAAAATTACACATGACACTAGTTCCGAATTCGGACATAATACAACAAGCTGTTTCAGAAAATCAATGTCTGCCTTGGCATTATGCACATCGTTATTATTGCCTAGGTTAAGTTTTACTTCACGTTTTGTGACTGTCATGGATTTAAAAACAACACTAAGACTGTCTGTTCCACCGTGCACACACAAAAAGAAGGAATCCCGTTTTTTCCTTGGCTGTCAAAATTACTGGGAAGTCAGTTTTGTGTATGAGTAATTATAAACACATTGAATCCAAGCTGCATAATTCTTTTATGTGAAGACTTTCAATCCTAGCATAACTTGTGTTTCAGAAATACACAGAAGCTGTCTTAAAGTTTTACTTCCGGCACACCGCAGCATTTTTTCCGTCAGGCCAGGCGTCACTTTATCACAAGCTGTAAAATATGAATATGGAAGAGTTCAGTATATATGCATAACGATGTATATTTATAAATTAGTATTAGGAAGTATAACGTCGTGGCACAATTGAACGTCATAATGACGTTTTAGAGTGGCGATTGATATTATTAATAAGGGAGAGAACTAAAAGACGTCCCATCCTCTAAAAAGTGTAGGGATTGTGTCCCTTAGACAATTAAATATTATCACAGGTCATGACGTCATATATGACGCAATATAAAATTATGTTAAAACAATAATCTTGAATGTACTTTAATTTCCATGTAAACAAACATGGAAGAACGGTGTAAAGAACATACACCTGATATAAAAGAAGCTGCATCTGTGATGAATGTGATGCTTCAATACATGCCTTATTATATTTTATATCACATTGGCAATGTTTACAAGTGTAAAGCTCGACGCAACGTCATTATGGGTCCGCTACGTTAATTAGTATCACTTATTGAATCGACTATAAATTTTGTATGCAAATACTTCATCCTTTACGTCAGTGGATCGTTTAACTGCAGCAGAACAGGCTACCTCACAAGTATGAACTAGTGTAGCAGAGTGGGCAATACAATTAAGAGGCTGCCCTGTAGTGGTACTCATTGAAGCATTCCAAGACGTTATTTAACTGGCACATCGACCCCTGTGACCATAAGGCTACCAGATTACATTGTAAATGACAGTATCCAAAATGTAGGTTTCGTCCGAATTAAGATACACTTCGACTGATCAGGACTGTTTTTAAGTGTTATGCTTATTTCTATGATACTAAATATACATACATGTACCAAGTAGGTTGTTTATGTCAAAGCATGGTGTTACTTTCGCTTCCGGGAGGTTTGTTTTCCTATTGTCAACTACTGAACTAGATTTGCAGGTTGGCTGTCGCTCACGAGATGCGCTTTTCAGGTTTCAAATGACAATCACAACGACAATTTACGACTGAGCAGCTGTCGGTATTATTCTGGTCCATTCCAATTACTTAGGACACGTTGTACGGTAGTTTAGATGCGCAAACTTGACGAAACATCCCAGATTTTTCTCGATACATCCATGTTTACATGTTGACGGAGTTCTGCAGTGTGCTATTTTTAGCATCAATTATTCTTCCGTTTCCAGGGAATCCCCAAAGCGGAGCTCTCAAATCGAGTTTGTTTTTTAAAATAAACGGTTGGTATAACATTAAACGAACCGATTAGTAATTAAAACTAAACTATTAAGTGAAATTCAGAAATAATATTCTTGTTTAGAAATTAACGAAGATTACCGACATTGACCGACATCGGCCGACATCGACGCAGCTCGACGCAACGTCATTATGGGTCCGCTACGTTAATTAGTATCACTTATTGAATCGACTATAAATTTTGTATGCAAATACTTCATCCTTTACGTCAGTGGATCGTTTAACTGCAGCAGAACAGTGAATGAACTTTATACAGTGGTTGCGATTTTAGACTGAGTACATGCTATAACAAATAGCAAAATCACGCGGACATTTCAAGGTTTCATATGTAAAGATTAAGATATAGATTTAGCTAGCTAAAGCAAAAATAGTTAAGAATACAAATGTTCAGGTAGGCATGGTTTAACTTCAGTGCGTGTTCTAATTATTTCAATACATGTATTGACAGTACTGTTAACTGAAGTAAGCCATCCATGCTATATATTTAGGGGTTAATATCAGTTTTAATTTTTGAGTTTTAAATCTTCTTGTCGTCTTTCCATTCTTGTCGTCTTAGCATTTTCAGACGAATTATGTATTTCACAAAATATTTCATGAAATGGACCATATAATGCTTACTTATGTTAACAGGATGTTTCTGGTACATTGTTATACATGTCGGCAGTACGCATTTTGCATTATTATGCTCAAAGGAGCTATGAATGATAAAATAAATATTTTCTTGTCGTCTTTGCTTTTCAGATTTTGTCCATTTCTAACCGTTGAGCCACTTTCGGGAAAAAACTGTTGGTTTTTGTGCCAAATCATTCAGTGACATGCATTTTATTCTTTCTGGGCTTGAGCGTGGGGCTAGTCTTGTGAAAATTGATCAACGAATAAAATACTTACGGTTGTTTTTCTCGTTTTGTTGACAGTTTTTTTCTTGTCGTCTTAGCAAAAAATTACGTCACACACCACGTGGTATGTCCACCCTGTAGTGTATGTCTCAAGGAATTGCTTACCATGTGAAATATACACATAATACTTTTTACATTGCTTTGATAGTTTCTCGATTGACCTAGTTAAGTATTCTCTTTTGTTTTTGAATTCATTTCGAATGTAATAGCTTGAATGATGATGTCAATCACTGCACAATGTTCTTTATTTGTTCTCTGCTGGGTTGATATGCTAAAACGTGCAATGTGGTAGATAAAGACTAACCGTCATATTTCGATACCTTTGGAAATAACTTCTCCAGAAAAAACAAGTTCAATGATATCACAAATTTTCTCCCAGATCCAGTCAGCTCCTACGTTCATCACCAGTCCATCCCAAATATCAGAGGCAACAGTCTGAGAATTGACAAATACAGAAACAGATACCATTCTCGTGATTTACATAGAAAATCCTAATTAGTATTATTAGGCCGCGCTCAAAATGCGAGAAATCACACATAATTATTTTGCTTGATGTATTCCCAACATTGTTTCTAGCTTTTATTCAAATGACAGTGGCCAATTGTGACAATTTGAGCTTGACAAATCATGTTATATTAATGTTTAGCGTTGTATTCCATTGCAGGTCATATCATTAAATTGTCAGTTGCAGTTTGGTTAGATGATGTTGTCGCTTTTGTTCACATTGCGCACCAAAGTAGAATAATAGTGTTGTATGACGTCATCTTGAAATGTCTCGATACGTCAGTTGTTGAACCAGACATGGTACTGATGATAGTCCTCATGAAATGTCTGAGATATACAAACGATCACACACAATCTAACACGGAAGCACTCAAAAGTAAATGAAACGACAGAATATAGAAACGAAACATAAAATTACCCTGCACTGCATAATGTAAAGCAAAATCGGACAAGGAACTTGCTAATTGACGATAACCATTAGTCCGGCAGTTTGGTGAAAAAATTGTGGGTTTGATGATAAAAGCATGAAACTTTGCATGATGGTACTTAAATGTATTTTAGTCAAAATTAGATACGGACCCACTTTCAAAAATATCCAATATGGCCGCCATTTTCAAAATGGCCGCCATTGTGAAAATTACAATATAGTGTACCTTGAAAATGTTATTTGCAATGACATCACTAATAAAACAGGGCTATCATGTGCTTAAAACCAATTAAAGAGATGCCATGAACATTTTGATATCCATCTGGCAAGCAATTTTTACGAAATTTTCACTTTTTAAAAAAAATGGGGGGGGGGGGCTGTCAAATCTATCGGACTGAGATCTTAAAAACAAGAAAGTGTAAATATGTTTGTTGAGAAAAGAATATAGCTTGACTTGGTTGTTATGTATGCTATTCCCAATAATATTAGATATGAACCCAATTTGTTGTATCAAATTAGCACCATTTTTCAAGATGGCTGCCATTTTCTAGTTAGTGTTTACTAAGGTTCGAAATATGTCAATCTTCTTTTTAGTATGTCTTGATATTGTATAAATACTTTATTATTAGTATTCAATATCATAGATGATGTTTTAGCATAAAAACAACTCTAATAAGGTCAGTCAAAACGGCAACAATGCTTTTAAGATGGCCGCCATTGTACTAGTATTTGTAAAACAATGTTATATATGTCATTATATAGTCTACATTTGTATATTCTTTACATATTCTTTATATATGTACCCAATCAGACAATAACCGTAGACAAGGAATGTTTGTATTTGGTAATTGCGAGTACCCTGTACATGAGTACATGTACTAGTATATAATCAAAGCGCCGATGGCACTGGAAGAACAGGGATTGTTCCTGTCGTCAGAAAAATATTTTTCCAGTCACAAAGCATGAGAGGGCATATGCCACCCCAACGCCATATGTATGTTCCAGCATCTAGTTAATACATTATTACCTCTACTGCCTATTAAACGTTGAGCGTTTATCAATGACCGGATGGTAACCTAGCTTACGTAACAAAATACAGTCGCTGTCTCGATTTTTTTACCAAGCTTCCTGCAATAAAGTGCTACGTTATTATGCAACATTATAAACACTGTCTCGGCTAAATATTAGGCGATTAAGTCCGAAGTCATCCCGCGGAATGCGCAATTGGAGCTATTTTTAGCTCGTAATCATGTCTAGTGTATTTTTAACGCTAACACAGAACAGGGTTAAGCACCCTGTTCAAAAACGACTGGAAAAAAACGTAATCACAAACTGTTTAGGCAGTGAGATTCGCTTTTATCTATTGAATTTTATTTTTTCCTATAGCTATGATCATCGATCATTATAGAAATCCCTAAAAGAACAATTGAGATTGTTGTATTTCTAAGTGAATTATATTTGGAAACAAATGTTGTGAATATTGACATGCTTAAGAAGTATCTTTCAAATATTGTGGCCAAAAACCATCTCAAAAGAGATCGTTATCGGAGAACAAACAACTATTCCGATCTCTACAGAAATCCTGAGACGAAGATGGAGATGGATAGGACGCGTCAGAAGAATGGAGCCGCAGACTCTATCCCACGGGTAGCTATGAGATGGATACCAACATGGAAGAGAAATAGGGGAAGATCAATGGAAACCTGGCGGAGATCAACAAATCGAAAAATGACAGCTTAAACCTGAACATGCGGTCAAGTGAAGCGATTACCTGCGGATAGAAATCATTGGCGTTCTTTAATGATGGCATTAGGAGCAAACCATCCTGAAGAGGCTTTTAAAAGTAGGTACTAGGAATATTGGTATTGGAATGTATGTTCATGACAGTTGTGAGTACCTAATAAAGACAAGTCGTGCCTGAACCAAAATGCTGTTAGTACACGTAGGCAATCACCTGGTGACTTCGGCGATCCACACAGACCAGTTTGGGTTTACCTCATGGTTAGAAGTACTCAGGAGGATCAAGAACAAATGTGTAGTGGAATTTTGTACGTAATATGAACTAGGAATGACTATGAGAATTCAGTAGTATCAGCTTCTTGTGGTGGTTTGTACCACGTTAGAATAGAAATGACTGTGTCTGTCTATGCCTGGTGAACAAGAATGACATTTTTGCATTATAGGGTCTAGACAGAATCAGAGACAACTGTGATAAGTAGCTGAGGGTATCCTATTAGTATTATTAAAAAGCCGGAGGCATTGTGGCTGAGTGACAAGATGCGTTGGCTGCGGGGTTGCCTTCATATCACTTAGAAACGCAGACCCCTACTAGGCTGAGAACTAAAAACGTGTTGATCCAAAACTGCGCAGACCAAGAAGATCTATATTGTTTTTGACTACCACGTATAATGTTGAGATTGAGTAAATTCCCATTCGAGTGCGGGGTTGTGGCGTTCTCGGGACAAGTGGCATATTCAATGAATGTGCAGTTGCCGTAACCTGTTTTGCTGACAAGATGATATGCGCTTCTAAGTGATATGAAGGCAACCCCGCAGCCACCGCATCTGATTATGATCATACACTTACATGGTAGTAGTGAGTGCATGTACCAAATAGGACAAATAATGGCAGTACAATGGTTCAAGATAGACCATAGTACCCGATGGTTGTTAGTAAATGTACCACTTGGTCAGGAATTAGTACATGTGTATTTGATGGTGGTCAGTATCCCAAACATATGGGAATACCTGTATATGATGGTTAAGGTAACAAACAAGGACAATCGTTGTACTTCATAAGAGCAGAAATGCTTAAAAGTTAAACAAGTTACCAATTTTCTAGTGCTTTTTTCAGCTGTTAATCCACTCAAGCACCCTTTGGCATGTGAACATCCCTTGGTCATTGGGCTAACTATGTAAACTTACGTTCGTGTCTCCATAGGGAGACTATTTTTCACCTGTGAGTTTGGCAGCCAACATCGATCTGCAGCGCCTAGTCCTCACATGTACCAATTTACACCTTGGTGGAGTGGAGCATGTGGGTTATTCTTGCTAAGAGAAATTAACCATTGGTCAAGACGGGGTTAAACCCAGGACCTATTGATCGCGAAGCGTGCGCCGAACTCCCCACTTGTACTTGTGCCTGGCAATGTTATGTGCCATATATAGCTTTATACTATGATCGTGTATCCGAAACATATAAATGTCTGTCAAATGTCCATACTATATAGGTACTTAACACTGCAAAAAGGTTCTCGTAATGGTTTGCTGATTATATCTGGTTAGTTTATGTCTTAGATCTTGTTAATACATTCGATTATCAAGTAATTAAGTTTTGTAAAGTTATAGCAATCTATTCACGCCCATAATTAAGCAATATTATCTATATAGGTACATCTTTCAAAGTGCACCAAATTCTTAATCGATTGATTCAAGACATATCCGAATTTATTGTTGCCAAACATTTCAAACTTTGTACATTTATAATGTGAATAATAACCTAATTATAAAATGCATTCTGTGATATACAGTATGTGTATTTGATTTTTTGGCTTAAAGACAAAGATAAAGGATATATTCTTAGGTGAGGATACACAAATGCACACAATGCCTGTGTTTCTAATTATCGGACAAGGGCGGCCATCTTGAAAGCATTGCCACCATTTTGATTGAACTTATTGGATGCATATTACTCTAAATCATCATCTATGATATTGAATATTTATGCAAATTACTAAGACAAAATAAAAGGTAAATTTAAATATTTTGAACTTAAGTAAATACAAACGTACATCCTTGTCACAAACTGGAAAATGGCGGCCATCTTGAAAAATGGCGCTAATATGATACTTGACAAATTGGATTGATGTATAATATTGTTGGGAATAGCATACATAACAACTATGTCAACCTGTATTATTTTCTCAACAAGCATAGTTACTCTATTCTTATTTGTAAGATCTCAGTCCGTTAGATTTTGACAGTTCCCTCCCCCCCATTTTATAAAAAATGACAATTTCGTAAAAATTGCTTGCCAGATGGATATCAAAATGTTCATGGCATCTCTTTGATTGGTTTTAAGCACATGCTAGCCCTGTTTTATTTGTGATGTCATTACAAATAACATTTTCAAGGTACACTATATTGTAATTTTCGCAATGGCGGCCATTTTGAAAATGGCGGCCATATTGGATATTTTTGAAAGTGGGTCCATATCTAATTTTGACTAAAATACATTCAACTACCATCATGCAAAGTTTCATGCTTTTATCATCAAACCCACAATTCGACTAAAAATATGCACCAAACTGCCGGACTACATGGCACATTTGCTTAATTAAGAACCGCGAAATCTTCAGTGTTTTAAAAAGAATGATCCATCGCTAGTTAGCATTTATTCTGGTTTAATCAATGTAAACATGGGTTTTCGCACCGGAAGAAATTAGACACTCGCTCGCAGTCTATACACCAATGCAGTACATATCGATACATACCATAGTGCAGGCAAAGTTGTTTCTAGCTTGCAAAAATGACTAAATATAGAACTGTTTTATTACGTATTATAACATATTGAAAATAAGTACGAAAGTGTTTACCTTTAGTATAGTTGTGCTATGTACAATGCATGCTTGTCTGTCGGTCGGTCGACATGCCGATTGGTTTTCAAACAATAACTCATGAGCGGGAGGACCCAGGAATCTAAACTTTAAAGTGAATATTTTCAGACGGCACGACTCAATCCCAAGATCAATTTCACCAAAGGTCAACATCACCGTGACTTTTGATTACACAACTATTTCTGGTCCATAACGTAAAAACATATAGGTTCTGAAATGCTACAATTTTACAGAGGGGTTGCTGATTATCAGCTGTAGACAGACTAATTTTGAGGTCAATATGACATAGGTCAAGGTGGTGATAACCTTAATTACACAAGCCTATATATTGTCATGAGACGTGTAGGTTTCAGAAACCTATCTTGTCCTGTCTGTTTTTTGAATCTGTCGGGGTTGTGATTTCTTGGTGTGGGTATTGACTGATAATGTATTTGCACAATTTGAGATATACACATTCCAGGAAAGTGCACTTATAACATTTAACATGTAGTAAGGACTTAAACCCAGCATACATGTATAGCGTATTTCTAGACCTTGAACTCAGACTGTACGTTTAACAGAATAAACACAGTGACCATGACTTGTTTCGACCGTTGCTTTCTGCTCATATTATCTATGTTCTATACCATTGGTATTGCTATCGGGTGACAAAGACCAATCACCGATGACGATGACGGATTAATTTATGGAAATACAATGTTTATATTTTCTGTAACGTCAATTGCTTCAACCTACTCGGGAAATACATCTCCGAAGTGATGCTTTTTCACTTCCATGTCTTAATTACCCATGATTTGAAATACAATGCTATTTTGTCTGGTAATCAAGGAATTGACCACAAGTCGACGAATGTGTCAGAATATGTATTTCCACTTCAGTGGAAATGTTCAACTGATGTGTAGGCCATGTAGCAACTGTCGTCTTGATTTATTGAATCAATATAGCCCATAATGACATCTTAGAGTTACATATTGAGGGTTCATGGACAGGTTAGACGATGTCATTTATACAATTTGAGAATGCCAGGAAAGTACGTCATTCTTATAAAACATTCATCTCATCTTAGATGCTTTTCTCCATTATGATAATGTTTTGTCTTGACTAAAATATAACGTATTCGTCATGATGTATTGTTTTAGACCTGCTTGTCACGCCACAGTGTCCATCTGAAGTCAACATTGAAAGGTGGAAACGTAATATTGAACTGGGTTGTCCATCGTTATTACCAAAACAAGATATTAGTATGGGCTGAAATTAGATGCAAATTCATGCTTCATCGAAATTAAAGATTTGTGCCTGCGATTATCACACGTGTATTCTCGGTAATCAAGTGCAAGAACCATCCATGAAATATTCAAGGTCAACTATTAACGTATTGGAGCGATTTCTAACTCAATGTTATTCAAAGGAAAAATAATGTTCTAATGGTTGCATAGAACAATCAACGAGACATGACATTGCATTTTGCTTCCTGACACACAGTTAAACACACTTTACTCCCGTAACCGTAAATCAAGAAGTGGAACTTTGGAATACCAGAGGAATGTCTGTATGCCAGAGTCACACGATGATAAGTCGTCGAACTACAGAATTATACAAATGTAAAATAGTGCATAGTATATCATCTCTTTCAAAGGTATTAAGACTATATATAACTAAATGAATCGGGGCACATTTTGACTCATGTCGTATTCACAAACGCGATGTTGTTTCATACTGTTATTCGCTTGGAGTGCTGTTATTCGAAACTATGTCTGCTATTTCACATTTCTTGTTGTAATTATACGCAGGTAATCATCGATATATCGAAGTCTATAAATGACGTACTCGTACCCAGACTGGTTGAATATATTCGCATCCCAGGGGTATGTTTGTCTGTCTACTTGGTTGATAAAACTCAATTTGAAATTATTAGAGACGCAAAACCGCTGCCGTCTACAAACAGACACGAGATCATTTGACGCTATTGTTATTAATGACCACAAATCATGGAAAATATGCGAAAAATAAAACTACAAATCACCTTATACTTTAATATGCGGTGACAGGAACAGCCATTTATTACGTCTGATGATTATTTACGGTCTGTAGATTTACAATTGTACAGACAAAGTCCTTTCTCCCGCATATTAGATCTAAGTGACAGACTGAATATTAAAATGGTCATGACCTCGACTAAGGTATGATATTGCACAATAATGAACACTCAAATATACAAATTAGAAACCGAAATATCATGACTGTTGATAGACGATAGCTTAAAATACACCCAGGGGATTAACCCATTCATAAACAACATGTGTTTGTATGGACTACACACCATTTTAAAGTAATGGAGAGTTATTGTATTAGTTCACTGGTTTCATGAAAAAAGCATGATCTTCTCGCTCAGTCATGTTCATATTTTTAATCTTCTATTTATAAGAGGTACATCAGGGGAGACTTTTTTGGAAAAATGCATTTTCTTTCAATTTTGACATTAACAGCATCTTTTCAGAAAATCAAATTTACATGTTACAGTATTGGTGTATTTTAAGTCAGAGAAAATCCGCGTATCTGTCCATTCCTGAGATATAATGAATACCTGGCCCCTTCGGGGCCTCGTCTCCATTATTTCTCAGGAATGGACAGTTACTTGGACTTTCTCCTTAACTTAAAGTACGAGGAATTATTTGAGAGTACGGCAGAATTATGCCACATAGGTACTCACAGTTTGTCATAATAACTACATAATCACTAATGAAATAAACAAACATACGTATAATTTAAACAAAACTCTTTCAAGTATCAAGACTTACGTATTTGTAGTACAAAATATGACCTGTCTAACTTTGGTTTAATCCTAAATTATTCATTTATATCCCTTAACATGTACTTTGATAACACAAAGAATATGTTTGTTTGTCGATCAAGGCCATTCCTTATTATTGTTTATGTCTGAATACATCGTCTACCTGCCTATCTAATCCTCTACGGACTGGTTTGCCCATAAGGTCATCACCAAAGAACGACAATGACTCCTATCAGCAGAAAGTCGCTACACTTGACCCAATGTCCAACATTTCTCTGTATGTTCTCGATCTGTTGATCCTCCCCCAGGTTTCCTTTGGTCTTCCCCCATTTCGCAGATTGTACGTCATTTAAACAACATACTTGAAATGCACCGGCGGACAATACATGTATATCATATGTTTTGCACATAACTACGTGAAACGAAATATTGGAAGTATTCATGTTTCTACGGCGCATCAGTTAGTTTTAATGTTTTGTACGAGTAGTGTGAAATAATGTACCACTCCATGTTTAGTGATTGACAGCCTAAGGAGATGGTGAACGTTGACCTGATGGCCATTCCATTTAAAATGATAAGCTTAGTGAAATTAGGTTTTATGGTTGGTTTAAATCTTGACAGTTATTTTCGAAACTGGTAATATAAAAGTTCATGTAAATGAAGTTTCTATGCCGAGTTGCTAACCTTGAACATACAGATATGACTGGCGAGAAAGTAATATTATTGCCCATATTTACTGAAAACGATATGCTACCAAACACTAAGGCATACGAGGGTCATTAAAATACGTAGGTATAATTGTTTGTTAAATTATCTACCATACTAATTTTACCAAATGCATTCACACGACGAATTATGTTCGTATATTGATCAAAGAAAGCTATGTGTAGTATTCTAAAATATGGTAGTTATAGCGACGTAATTTGGAACACACGGGACAAACCGTCTATGTAATTGTGTTGTTGTCATTGCTCCACCATTTTCTGTTCACGGTGGAAAACATGTCAACGATTCCTATGTGTATCGTTTGACACATTGCAGATCTTCATATCAAATTATGCCATCATATTCAACACTGTTACTGAGATCTTGGTTACCATGCCTATCCACTATTTTACTAGCAGTAAGAAAACTTGCAACGCGTCCTGATGTGTGTGGCGCTTCGGAAAACATAAATACTAACTTAATAATGTTAGTAAATGGGTGATTTCATCACGACAAAGTGCCAATATTTAAAGTTATTGTGTTGGATATCCATTGACCTAACAGGTCTTACCATGCCTACAGTTTACAGTTTATTTCAAAACATGTTAAAGGCCACCGGCCCATACACAACATATATACAACGTAATGTTTTTTCATACAAAAACAATATTTCACAATTATACATAATACACTATACATGAAGACAATATTTCCCAATTATACATTATACAATATACATGAAAACAATATTTCCCAATTATACTTATTACAATATACATTAAGACAAACAGTATTTTCAATTATAGCATGTTACTAGTATATGATAAAACTATGTTAATTATTGTAAAATTTTAACCAATTCCTTCGATGAATGAACGTCTTAATTTAAAAGCATAATAATTATATAAACATGGCTAAATTTCTTAAAGTAGTTTTGTTTGTACATGACATTAGTAAATACAATTTCTGTAGATAGGCATTTTTAAAATAGTATTCGGATAAATATTTAGATCGTACTATATCATACTGTCCTAATTTGGCAATTATTGCTGTATCTACGTAACGACGTCGCGTCACAAGTTGGAGCTATTTTCAATTTCGCGTAATTTATTTGCCAAATGGTGCAAATGTAATTATGTTTGTTTCAATAAATATCATATGTTATATATCAATCGAACGAAGACAATCAGCACAATCGACCTGAATGTATATGTTTTGAGTTTTATTACAAAATCCCACATTTTCAGGGTTCGAAATAACCAGAATACGGTGAAATATCACTGTAGAGATGTAACATCCAATCTCGTGGGGCTTGAGAAAAGTGTGTGGAGAGCAAAAACCATACGCAAAGTTTCTATATTTTTTTCGCAAAAATGATTCTTAAACGTAAAAAGTTGATGACATTTACGTAAAAGAAAGTGACATCATCATAAAGTCAAATATTTTTATTCTGTGTTGAGGGAACAGTTGTGTAGAGATTTCAAAATTACGGGAAAATAAGTTGTTATTACACTGATAAAATTGTTCTGCAATATTTATTTTTAATAATTTCTCTTTGAAATTTCCTATAAAAAATACGTTTTTCATATATTATTAAATACGGTAATCATTTTAGATTTTGATTCAAGAGATCAAAAATAATTTCAAATTTTCTTTGTCTACCTAAAATGTCCCACCCGGTGCTTAAAACTAAAAACTGAATTGAACATGAAATTCGATTTGATCGAACGTGAAAATTTCTGTAAAAAATTATTCGTCACTGCAATGATAAAATACGTTTTTTCCACGCTGTTGAATAGTATATTGTTTATCAAAATCGTTCAATATACGGTGAAGTTATTAGTATTTTTCAATGTCGCCACAAAATGTCCCATCAGCAAAATTACGTACTAAGTAACGTCAAAATATATTAGTGTTTATGTTGTAGCTTCGATAATTCAATGCAAAATTGAAATTGAAATTTCATAGATTTGTTTGAAATTGTTTTTTTATATACTAGGAAATGTATACAGTACTTTATTCATAAAGGGATTTTTATTTAGCATTTTGTGTTCATTGGGGTTCCACCAAGCAGGTATAAACTGTAGAAAGAGCAAATGGATAAATGTACACATTACAGCAATATGGTTAATTACAAGTTATTTTGCCTAAATCTAAGTTCTGTAGTTCCTAAGGTTGCTGAATATACCCCCTTTACACATAGTTACACAATTTATGTGTTTATGGTTGTTGTACGCCCATGATTTAGTTATTCTGTCAATTGCACGCCTTATATCCGTCATATTTAGCTAAAATAACGGCGTTTTTGACGTTACGCAAAATAGCTCCAACTTGTGACGCGACGTCAATACTATTTTTATATTCACAACAATACAGCACAATACTTGCTGATGCATGAAAACCATCCGTCTTCATGTAGCAACAGAACGTTAACAAATATGTATAAATTGTAATAAATGGCCGACAGTTTGTCATTTTAGGAAACATGCAGCCGCCATTATTTGGACATTCATGATTTATCTGGGAAACAAGTGTGCTCGTACCTGTATGTACGTTTTATGTGTTCTTTATTTCATGTATATGTAGTCACATAACATTGTGATCAGTGAATGATTGATTAATTTATTGTCTATATAGAATGAGTAAATGAGCATACGTATAGATCGCCGGCGATAACTCTAGCTTTGTTAACATAAAATGTCTAAAAACAACACAATCAGGTCGATAGGTCGCTTGTTTTTAGTAAAGATTGAAAGAATTAAATGTATAAAAAGTAATTCTTACAAGAGTGTACAAAAATGAGCATTTTGTATAACAGCGAACAAAAGGCACAATTTAACACGAACAGAACGTTATTAATCACAGACAATATTTTCATAGTGTAGTATGTAACAAATGTCATGCACAACGTTTCATGCATATAATGTCAACTCCCCACATTTATATGTCACCTTAGTTTTACACACATTGACTGTACACTATTTACATTGTAAGACATGTTATTTAATGTATTCCTATAGAATATCGAAGATTACATTATTGTTGTATTTTATTTTGTTAGTACAAATATAATAGCAAGTAGCCAATTCTCCCATCAACTAATGATGTCCTTGTGTAACACATCACTGTACGGATATATCTGACGTCAGTGACTTATACATCGTATATGTAATTATGTTTTAGACACTTTTGAACAAAACGGATAAGGATATAACACGTTCGTCTGTTCATTATGTATATATTCGCAAATGGTGAGCCTTTTCAATATTCAGATTGATCCGTTAAATGGTCGTTTTCGAGATTTCACATTGCATAATGATTTGATCAATTTGGAAACATATTTTTATTTTTCGTTTTGTGGGTCTCGGTGTTCGCTTCTTCTGTTGGATTATCTGCAGTGTATCCTAAAGTATGACCCTTGGAGTAACTGAAAGTACACAAATGGAATATTAGGTAATTTAAGTATTTATGATAATATGACATTTAGCCTTTATGCTTATTTGTTTTAAGACAAATTAAATTTAAAATGGAAATACTGTAACAACTGTATGTGACAATCAATTGCGACCGTTATAACTAGTATGTAATGTACATACGTGATCTATGTACACTCAGTCCGCAAACAGATGAAAAACACAAAAATAGAGATACATGTACGGGAGTAGATGAAATGTGTCTGAAAACGATGAAAGCAACACAGAATAGTGCGGACTGACAACCAATCACATGGCTTATGTTTGAACATCGTTAACGTGATATAGTTCGATATATAAATGAAATATAATCTAATGCCCTACTTACAATGGTTCAAAAGGTGGACTGTAAACAATTTCTTCATGCATTGCATCGTATGAGTATTCTCCCCTGCGTCCATTATCCCATCGAACCTATCAAGTTAAAAAAGTTAAAATGTGTAGTCAGAAAACAAGTTGTAACAATAATATGTTCATAATCTGAAGGGAAATGAATAATGAAAGTTGAAGGTATTCGGACACTTTAGATATCTTCCCAACAAGCTGTCAGACACCTGGACAGACGAACAAACCAATACATATCCACCAATTTCGTCTTAAACCCAGTTTAAATATGTATTGTAACTAGAAAATATATTGTATATATGTTGAAAACAAGTTTGATTATGCTTGAAAAGAAAAACAAATTAAACATCAAATTGAAATACTGCTTGACATTCGTTACCGTAGCTTTCTTCTGCTTTGTATCGAGTTTAATTACGATTCCTGATTTATGTTTGGGTTCTGAAAGTTTCCACTTTACGCCTGTAAAAAAGTATACAATACATACTCGTACAAATAACAGACTCAAATGTCTTGACGTTAATTGTCTGTGCTATAGTGTATTAACATAATGCATGTATTTTAATACGATTTGAATATTACGTTTTATGTCATTATTAATTTTCAAAAACAGGACTAGATGGTTATTGTACCAACGGGACAATAATACCAACATGTATGTCATACTCAATTACTCAAATTGTGTTAGGATGTGTAAATATGTAGTCACTACACATTTATATAGAAAAGAAATGCTTTTATAGAAAGGATGATAGTGATGTTATATCAGAAGATTCAATTATGTCGAGTCACATTTGTCGAGACGAAAGTAAAACTGTTAATACAGCCGTACACCTTCTTACTTGATATGGGATACGGTTCTTGTGAAATGCAATTAAATCATTCCTTGTATAAGTAAAACATTGATTTATAAAATAGAATGTTAAGGAACCCAAACAAGGATACAGTATGTTTTACGAGACGATGAGAGGACCATGCAATACATACACATATTAATTCGTAATTACCTGTCTGAACATTGCACCCTACAGCAAGCAGGCGTTTGTCTGATACTTTCCTTGGTTCGTCAACAATAATAACATCATAACCAATATCTCCATAACGATATACGTTCTGGTGTTTGTTAGCATCCCATTCAACCCATACTTCGTCATCTGAGTATGAATGTTATAATTTTGGTGTTAAATAACTATGTGCCTGATATAAAAGTAAATTAATATGTTTGCACATTTTGCCGCATGAAATATAACATACCACGAGAAAATGTATGTTAAGACATTGTAATATGTTTGTGATAGTTTGTGGGTATAACGAATGCAATCATTATTCTAAGCTTGTTGTAGCAAAGTGTAAAGTGTTCTAACTTCAGACCTATCTCAAATTCAAACTTCAGGTTGGGCAACATCTCAATCTGAGATTAGATTTCTACGTGAGACGCTTCAGAAGATCGGGGAGATCGTTGTGATATGGTCCAATGATGTCATAAACAAAATGGTTACACCAGGTCATACCGATGTCTCCGTTGCTTCCCTTTTTCCAAGAAACCAACATTTATGTATTTAGCACGGTGGTTGCACATCGTACGTGAAATCGTTGAATAGATGACTAGCCAAAGAAAAAACAACATTTTACTAGTCTAACGGTTATAGTTAGTAAATAATAGGAAACTAATATACAACGACAGTTTCTTGTATTATCTGATCGGGGATATATCGCTGGCTTAGAACTAGAAGGTCGTAACTACCAAATCGATATATTGAGAAAACAAGAGAAGACTGTCTGTAATTTACTCTTTACCTATGGGAAAACACGTTTTTAAAACTTCATTTTGGTCAACATGACAATTTCTGATTTTCATGAAAATAGGCTCATAAGAAGTGCCTTGTGAAGCAGATTTCAAATATGTATGCGTCTTATAAGGTTGTAAGAGGTTGTTACGACCTTCTGGTTCTAAGCCATCGATATACTCATTATTAGATATATACCGTTAGGATCATGGCCAATAACAGTACCGGGACCTGAACTATCTTGCTGTCTCCACTTCCAGTCAGGTCCACGGCGGACACGACTACCAACAGTAGGAAGTGAAGTACGTTGTCTCTCGTGGTAAAAGTCACGTGATTCCCCAATACCAAGATCAACACTGCTCAATACACGTGACTTTGTTCTTTCTTGTATTGATTTTATATCTGCCTGGAAAATGCATCATGATTATTGTAAGAAACTTGTATCCGGTGTATGTACACTATACTGGCACAAAAGCACATGCTGGTTTATATTGTTATGATAATATGAAATATGCATTCTTGTATTGTACAATGTTTATTTAAATACTTTATACTGCTATTTTGTAATTTCTGTATGCATTTAAGGTCATAAAAATGAAATTAAGTTTTCATGATGTATTAACAATTATGTACTAAATATTGTGCCATATTGTGATGCTATCCAATTAAAAGTCAGTGTTTTATCTGTGTGTGAGTACACGAAAAATGCGAGTTATTTTCCTACCTTGTCTTCTTCACTCAATTCTTCGCCTGCCATAAATGGAATAAAAGGCATCGATATTGAGAGAATGCCAAATGGGTCCGTGATTTTTGTCTGGAATTATGAAAAAATACACATATTATCACATCTGCCATTATACACGGTATGTACCATTGTAGGAATTATCCAGTTTACACGATGTGTCAGCCTGAACGCAAATAATCCGTTCTGCAGGTAAACCTGCTATTTTGACATAATATAAAAAAGGTTTTAAAGAAGCTCTAAGTATGACAAATACATATCCATTGATTCTATTTTAAGTAATTTATCCATATATCACTTTGTCTTAGCTTCAAATTGCCAAATGAATTATGTCACATACTACGTTGCCATGGTGACCAATTTCGGACAATGACAACAATGGAGATTAGCAAACATGGAGTTGTTTTAAACAATAATAACCTGTATATGAAGCCAAACAGTTTTGACTTTCATACATATTTTTAAAGACCAAAACATAAGTCTAATAAGTAGTGCTTTTTTAACAGTTTATTTCAAGAATTGATATCATGGTGAAATTCTGAAATATTTGATTCAGTAACGCCGAATAACGTTTGGATGACGGTTTTGGACATTATACAAAAAGCCCTGAATATAGACTCTTCAGCAACAACTGTAACTGCCTTAAAACTCAAGTTATAAACATAATTGCTCTTGCATTTTGCTTCATTAACATTGTTCTTGAAAACTATGAAAAATCTCAAAATAGCAGGTGGTCCTGGAGAACAGCTGATATTATAAAGCGATTGATAATTATCTGTTATTTCTCTGAAAGAACTTGACATGAAACATTTGCTGGGTTTTGCATTGATTATAGTCTGGTCAGATTTAATGATCCGAGCATGTCTGGCTTCAATTGGCGCTTTATAAACAAGAACAAAAACGAACTAGCGAGAATTCAACCAAACTTTAACCACATAAGGTATTCGCAGTTTGTAGATGAACTATGGTAATCTAAGCGCCAAACCTCAGCAAAAAATCACCATGGCTTATTAATCTCAAATAAACAAGCGGAAATTATCAATTATCAATATTTGATACACTGATCAACAATGAAGCGACATTGTATGCTCATCAGATATGTGCATATTTTCAAAATAACTCACGTACACTTAAGAAATGTCTTCTTGCCAATCGCTTGCCTGATTTGTGATCCAGCATAATCCCGTCCGAAATTCCCAACATCATGTCGAAAAATTGCTAAAACGATAGGCAAACGTTATATTTCGAACTTTGAATGCAACATTTATTTCTCAAGTACACAACACACTCCTACTTAAACAACATTGTTACGTCTGGTTGATGTTTTGGTGAATAAGAAGTAATGGCAGCTAGAAACAAACGAAAACATGCTAACATACTTGCTACTGAAAATCGGGTAACATGTATGATAACAAATTGAAACAAAACAGTATTACATTTTATTCATAATAATGTACTGCAAATACGTTTACAAAAGTAACTTGCAGTATCTGAGTTCCCAACTGGCACAAAGAAAACGTCAAATTGTTGACTGCTGAAACGTTCCATTTCTGACAGTATCACATTTGTCGTCTGAATGATGAAAACAAAATAAAATGCATGTTTACAATAATTGCAAGCATAACTGTATGTTCAATGTAATGTTTAAGTATGGTGATGTACGTCATATTTCATACGGCTGCGATACTTTCAGCAGTTCATAGCTGCTACAAGGCTCTTGCTTAATTAACGATAATAGTTTGCGTTGCCTATTTAAGACACACAACTCATGTTCAAGATGACGAGCAGGCTTACAAAATATTTTTTGAAAACGATAATAACAAATTTAAAATTAACAGAAGAGCACGAAAGTCACAAAATAGAAGGGGACAATTGCAACCACATATCAATAAATCAAAGAAACACATAACAATCCAAGTTCAATATATTTTCGACCATAGAACAACATCGCATACTGCATTATGTCATTGTATTGTATTGAATGGCATTGCATGGCATATATACCCCTTCTGTATCTAAAGGGGAGTCTTTGTCCTGTCCAGCGATAACCCCGGTGTCAGTAGGCCTGCCATCAGATATGATGATAATTCGTGTCCACACATGGGTTCGTACTCCCACTTGTATACTCTGATCTGCAGTGTAAGCATGTAAACGCATCAAATATGCAACAAAAATCTCAACACTGATTAATATATTTGTCGCATACACTGCGATATCATTACTGCGTTTTAATCGATAGCTCAGTGTATAACACGTGAACGAGTTGCACGTGGATTAACGATGGCTGCATTCGTTGTTTCTAATTAACATAGTCAGTATAATGTATTAAAATATTGAACAAAACAGCATTCTGAAAACGACCAATATCATGTTTGTGTTTGGCGTCACCTTTAACAGAGACGAAATACTACCATCATGTGATTCAAGACTGTATACACATGTATACTCGTTTATCATGCAATTTACATTTTTAACATCAGCTTATAAATGTACACGTTATAACGAAATGTTACATGCAGCTTAATATTGACATAAAACATATGAATCAAGAAAACTGTTATAAAGGGAAATAACGTTACGCCTAGAGCACCAGGCAGCCGCCAAGGACATCAGCATTCCTCCAAACAAAGGACTAGGACCTCCAAGTTTCAGGTTATCTGCAAAGACATATCTATTTTTGATTAAAATGTGTAAACATCTGTATTAAGCAATATGATTTTTAGTTATACATGATTATTCAATCACATTCCTTTATTTGATATCGTTTAACAATGCCACATCTAGTCATTCCATTGATATACTAGTAGCATAGTTACAATAACCGTATATGTATAATCAATGCAAGTAAATGAATATACGTTTTAAATATGTTTAACTCTCAGAACATTTTTAAAACAACTGGCAGCAATGACATCAATGTATAAGATTATAAAATGTGACAAATTAGCTATTGGTGTACTTACTAAACACTTCAAGCACATCGTCATAGTTGTTGCTATACCGTTGTTTAACCTTGGTCTCATGTCCAAATGTTGCCAAAGCCACATGTTCATTGGTTATACCACGTGTAGAAGCTATTTCTTTTAATCCTTATGTAACAAAGAGAAGTAGGTTTGATATATCAACATAAAATACAGAATGGGATTTTTCAGTCGGTGTAACTATACGGAACGTGAGTTTATTAACCTCGAACATATTTGAAAAAAGCATTTGCATTTGCAGCTGATGTTGTATTGTTTTTGAAATAAAAAATGTACAATGCATTCATTACAACCGTCAGTTAGAATATTGAGGTATTGTAGGCTTTGAAAACCTTAGATATTAGTGATTGATTGTTGAATTTATGCTACGGGTGAAAAAAGGCGACATACGAACTGGTGAATGCAAGTAAAAAAGATATGCAAATGGTTACATGTTCTAGAATGGTCTATAAAATTGTACAACGCCAGTTGTTGCAAGTGACTTTCTAAAGAGCACTTAAATACTGCCAAATCAATTTATTCAAACTACCCACCGTAGAATTGTTATTGTGATTCGCCATGTACCCTAATAGTTAAAAACACACATCCAAATGGATAATAAATTCAGTCACATTAACGTTAGCTTTTGCATGTACCTTGTAAATAGTCATTGACGAACATGGAAGCTTGTTGCCAGCCATCGTTACGTACCATACTTTCCGATATATCCAAACATAATACAGTGTGAACGCCTTCAAGTTCGAAAAAAATTGTCTTACCTGTAAAATAACAAACATATCTGACAGAGAAGGCTAAAGTGATGTCATAATTATTGTAAATGTAACGTTTCAAAAGAAAATTTGGTATAAAAATGATTAAAGGGCCATTTGCTGAGGTTCACACCACAAAAATGTAAACCAGTATATTTACGATTTACCAACCCTTAAGATCAAATCATACAACGACATTGATGACGTCATTGTGTCACATTTTGTTTTTCACATCAGCATAAATTTGTCTTAATTACCTCTACAACGATTTCAAATGCATATGCGTAAGTAAAGAATTAAAGGTATTTACTAGTGTGCGGAAGGATCACCCTGTTGGCATGAACTTCAGCAAATGGTAATTTTATCCTATAGCGATAGGCTTAAAGAACGAAACCCGATTTACCTATAATTACCTAACCGATCATAATTTCATATACATACGAACATAATTTAGAGTGAGAGCCTTAAATTAACAAAATAAATTGTTGCCATACATTGTAACATCAATAATTCTACATTAATTTTGTCAACTCTAATAATTATGATTTCGGAATGCAGGTATTACAAACTTTATGATTTTATCGGCATTAATGTCTATGATAATTACTGTGAACTCGTGTCTAGGTTACATTTGTAATATACGAGAACATCAGATATGTTGGGACAAACTGTAATGTAAAAAGGGAAGCAAGAAAAACTTATTTGAAAAAGGTAAATGGCAAACAAGGGTAATAACTGACCAAATTTTCACTTAATTATATACTTCGATGATATAACGGCTTACTTTCCTCGAGTTCACGTTGTGATACGTCTCTCCAATATACCTCACCATCTTGTACACATTTCATTTCCTGTGTTACTACATCAACTGAAACGCCAAAATGAGGTGAGAATTGCAGTATTACTACTTTTAATCGTATTAATTACAAAGAGTCTGCTGTTGACCGTTCAAGAAACATGCCACTGCAAAATTGGTTCAAATACAACAATAGACTATATGCCTTCAAATAATAATTTTATACACCAAGGAAGAATTATGAGTGTTAGACAAAAACATGGAAAGTCATTGGTAATGAAAAGTGTAAACATGCAACTTAGACGAAACAACAAATAAATGTTTTGAACGATAAATATTGGCAACCCTATACTGCCTAACTAGAACAGTGTGTCCGGGTGATTTGGTTTAGCACTTTACAAATGAAAACCTGTTCTAGCAAACAGATGGTTACAAATATCACACATAGGCAACATAAATACCTTTGGCAAGTCCAGTTTGTGTGGGGAATTCGGTTTGCAATTGTCTATCGTCCCTTGTTTTGTTAGTTGACAAAGTCACGTTACGTACCGAGTGCTCTCGTTTGGGCTGAGAACTTGACACCTTGGGTTTAGCTTCTTTAATATGTGATGCTGTCGACTTAACATCTTGGTTGACTTCTATTTTAACCTGCCGGTTCGAACTAATTACAGTCGGTACCTCCTTACTTGTAACAGATTGTTCTACTGCACATTTGTCATCATCTAACACTGTCTGTTTCAATAGTGTTTCAATTTTAACTTTCAAATCTTTTATCGTTCGTGTCACTTCCTTTGTTGCCTCCTGTTGCTGTCTCGTTTTGGTTTCGAGAATCGTGCAAGATGATCGCAGTCCTTCTATTTCTTCAATGAATAATGTACGCAAATAGAAAATAATCATTGTACGCGAGTAAACAAATAGGAAGTTGTAATTGGGAAATGTATCAAATAATTAATGACATTTATTTGAATGAATATAACCTCGTATGTTTTACACGTTTCGTTTCTTTAAGATTATCATATGCAAACGCATACATTTAATTTTGTTCTTATGTCAATTTTGATGATATTAGTATGTGTTTGTAAATGGTTGTAGTCCAATAATATTGCAGCTTCGCCAATTTACATGTATCGTAAATCTACATGATGTACATGCTAACAGTCTGGCGCATACACGTAGAATTGAACAACAGCAACATATATTGCAACGATATGTAAAACGATGCTCTATTGAATAATCTACAGTGACAATTGTAACTGTGTCAGTTCTGTTCATTTATATCCATATTTACCTCTCTGTGCCGTTTCCAGTACAGACTTACTACAATAAAAAAACATACATATTGTTCATAACATGTAATTAGATTTATCACGCCAAGAACGAAACCAAAGGAAAAGGAATAATAATTTAGTAGAACTATTGCTGCTCTAAATATGTCCACTCTGAAGAGGGTATAGTGTAAAGTCACGTGTTCATCTATTTATTATAATGTATATTATTCTACACAGTACATGTATCATATACATTATGATAATGATGAGAATTGTAGTAATCAGTCAATGAAACTAGTTTTTATCAAAGTGTTTATGTTCTGTTTAAAGTGAAATATATGTTGATTTTTGTGTAGTATACAATCTGTATCTTGTAAACTAAACAAATATACTTGACATATCTAGATATGAGGATCATAAACATTATATCTCGTCTACCTATATAGACTGGGTATTAGCACGCAGAGAGATGCAATGCTATTTTACTATATGTCACTTATTCAATACTTTTTCAGCCGACCAATGTCTATTTTTGTGTATCAACAAAAATGAATAATAAAACCACTGCATGATGGGTGGTGCAGATTGAAAAAGTATACGCATTAAAAGTATTTTCGAAAACTGGACATCCAAAATGAAGTTTACTTTCATTTTGTACATGTATGTAAGCAAGGACAAGCGTTACAATATACGTCGTACATGATAGTTAAATGGATAATACATTTTATTGTTTACAATTAATGTAATATAAAAACAACGCGTTTACTTTGAAATTACAAATCAATGTTAATAGTTTTAATCTAAACAAATACATCCTAGATATATTCATTAGAAATGTAAATAATCATACATGTACTATGTTCAATTAAGACATAATTTTCTTTTGAAATTTTACAACCATTTTAACGGTGTTTTTGTAAACATTTTTATATCTAAATAAACGAGTTATAAAATCCACATTCTTTCGTACAGTACAAGTTAGTAGTTTGTGTAAGTGCATTTACCATGTACATTTCGGGCTGGATCGTTCACATAGATCGGTGCACCTGTTAAGCATGGTCCGGCTATTTTCTAACACATCCTTCAATGGAGCTGAGAGCTCATCCATCTGTAAAATAGATGTTTGTAAAACATGCATTACCCCATGTCATACTGACCTTAAATCAATAGGAGTCATATACTGCTACTGGTGTACTCAAACGAACAACGTTAAGTCTATCGACCAAACGACATGCAAACCGTTCCACATGTGCAACGAACGCAAAATAGCCCCTTATCATGGGGGCATAATAATGATTAACACAAATTTACAATATTATATAAATGCATCAGTGTATTACCTTATTCTAAAACTCCCTTGACAGTTTATAGCATAAACGCCAATCCATGTATAACCAACGATACAAATGCCTTTGTTTAAAACTGCCATGCATTGCGCCTATCATATAAAACGATAAAAAAAATTAGAATATAATTCAATACGCAATGGAAAATCTCTTTACAAATCAGTTATGGTAGACGATACATACTGTTATGTTATATTAATAACATTCCAACGTTTGCCATCCTACAAAGTATTTCATAAATCCCTTATTGGTTATAAAAACCGAATAAACGAAACCGAAAGTAGAAATCATAATACCAAACCATTATGATACCATTAATTGCACAATAGTCTTACCATAGAACTGTGTTCTTTCTTTGATATATTAAATCATAATAATGTAGCTACATTGTATCCAATCCACATTTCTCATAAACAAGTATCAAACGTACAGTACTTCCTTAATATTTGGATTTCCAAGTGTGCGTTGTTTACTGGAATTCTAAATATAGAATCAAGATTATGTTGAAAACAATCCTTGAACTATTCATTGGGTTATTCAATTTGAAGGTTACGTAAACATAGTTGTGACTTGTGCGTGTGTTTGCACTTTAAATCATATAGCAGTTGTTATAAGTATATAATATTCGTTTTATATGTATAAGCATGCAGTTATTAAGTATTTTTAAAGATGATCAAATACCCGCTGGCGAAAGATTCGATGTGCTTCAGATTAAAGTTTAATGACAAAGACTAATACTAGTATTACTAGTACTTGGTATGACTGAAGAATGATAGGTGAACTTATCATCAATGTTATGATGACCACATTTTACTATGACGGATTGTAATTCTTAAAGAGTTCAAACAAAATAAATTTAAATGGCTTTAATAGTAGGAGCAAGGCAATAAAAGAGCAATTAACGCTGTAGTGGATAGTAAGTTACATTATGCCCGTTGCCACTCAATTCCATTTACATAAACTTTAACGGTAAGCTATTATCACATTGTCATATGGATTAACTTGAAAACCTTCGCCAAACACTTTTTGACAAACAACCAGGTGGAGCGATTTCTTCTCAGGTGTAATATCGATTGCTTTCACGGATGTCAACAATCTGTCATATAGGACTTCAAAAAAGAACGTAAATTACAAACAACTTTAAAAAGACATGGAAACTTTATGCCATTGATTGTATTGTATCTATTTTCCCTATGACATTCTGACTGTTTGGACACTTGGCATGCGGACAATTGGATTGTAAAGTGATGCGTTTCCTGTTGTTCACACACTAATCAACTTAATTCCCGTCATTAAACTGGATTGAGATATTTGACCAGGATCTTTATTGTGTTAATGTATCAAAGACAACAGCATGATGTATGGATGAAATGTGAAGGTGGTTTGAATAACAACATCATTACGTTTTACTATTAATGCGTGAATGTAAAACTTGCCATCTAACAAAAATGCATATGTGCAAAAAGGAGTATGTCATACGCAATGCTGTTGAAGAACTTAACAGTAACACCAGCGGCGTACTTTGATAGAACAGTACCCTAGTCCTAACCGACCTCGCCCTCTGAGGCTTAAATATTATCGCATATCAATACATAAACGTAATACATACGCTCGGCAAACTAAACTCGTGATCAGTATCACAATCAGTTCATACAGCAGTTAGTTTCAGAGCTTGTACATACGATTAGTCTAGTCACTGATAAGAACCAAACTGCAGCACAAATAGTTTACTAATTCAGGGACAAAATATGTATATCAGGAAATGAAATGACATCATATTTCGGTATCTCTTCCCTGACATACAAGTTCAATAACCTCATAAAACGCTATGTCTCTCCCACATTTTATTAGCTTCTAAGTTGATCACTGGTCCTGCCTTATTATCAAAGGCAACTGTCTGAGAATTGACGTAAATTGAAAAGAAAATTAAATGTAATTTCCTGTTTTTTAACGTTACTCTTTTCCAGCAACAGAAACCCCATAAGCATGGTTAGGCCGTGCTCGAAATGAGAGAAATCACGCATAATTATCTTGCTTGATTTATTCTGAACATCTTTTTCCTGCTTTTATTCAAATGACAGTTGCCAAATGTGACAATTAGAGCAAGACAAATCACGTTAGATTAATGTTTAGCGTTGTAGTTTATTGCTGACCCTACCATTAAATTGTCAGAACGTGGGAGAAGAGCTTTTTGAAGTTGAAGTTTACTTCGATAATTTTATCGTTTTTGTTCGCCTTGTGCAACAAAGTAGGTTAATAGTGTTGTTTTTGTCATATATAAAAGTATTATTACGTCAGATTTGGTAGTGATGATATACCGGCTAAAATGCCTTTGAAGTAAAACGATAATACAAAATCTAACATGGAATACATCACTCAACAGTAGCTATAACGAAAGTAATACAAACATACGAAATTTCACTGCATAACGTCAAGCAACATCTGCCAAGGAACGACTAGTAAATTAGGCAATTTATGGCTGGGATATGGCGTCACCTTAACTCATTTAAGACCGCGAAAAGTTTCAGTGGTTGAATAGGTCGATCCATGGCTGGTTTGTTTTTATTCTGGTTTAATCTGGGATAATGTGGGTTTGATGCGCCAAAACCAAGCATACATGTACAAGTGGTTTCATAATATCTGTCCCCATTACAAACAAATGCCATGCGCACATGCCTGATCTCATCTGATATCTTCATATACCAATGGAAAGCCAACATTTCAAAGTTTTATTCAGTACATAATATAACAATTTTTACTATCAAAGCAACATTAGAATTAAGATTTCTGAAAAATGGCAAATTTTCGATAAATGTCAAAATGTCGTCCATGTTTAATTTACTTTTCAAGTTGAATAACACAGCTTGTAAAGTTTTCCGTTTGTGGTAATCAAAAAACTTATGTGTGATACAGTTGCTTTGGTTACCAGTTGCTAGGCAATGAAAGAAGCTAACGCAAAAACATTACTTTCTCACTTTCATACGAGTAAAGAAGTGCATGATCTTTGGTTGTTTTCTTTATTAATTATTATTTTTAAGTCATAAATTCCTTTGGTGGTTGTATTAAAAACTACATACGTCTATCTGTGGATTTATAACATTAATTTGGAAAAAATGTTATTTGAAAACCTGTCACCTGGTTGCTTGACTACAAGAAAGTATGTATCTACATGGGTATGTTCTAACGTTGCCTAGCAAGTAGAAAACAATGTAACTGCTACATCAAAATATTTTCATCTTGTTGTATATAACATAAACTTTCAAATCAAAGATTATTTTATTAATAAACATAACCAATCTTGTTTTATCATTCAATACTTTACAAGCTATGATATCAATTTGGTTTAAAATAACTTTGAAAGTCATTTTGACCATTATCGAAAAAATGACATTTTGCAAGAATCTTTGTTTCTGGGTTGCTTTGAAAGAAACATTGTCATGTTATATACTGAATAAAACTTTGAAATGTTGACTTTCTATTGATGTATGAAGTTATCAGTTGAGATCAGGTATGTACTCCTGACATTTATTTGTAATGGGGACAGATATTATGAAACACCCTGTATATGGTATTTCTAGACCTTGAACTATGACTGTACGTGTATCAGAATTTCCACAGTAACCATGACTTGTGTTGACCGTTGCTTCCTTCCCATATTATCTATATTCTACATGTTTACCATTCGTGTTGCTTTCGGGGTACAAAGGTCAAGCACCAGGTACAATGCCGGATTTATTTATGATAATACAATGTTTATATTTTCTGCAACGTCAATTTCTTCAACTCGGGGTATACATCTCCAAGATGATGCTAATTCACTCCCATGTCTTAATTACCCTTGATTTAAAATACAATGTTATTTTGTCTGGTAATCAAGAAGTTGATCACAAGCCTACGAATGTGTCAGAATATGTATTTCCACTCCAGTAGATATGTTCAAATGATGTATAAATCACGTAGCAACTGTCGCCTTAATTTATTGAATCAATTTAGCACATTATTACATTTTAGAATCCTAGAATTACATATTGAAGGTTCATGTACAGGTTAGACGATGTCAATGATACAATATGGATATGCCGAGAAAATATGTCATTCATACAATACGTTCATATCATCATAGAAGCTTATGAAAAACAGAATCATATCAATTCTCAATTATGATAATGTTTTGTCTTGACTCAAATATAACGCATTTGCCAAGGGTTGAAACTAGATGTAGATTCATCGAAAGTATTGCTTTTTGTGGATATCACAAATAAATCACGACAACAAGTGCTAGACCCATCAAAAATGTTTACGGAAAACTATCAACATATTGGTGCCATTTACAACATAATGGTGTTCAAAGAAAAAATACTGTCCCAATGGTTGCGAAGAACAACCAAGGAGACATGACGTGGGACTGTACATCATGATACTCATCTAATTACATTTTACATTTTGAAACTTTTGAACACCTGAGGAATGCATGTATGCCTAACTCACACGATGAGACATTGACGAAATACATAATTCTTTTCAGTCGTTGCTGTTCGACTAATTCGGGATAAATTAAAGATTTCTGATTGGCATTATTATGTGATAAAGAATCAGCGTTTAAAAATGTTGAGTATGCCTTATACATTCTACAGCCGTCGGACAACTCATTGGACAAATCGAGCTCAACGTGTGTTCTGTTAACATCTATTAAATTAGACTTTTCCGACCATTGGTCTAAATTGTTTTACTCATAAATCAATCAAGATGGTGTTAATCGTTTTTAGTAAGGTAACTATTATTTGTAAACAGTGCAATATCCATTAAAACATTTAAGATTTTACTGAGGCAAGGCCGTTGTAATAAGCACGATGCTTTTTATTTATTTGTGTGTTTAAATAATGTGTTTTACAGACTCATGGATGTTTGATGTTATCGGCTTAACATAATCATTTACTTTTGTAATTATCAGCACCAAATACTATGTAAACTGTTTTGACACAAGAGGTGTCATACAACGAACATTTCAAATAAAAAAATAACAGTTTGATGGTAGCTTTTTCAAACACTTTAATATATGCTCCATGATGTTCTCTTGTTCAAGTTATTTGACAATATGGGCAATCTGGCTTATGCATTGAAGCTGTCAAAGTACTTAGCCATTAATAAAAGTTGGACAAACGTGGTCATTTATTTTTCTAACATTACAAGTCGGCCACTAAACTCGACATGTGAGATTCTAGACGAATCGTTAAATTCGTTACAACAAAGCGTCAGTAAGATGCTGTACGGGAAATTACTATAGCTCCGAAATAATATCGTTGGCTACAATGAGAAGGTCGTAACTACTACTTACGACCTTACAAGACTGATACATATTTGAATTCTGCACCATAAGGCACTTCTTCCGAATCTATGTTCATTAAAATCTAAACTTGTCATGTTGTCCAAAATGAAGTTGAAAAGCTTGTTTTAAAGAGTTAATTAGCGACAGTTTTCTTCCTGTTTTCTCAAAATATTGATCTTGTTCTAATGACCTTCTCATCTAATACAGCGATTTATTTATCTATTCATTTGTTTATCTATCTATTAATTTCAGTTTTGAATTTTACAAAGTACAGTAAACTGTTATTCACTTGGATAGTTGTTATTGGACACTATGTCTGCTATTTCACATTTCTTGTTGTCATTCTACGCAGTTGAAAACTAAACGTAATTTCGAAGTAATTATCGATAAAACAAATTCTCTTAATGTTGTGATCATTCCGAGACTGGTAGATTATATTCTCCTCCCTGGAGAACGTGTGTATGTCTAATTGGTTGATAAAACTCAAATGAAAATTGTTAGAGACGCAAAACTGCTGCTGTCTACAACAGACAAGGGACCATTTAACGCTATTGTTATTAATGACCACAAATAATGGAAAGTATGTTAATAACAATACTATAAATCACCTTATAATTTGATATGCGGTGACAGGAACAGTAATTTATTCTGTCTGATGAATATTTACGGTCTGTAGATTTGCAATGGTATTATCGTACAGACAAAGGTCCTTTTCCCGCCTATTAGGTGACAGACTGCATATTAAAATGGTCATGACCTCGACCAGGGTATGATATTGCACAATAATGAACACCCAAATATACAAATTAGAAACTAAAATATCATGACAGTCGATAGACGATAAAAAGTACGAGAAAGTAAGTGAACGTATGGTGCAACAATAATGCCACATGTATACACATAGTGCCTCACATTAATGATCAACATCTCCAATCCTTACTGCTGTATTTGAGAAATATTAATCACAGCACAAATCGGAAACGTAACTAAGTCAAATGAAAGAACAACAAAACGATAACTTAAGGTGATGTTTTGATGCCCTGTGTGAAAATAAAAATACTTGACCATGTATTTAGACATGTATAATAACAAGGAGTGTCCATGATCGACTTACGTCTAATAATTCAACAGACTTAACCTGTGTTATCAATGTAAATGATATTAATATAATTTGCATGAAATAAGTCTAGGCTCTATAAGTTATACTTTACGACCTAAAGATGTCTTGGTTATTGAACAAGTTTTGTTCAAATACGTATGCTTATTGATGCCATTAATCAGAATGATTGAGAAGTTATATGTGTGTATAATTCTGTCACCATACTTTCACATACTTTTTAGTATCGAAAGAACAGTTTTTCACAGTATCTAACTTGTACATTCGAAGTGTTCATTATTATGCAATAAAATCACCTGGTCGAGGTCATGACAATTGTAATATTCAGTATGTCACTTAATGATAGGCTGGGGGAAAGGGAATTAGTCTGCGCAATTGCAAATCTTTTGGCCATTAACAATCATCTGACGGAATAAAAAGTCGTTCCTGTCTTCGCATATTAATTATAAGACGAATAATAGTGTTATGTTCAGCATATTTTTCATGGTTTGTAGTCATTAATAACATTATGGTGTTTTGTGGGGCGTTTTGACTGGTACCTTGTTCTTTAAGACAAAATAAGTATTGCGTCACAAAAATGTCTCTTTGTGCTGTATTACCGAAGTAGACAGACAAGCGTACCCGATGGGATAAAATGGGAGTATAAGCTACATTTGTACTAGTCTGAGACAGTCGCATAGTTTAGATAATTTGATACGTGTGTCACACGTTCATTATATTTCGCTGGCATAGAATGAGAAAGTCGTATATGTAAATACAACATTTATATTGTGAGAAAATAAGAACCAGCTTGCGCTTCCCATGCACCCTTCATCATGTACTAGTGTATCGGAACCTGTCATGCTGGCCAAACTGAGGTTGCAACTGGACTGGTATCACAAAGCTTTGACAATTATAAGCAAAAACATTGAGATGCACATATTTCGCAGGAAACTAAGTTTAATCCATGTTTTGTCTATGATCATTACAGCACTTTACATAACGCTTCTAAAAATGTTGATAATCTTGATAATCTTGATTATCCTGTAAAGCTGGAACACTAAAGGAATTTTTATAATTTGCAAAAAAGTTTTCACTAAAGATTCTTTATGGGAGCTACCCCTGGAGAATTTTCATTATAAGTTAAGAGTAATTTTCTGACAGCTTGTTCTGGTTTTCACAGACTATTGTTTTTATACTTTTGTATCTTTTGCAGACGCTCAAACACCAGTTTAATCTTAAAATCAGTATGCGTCCTTTAGCGGTGATTTCAATGTACTCGGTACAGTCAATTAAAAATTAAATAGCAAATGTCATTTCTTTTCGAACAACCCTCGTAACATGAATAATTATTCAATGTCATTTCGCGTTTCTTGTCATTCTCTACATTTTGAAATGACCTTGGAATACGTTGACAGTTGACATTGACTATTTTTGTCGAGTGTTCTTTTTCCAACTCCTGCCATAATGCCATATATTACACGTGTTATAAACTGCAGCACAAATGCAATAATGTCAATGGCAGCATCCAAAATATGTTGTTTGGATAATATGTTTCGACAATGTAGTGTACTGTTTCATGTCAATGAAGGCAGAATTTCAGATGTACTATGCTAAATGTGAAAATTATCGGTGATAGAGAAGCAGGTCTTAAACAACACATCATGATGAATGCGTGGTATTTGAGTAACACAAACTTGATCATAGTTGAGAACTCGGACATTTCCCTTTTTTGAGCTTTAAGTCCAGATGAATGTGTACCAAAGAAGTAAATGAATGAAATATATTGCCGACATTCCCATATTGTATCAATGACATCGTCTGACCTGTCTATGAACCTTCAATATGTAATAATAGGGTATCACAGCGGGCTAAATTGATTCAATACATCAAGGCGACAGTCGCAATATTGCTTATACATCATTTGAACATTTGTACTAGAGTAGAAATATATATTCGTCGGCTTATGATACAATGATTACCAGACACAATAGCATTATGCAAGGACTGGTTAAACGCCTGACGTAAATAGGTGCTTTAAGAAGTTACAATGCAACACGTTTGTCCGTTTTGATGCACAAATAACAAAATCGACAACATCAGCTAACAAATTCATTTTTGCAACATCATGACAATATAATGTTATGCACAGCAATTAAACACAACACTAAACCTAAATGTAACATGATTTGTAAAGCACTAATTGGCACAATTGACAGCTATGATTTGAATAAAATCAGGAAACGATGTTCAGAAGGCATCAAGGACGATAATTATGCGTGAAATCGCTCATTTTGAGTGCGGACTAATCATACAAATTGTGGCTTTCAGTTGCTGGAAATGGGGAATGTTACAATCCCAGAAAAGCCAATTTTCTCTTCAATGTTTTGTCGTTCGCGGACAGTCAACTCTGATAATTATGATGGACAGTTGATCAGCGTAGAAGCTAATACAAAAGCGTCATACAAGGTTAAACATCCTGGAATTTTATGAAAACTTTTTTTATAGGTATCTACTAATATTGGTATTTCGTAATATTAGTCCATGTGACAGAACGAAATCCATTACCAAATTGTTGGTGAACAGATCCAATAATGATTTTCGGTTAGCTTGATATCTAAGACGTCCGAAAACAGTTGATGGACATGCAGGTCATGTTGCCAAATGACCTTTTAGCGGCCATTTTTATAGATTGCCGCCATTATTTTGAGTAGTCATACGGTTTAGGAAAACTTTAATTATTCCTCACTCACAAGGGCTATCGGCTTGTAATATGTCTTAAAATGTTTGAAATTGAACTTCACATCTGGTAATATACGTGGGGTTATCCAAAAGTTCGTGGACTTTTGCTCTTATTCAAAAACCATTAAAGTTGAAGCTACGAATCCATTGTCCCTGTAAAATTGATTTATATTGAACACGTATACCAAATATAATACCGATATAATTACAAATAACATAAATATAGCATTTGAAAGCATGCGTAGTAGGCATACCGGGTGCACGCTCACAAATGACGTACGACGTCGCTTTTTCGATTTAATCATTACACGAAGCCCTTAAACGCTGTAAATAAGTTGTTCTTTGTTTCCCGTAATCAGCTGTATACTTATAATATGCAAACACATTCGTTCTATCGATGTGTACTGAATTGTGTCGTTTGTAACTCTACAAGTGGATTGTTTCTCTAATACATAGGATGGTCGATTCTAACCAACGTAACGCTCATTCGTTGAACGGCAGTTTTGTATCTATTAACATGCATCGTCTGTCACACCACCCTGACTGTCTGTTAATTATTTATGACATTTAAAAACAATTGAATACAATGTAGAAGGGTTCATACTTAATTTGCCGAACAATTCTTGTCTTCCTTGCGCGTTCCCCTAGATGTATATATAATTAAATTATTTTGAGACTGTAAATGGTATCTTGTGAAGTCATATTTTACGTTGAATTTTATATGCCAACATTAACCCTCATGCTCATAAAATGACGAATATATAAGATACAACCTTAAAATTAATAATTTTGTATTTTTAAATGAAGATTCTCTGTAACAATCGACAATAACGTAACGCTTTTTACTGGAAAAAAGCAGCAGTGCGCCGCTAACGCATTTTTGTGTTACTATGGCAACGTGTTACTTTTCATACTAATGGTACTTTATAAAAATGTTTTGAGGCAATGGTTTGTAATAGATTAATGTCACTGTATGGTAATTTCATACTACTTAAAATAAAAGTTTTAGAGCAAAGTCCACGAACTTTTGGATAACCCCACGTATACATTGAAATATTTTAATAATTGTAATAATTTCTTATTATAGATTTTTTTTATGAAATTTAGATAATTTGTCATTTTTTGTCGTTAATTTTTCTCTTTCAAATTTGATCAGAGTGTGAATTGGACGATTTGTTGATTGTTTTATGTAGATGTGGATTCTAGACTTCCATAATAAATACAGTATAACATTGACTATCGACACAGTTATCACAGTTTTTAATTTGAATATTTTTATGTTCATTATTGTGCAATATCATACCGTGATCGAGGTCATGACTATTGTAATATTCATTCTGTCACGTAATAGGCGGGAAAAATGACTTCGTCTGTAAGATTGTGAATCTACATCAGACGGAATAAATGGCTGTTCCTGTCACCGCATGTCAAATTGAAAGGTGATTTATAGTATTATTATTCGCATATTTCCATGATTTGTAGTCATTAATAACAATAGCGTTAAATGGTCCCTTGTCTTTTGTAGACGGCAGCAGTTTTGCGTATCTAATAATTTCCAGTAGAGCTTTGTCCACGAGGAGGAGAATATAAGCTACCAGTCTAGTAACGATCACATCATTTAGAGAATTTGATATATCGATAATCACTTCGAAATTACTTTTACTTTTTATCTGCGTAGAACAACAACAAAAATGTGAAATAGCAGTCCTAGTGTTCAATAACAGTCATCAAAGTGAATAACAATTAACTGTACTTTGTGAAATTAAAAGAAACCCACTGAAATAAATAAATAAATGAATATTAAAATAAATATTAAATAAATCGAAATCTTAGAACGTGAAGGTCGAAAAAACAAAATTAATATTTCAGAAATTAAATCTTTAAAACAAGCTTTTCAACTTCATTTAAGTCAACATGACAAGTTTGGATTTTAATGAAAATAGGTTCGTAAGAAGCGCCTTTTGATGCAGAATTCTAATATGTATCAGTCTTATAAGTTCGTAAGTAGAAGTTACGACCTTCTCATTCTAGCCAGCGATATTATTTTGACCTAAAGTTATTTCCCGTAAAGCATCTTCCTGACTCTTTGTTTTAACGAATTTAACAATTGCTCTAGAATTTCACACATCGGGTTTAGTGGCTGACTTGTAATGTTGGACAAATAAATGACCTCGTTTGTCCCACTTTTATTACTGGTTATTGAAGTATTTTGACTTATGCATAAGCCGGAATGCCCCATATAACCTTCTATAAATTAATGTTAGTTAAGCAATTATATATCTACGGTTAAATGGCATTGATAAAAGTATACCCAGAACTATTCCCAGGTATTTGTAGATTTCTGATTGCTCTAAACAATAACTGAAACACCACATGAAATACAACAAGGAAATATAATAATCTGGTTTAGCTATAACTCAGAGTTGTTACAAATATACACGTATTTATATATGGCACTCAATGTCTGATCATTTCATCGCAGCATTTGTATCATTGTTTGTATCATTGGTTGTTTATCATCTAACATCCCACACCGTCACGCAAAAACTCTTTGATAGATTTATGAGTAAAACAATTTCCACCAAGGGTCGGATAAGCCTAATTTAATAGATGTTTACTGAACCCAGGTTGAGCTCGATTTGTACAATGAATAGTTGTCTGATGGCTGTAGAATATATTGGGAATACTCAACAATTATAAACGTTGATTATGCCAGTCAGAAAGCATTCAATTTTTCCCGAATTAGCCGAACAGCAACGACTGAAAAATTGTGTACGAAATGTGTCCAACTTAATATATTCAACACATTATTGACAATGTTAGCAACGATTCGTTTATCATGGTATGAGTCAAATGGTTATCAAATACATTCAGTTATCAATAGTATTTGGATATAATATACTAGTACTTCATTGTAATTGAAGCGGTAGTGATGTTTTTTTCCAATCTTCGCTCGGTGGTCCTCATATACTATGTATACATTTGAATAATTATGTACTTCGTCGATGTCTCATCGTGTGACTTTGACATACATGCTTTCCCTAGGTGTTCAAAAGTTTCACTTCTTGATTTATGGTAGTAACATTTGTTTAGATGGTTATCATTATGTACAGTCCAACGGCTTGTTTCCTTCGTTGTTCTTCGCAATCATTGGGACAATATTGTTTCTTTGGACATCATTGAGTTTTAAATGGCTCCAATACGTTGATAGTTGTCCGGGAATAGTTTGTGGATGGTTTTTGCACTTGTTGTCGTGATACATTAGTGGTATTCACAAAAAAGCAATACTTTCGATGAAGCATGAATCTACAACTATTTCAGCCCATGGCAAATGCATTATATTTGGGTCAAGACAAAACATTATCATAATTGAGAAATGGGATTATTCATAAGCTTCTATGATGGGATGAATGTATTGTATGAATGCCATATTTTCTCGGCTTTTCCATATTGTATAATTAACATCGTCTAACCTGTCCATGAACCTTCAATATATAATCCTAGGATTCTAAGATGTAATAATGTGCTAAATTGATTCAATAAATCAAGGTGATAGTTTCTACGTGACTTGTACATCATTTCAACATATCCACTGGAGTGGAAATACATATTCTGACATATTCGTCGGCTTGTGATCAAATTCTTGATTACCGGGGAAATAACATTGTATTTTAAATCATGGGTAATATAGACATGGAAGTGAAGTAGCAACACCACGGAGATTGTGTATAAATTGACGTAGCAGAAAATATAAACATTGTATTGTCATAAATAAATCCGTCATTGTACCCGGTGCTTGACCTTTGTACCCTAAAAGCAACACAAATGGTATACATGTAGAATAAAGATAATATGAGCATGAATCAACGGTCGACACAAGTTATGGTCACCGTGGCAATTCTGATACACGAACAGTCATAGTTCAAGGTCTAAGAATACAATATATACTTGGGTTTGGCGCACCAAACCCACATTCCTTCAGATTAAACCAGAAAAAAAGTAGCGATGGGTCGACCTTTTCAACCACTGAAACTTTTCGCGGTTCTCAAATGTGTTAAGGTGACGCGATATCCCACAGCCATAAATTATTTAATTTGCTAGTGGTTCCTTTGCAGATTTTGCTTTACGTTATGCAGTGTAATTTTGTATGATTGTATTACTTCCCTTTCAGTTACAGTTAAGTGCTGTATTCCATGTTAGATTTTGTATTATCGTTTTACTTCTACGACATTTCAGCCGGTCTATCATCACTAACAAATCTTGTTCAACGACTGACGTAACGTTACTTTCAAAGATGACAAAAACAACACTATTATTCTACTTTGTTGCACAAGGCGAATAAAAACGATACAATCACCGAAGCAAACTTCAACTTCAAAAATTGCGTCTCCCACGTTCTGGCAATTTAATGTTAGGGTCAGCTAACTAATGAACTACAACGCTAAACATTAATGTACCATGATTTGTCAAGCTCTAATTGTCACAATTGGCAACTGTCATTAGAATAAAAGCAGGAAACGATGTTCAGAATAAATCAAGCAAGATAATTATGCGTGGTTTCTCTCATTTCGAGCGCGGCCTAACCATACTTATTGGGGTTTCTGTTGATGGGAAAGAGTAACGTTAAAACATGGGAAATGACATTTATTTTTCTTTTCGTTTTTGCGTCAATTCTCAGACAGTTGCCTTTGATAATACGGCTGGACCAATGATCAACTTAGAAGCCAATAAGACGCGGGAGAGACATAGCGTTTCACGAGGTTATTCAACTTGTATGTCACTTAAGAGCTGCCGAAATATGATGTCATTTTATTCGTGTCTCCAGATATACATACTTTGTACGAGCATTAATTGAATGCTTGGTCCCTGAAGTAGTAAACTATTTGTGCCGCAATTTTGTTCTGATCAGTGACTAGACCAATCGTATGTACAAGCTCTTAAAATGTTGTATAAACTGATGTTTGAGTTCAGTTTGCCGAGCGTAAGTATTACGTTTATGTATTGATATGTGATAATATTTAAGCCTTAGAAGGCGAGGTCGTTTCGGACTTTGGTACAGTTTGGTCAAAGTACGCCGCGGGTGTAACTGTTAAGTTCTTCGACAGTATTGCGTTTGATATACTCCTTTTGTACATATGTGTTTTAGTAAGATGGCAATGTTTTCATTTACGCATTAATAGTAAAACAGAATGCTGATGTTATTCGAACCACCTTCACATTTCCTCCATGCATCATTCTTGTGTTTTGGATACATTAACAAATAATGATCCTGGTCAAATATTTTTTTCTCAATCAAGTCTTATGACAGGAATTAAGTTGATTAGTGGTTGAGCAACAGGAAACACATCACTTTAGAATTCAATGTTTCACATGCCAAGTGTCCAAATAGCCAGCAGGGGAAAGTGAAGAGATTCAATGCAGTCGATGGCAGAAAGTTTCATGTCTTTTAATTTTGTTCGTCCTGAACTTTCTTTTTTGCAGTCATATATGACATATTGTTGACATCGATCGATATTACACCAGAGAATAGATTGTTCCACCTAGTTGTTTGTCGAAGGGTGTTTGGCGAAGGTTTTCAAGTTAATCCATTGGACCATGTGATAATAATTTACCGTTAAAGTTTATGTAAATGGTATTGAGTGAAAACGGGCGTAATGTGACTTACTATCCACTACAGTGTAACCTGGGTACTGTTTTATCAACGTACTTACGGCAATCGTAAACTTACGTTCAAATCTAAAATATGTATAATTATTCAACAACTGCGAAATGGGGATATATATTGTTTGTAAGAATTCATTTGTTGAATATTAATTAGTATAACAGCTCCAATTACAACACTTTAAAGTTGCTAAAGTACAATAAAGATTTTTCAATGTTATCGTAAGTTTAAGATTTGATAAAACAGTACCCTGCTAATTCTCGTGTACAAATCACTCAATGACGACCAATTTCCAAGATACATGCAACAAAAATTCACAACATTAAAACAAGTTCATTCATGTAATCTCAGACATGTAACCAAAAAAAATTATATGTACCATCACCAAATTTTGAATTCTCCAGAAAATCACTTGCCTACTCAGGACCAAACTATGGAATGAAATACCAAAAGCTGTACGAGAATCAGACTCAAGAAATAAATTCCAAAATGCATACATTAAATGGCAATACCCATAAACAAACATAAATCACGACTCATCCTGTTAATACACATGTTCTTACCTTTATAGCTATTACTTTGTTAATCATATTTGTATACTTATTTATAATGTTATGTACCCTTTATATTTAATGTATATATGTTGAGGCCCCTATGGAAGATTGCATTATTGTAAATATGTAAGCCTCGTAAAATAAAGACTTTACTTACTTACTTACTTATTTACTAACTCACTTTAATGTCTTGCTTCTACTTTTAAATCCAACTGATTCACAATCCATCAGTCATACATCAATGGAGACTTCCCTGATCAAATTATCCCGACACCGTATATGGTAACAGTTTTATAGAAGGAATCTAATTTTCTGAAACATAACTCTAAACACCTTATTTTTATGACAAGATTGTATTAATTTTAAATCGCATTGCAATTAGTGTATGGAAATTCCATTTCCATGTTGACAACCCTTACATCATTTATTTGTGTTTGAACTCTTTAAGCATTACAATCCGTCATAGTAAAATGTGGTCATCATAACATTGATGATAAGTTCACCTATCATACTTCAGTCATACCAAGTACTAGTAATACTTGTATAAGTCTGTATCATTAAACTTTAATCTGAAGCACATCGAATCTTTCTCCAGCGGGTATGTGTAATCCACTTTAATAGCTACATTACTGCATACTTGTAAAATAAAACTAATATTATATAATTATAATAACTGCTTTATGATTTAAAATGCAAACACACGCACTAGTCTTGCCCTGTGCTTGAACAATTCATGCATCACAAGGTTATCCTACTTCGGACGACTGTACATTTGTTTATACACTGAGTGGCATTGCAAACGCAGCACTTACATAATACAGCATTACCAATTTAATAAATATGTAAGCATCGCGAAATTTTGTCATATAGTAGATATATGCATATTGTACATGAATATCACACATGAATATCACTTCGATTCAGAAAAAGAGGTTTGGCAACATAGTTTTGTACTAGTTGTCTTTGGATCAGTGTAAAACAGAAAGTCGCATTTTTTAAATATTTCCAACTACTCTCAGGCGCGATGCATTGTGTGCATCAACGTTGTATTAATCGTATGAAACGTTCATGGAATGCATATGGGATGCTGTTCCGTTGTTGCAGAAAGTCTATGTGAAGTTCAGGTACTTGTGCATGTAAGTGACCTGTAGAATGTTTTGCGCTCGACCACTTAAATAATCAAAACATGCTCTATAAGAGCCATGATTAATTTTTTTATGGTGAAAGGGAGGTAACTCGTGGAGTAATGAATTGAATAAATAATGAATTGTCCAGTTTCTTTATAACACTTCTTCAAAGTGAGCGGCTGTGAGCATGCAGACACGTTCAGTAATATTCAATAATACCATTTAGTGTAGACGTTTGGTGATTGATTTGAAAAAAGTAATTTCTAACGCATTTTTATATTTCTTAACAGGTGTATATGTATTCAAACGTGTGTTAAATGAATGAAATAAAGATTTCGGTGATTTAAATCAACTAAACTTTGATTTTTAGTACGGATACGCCACATTTGAGCATATCGACCGATCTTTCAGGGTCTTCCTTTGACATATGCACTATGTTTTCTACTATCTATTTTGTGATTCCGAATTATCAATCCATATTCTTCAAAATGCATGCTCAGACGAGCAAATCTCTAGCCATCCATAATCACGCGAGAGAATGCGAATTACGGCTATAATAATTCCGCTATGAACGAGTATTTTCACGAAAAAAACAACAACAATATATTGAAGAAAGCATACAAAATTTCAACTTTATGATTTAACGGATTACGGAAATATTCAAGTTTAAAAGTGTATAATGTAATCGGTTAACTATTTGACCTTCAAATCGAATAACCTAATAAATAGCACAAGGAATGTAATCAACTATCATACATAATCTTGATTCTATTTTTAGAATTCCGGTAAACAACTCAGAATTGGAAATCCAAATATCAAGGAATTACGTTCGATGCTTGTTTATGAGACGTGTGGTTACAATGTAGCTACATTATTATGTAACGTGTTAAGCTTTCATGGGCTTTATCTACTCACTGTATCAAAGAAAGAACACGATTATATGGTAAGACTATTGTGCAATTAACAGTATCAGAATGGTTTGGTATTATGATTTCTACTTTCGGTTTCGTTTATTTAGTTCTTTTAAATATGAAAAACGTCGTAGGGTGACAAACGTTGGAATTTTATTAACATGACTTAATAGTACGTACCGTCTACCATCACTGATTTGTAACGACATTTTCCATTGAGGATCGACTCATATTCTAAGATTTTTTTATCGTTCTTTTATGATCATAGTTGCAATTCATGGCAGTTTTTAACAAAGGCTGTGTTATATCGTTGGTTATTCATGAATTGGTACTGTATAGGAAGTATAAAACGTAAATATGTTCGATTAAGGTTATACACTGATGCATGCATACATGTACATTGTATAATCTTGTACATCTGTGTCTATAATTATGCCCCCATGATAAGGGGCTATATTGCGTTCGTTGCACATGTGGATCGGTTTGTATGATCGTTCGGTCGGTAGATTTCCGTTTAAAAACTTAGGATCGCTTTATCATAGACCTAACGATTTCTTTTTAATAACTTGCAACCGCTAGTAGGATCTTTAAACTTTATCTATAATACGCCAGTAACAGTATATGACTCCTATTGATTTTGAAGTTCAAGGTCACTGTGACATTTACCATTTCCGACAATTGGGCTGACGTGGGGGTATACATGTTTTATAAACATCTATATATGTTTACAGATGGATGAGCTCTCCGCTCCATTGAAGGATGTGTTAGAAAAAAGCCGGACAATGCTGAACAGATGCACCGATCTATGTGAACGATCAAGTCCGAAATGTACATGGTAAATGAACTTACACAAGCTACAGATAATCATTATGTGTTAATTTTACTGTCTTATACGAAACCATTTGGATGTTATAACTCGTTTAAATAGATTTAACAACTGTTTACAAAACAGACCGTTAAAATAGTTAAATGAACGGAGTATTCTTATTAACATTTGACAATGTAATGAATATACTAGTATCTTAGACGCCTTTGTTTAGTTTAAAATATTAAAATAGATTTGTGTTTTCAATAGAAACAAGAAAACGCGTTTGTTTGATATGACATTAATTGTAAGCAATTAAATGTATAATTTATGAAACTATAATGTATATATTAACGCTGGTCCTTGTTAACATACATGTACAAAATGGACGTAAACTGCATTTTGGATGTCGAATTTTCGAAATTGCTTTTAATGCGTATACTTTTTCAATCTACACCACCGACCAGGCAGTGGTTTTATTATTCATTTTTGTCGATACACAACAATAGAAATTTGTCGGCTGAAAAAGAATTGAAGTAGTGACATATTGTAAAATATTATTGTATTTCTCTACTAGCTAATACCCAGTCTATATACTGTAGGTAGACACTATAATATTTATGATCCTCATATCTAGATATGTCAAGTATGTTTGTTTATCATAATGTATATGATACATGCACTGTGATGAAGAATACACATTATCGTACATAAATGTGCATGTAAATGTGACTTTACGCTATTCCCTCTTTAGAGTGGTCATGTTTAGAGTAGCAAAACTTCTACTAAGTTATTATTCATTTACTTTTGGTTTGCAATTTCTTAAACCTGCTTAGTCAAGCCACATCCTGATATAAATGAAATGAAAACTCCATGACACAAGTTGCTATCCGCTATCGCTCTCGGGAGGATCCATGTTAGGTTCAAACATCAACATATAAACTTTAATAATATAATGATATATTTTAAATCAGTACCATATTGATCTCCATTGCCGACCTGTCATTTGGCAAAAGTATTAGAAAACCGAAACTTTTTTCTGTCTAACTATAACGGAAACAGCTGATAGCGTACTTGGCGTAATAAATCGAATTGCATGTAATGGATAATATCTTTGTTTTTTCATTGCAGTAAGTCTGTTTTGGAAACGGCACAGAAAGGTAAGCATGGATATTAATGAACAAAACTGACGTAGTTAATCATTGTCACTGTAGATAATTCAATAGATTGTTGTTTTACATCTCGTTGCAATATACACTGGGCGGCAATGAAAAATGCAACACTTACATAGTACAGTATTACACATTTGATAAGTTTGTGAGCATCGTGAAATTTTGTCATAGAATAGATATATGCCGATGACACATGAATATCACTTTGAATCAGATAAATTTGTTAAGCAACATAGTTTTTTACCGGTTGTTTAAGGGTCAGTTTAAAACATAAAGTTTTTTAATATTTTAAAATAACCTCCAGGAGCGATCCATCATGAGCATCTACGACGTATTAATCTTATGAAACGTTCATTGAATGCTAGAGGAATGTTGTTCCGTTGTTGCAGAAGGGTAATGTCAAGTTCAGGTACTTTAAATGGGCCTATACACTATTTCGCGCACAACCACTAAAATAAAACAACATCGTTTATTATAGCCATGGTTTATTTTCTATGGTCAAAGGGAGATAATCTTGGAGTAATAACATGATTTAATAATTAACTTGCGAATTTCTTTAAAACACTGCTTCGAATCTTGCGCCTCTAAACGCATATTCGAAACTGCTCGCTTTTAGATTAATAAAATTGTATTTTATTTGTCCCAAGGATGGTGAAAATTTCACCATTTGTAACTGGAAATAAATTGCATGAACGCTATAGCTATTCTTTTAAGACTGATTATTGCACCCAATGGAGAAAAAATGCGCTTTTGAATTGCGTACGTAATTTTCACAACACAATTTACGTCTAAATATTAATGAACACCATAACTTGAGCATGTAGATAAGTTCAGTAATATCCAGTAATACAATTTAGTGTAAAAGTTTGGTGATTAAACTAAAAAAGTGAGGATAATTATCCAAGAGTTATCGCACTTGACTTGAACATTTTTCTTACATCCTATGTTTTTAATGCATTTTTAGCTTTCTTAAGGTGTATATGTATTCAAATTGTGTTAAATAAATGAAATAATAGCTTCGGTAATTTAAATCAACGAAGCTTTACTTTTTAGTGCGGATACCCCACAATTGAGCATAACAACCGATCTTTAGGAGACTGTCTTTGACATATGCACCATGTTTTCTACTAGTTATTTTGTTTTTCCGACCAATCCATTCATATTCTTCAAAATGCTTGCACAATATGCGAGCAAATCTCTAGCCACCTATCAGCACGCGGGAAAATGCTGTTTAAGGCTATTCCGCTATGGACGAGTGATTCTTAAAGTATTTTCACGAAAAAAGCTGAATTCTGTAGATAATATATATCGAAGTCAGCATACAAAATTTCAAGTTTATAAGTTGACAGATTACAGAAATATTCAAGTTTAAAAGGTGTTGCGTTTTCATTGCCGCTCAGTGTATTTTGCTGTTGTGCTATTCTGTTTTTGTATGCTCCAGACTGTTAGCATGTACACCTTGTAGATGTACGATACATGTACATTGGTGAAGCTGCAATATTATTTGACTACAACCACTTACAAACACTTACAGGTATCGCTAAGACAGGCATGTGTACAATACCTAATTATATGTATACGTTTGTATTTGATACTTTTAAAGAAACTAAACGTGTAAAGCATATGTGAGGTTATATACAATCTTCAAGAAATATCATTAATTCTTTCATACATTTTCCAATTGAAAACTTTCTATTTGTTAACTCGCGTCAAACGATTTCTTTAATATTCGCGTTCATTTACCATTGAAGAAATAGAAGAACTTCAATCATCTTGCACGATTCTCGAAACCAAAACGAGACAGCAAAAGGCGGCTACAAAGGAAGTGACACGAACGATAAAAGAATTGAAAGTTAAAATTGAAACACTACTGAAACAGACAGTGTTAGATGATGACAAATGTGAAGAAGAACAATATGTTACAATTAAGGAGGTACCAGCTGTGATAAGTTCGAACCGGCAAGTTAAATTAGAAGTCAACCAAGATGTGAAGTTGACAGAATCCCATATTAAAGAAACTAAACCTATAGTGTCAAGTTCTCAACCAAAACGTGATGCACGTGATGTGGTTTCGTCAACTAGCAAAACAAGGGACGATAGAAAATTGCAAATAGAAGTCACCACAGAAACTGGACTTGACAAAGGTATATCAGCTGCTGCCTATGTGTGTTCTTTGCAATTACTTATCTGCTAGAGCAGGTTTTTATTTTAAAGGTACTATACCAAATCAACAATGAAACCTGGTCATGTTACAAACAGCAGGTTAGGGTTGTCAATATTTGTCGTTCAAAACATTTATTTGTTATTTCGTCTAAATTGCACGTTAACACTTTTCATTTCCCAGTCCGAAGCATGGCTTTTCATGTGTTTGTGAACATTTATAATTCTTCCCCTGTGTATAAAATTATTATTTGTAGGCATTAAGTCAGTTGCGGTACGTGATCTAATTGACATTACGCCAGGACAGTTAATCCATCGGACCGCGTGATTATAAGTTACCGTTATTTGACTTAAGTGGTAAAAATTGACAGCTGGCGTAATGTCAATTTTACTTACACGTTTTCTTGTACGGTCAACAGAAGGAATAACTTTATAAATGTTTATAACGTTACAATAGTCTTCCCGTCATTATGGTGTTACAGTTGATGTCGTAAAACAGGAAAGAATGTGCGTACCATATGGTGAAGTATACTGGAGAGATGTATCACAGCGTGAACTCGAGGAAAGTAAGCTGTTATATCATCGTTGTATATAATTAAGAGATGATTTGGTCAGCCATTGCCCCATGATGACGTCGTCAATTGCGTTGTATGATTTCAGTAGGTAAATCGTAAATGTTCTGGTTTACATACATTAAATTTTATTTTTGACGGGAGCCTCAACAAAGGGTCGTTTAATCTTTTTAAATTCAAAATTTGCCTTGGAAACCATAAAAATGTAAAACATTTTATTTGTTTCAATGACATCACCATTATGCTGCTGTTTTCCCTGTCCAATTTGTTATTGTTTTGTTTCAGGTAGGACGATTTTTTTCGAACTTGAAGGCGTTCACACTGTATTATGTTTGGATATATCGGAGAGTATGGTACGTAATGATGGCTGGCAACAAGCTTCTATGTTCGTCAATGACTATCTACAAGGTACGTGCAATAGCTAACCTTAATGTGACTGAATTATGATCCATTTTAATGTTTTTATATTACATGTACAGTGGAGTATTAATTGATTTGGTGAACTAAGTTGTATGATACTATGATGTACTCTTGAGCGAGCCACTGAAAAGCCTCTTACGCTGTATACTGTATACTCATTGAGCTTTATAGACAATTCTAGTAACCATTTCCTAGTAACCATTTAGTCTGTTTTATGTCCCTTCACCTATTCGTATATCACTTATTGTTCACACATAGCACGAATTTAAAACTGTACCAATTATATCCTAGTTCTTCAAAATCTACACGACCCAAAAGGTTTACTATCGTAATGGTTTTATTGTATTTCAAATACAGTACAACAACTACAAATGATCATCTAGAATGTATACGAGGTATCGAACCCACGTTTGGTACGATATCATTTTGATGAAGACGCTTTTTTGTGTTACGTTCATATAATATATCTACTTCTGTTTGTTACACAAGGATTAAAGGAAATAGCTTCTACACGTGGTATAACCAATGAACACGTTGCTTTGGTAACATTCGGACACGAGACTGTGGTTAAACAACGGTATAGCAACAAATATGACGAATTGCTCAAAGTGTTCAGTAAGTATCATTTACCTTAATAACTAATTTTGTCAGATTTTACATGTACATGTATAATGTTCTTAATGTAGTAATATTGAATTTCGTTTGTTATTTGTCCTAGTATCTGAGAAGTCATAGTTATAATCGTTCAAAAATATATTAAAATATGTCGGATTATATAGTCTTACGTATTTTCATTTACTTGAATATTTAACAATGCTATGTCAGTGTGAAAGGTAAAATCAAATTCAATACAAACAGGAACGTAATAATATTGGCAGCAAAATA